>CM031857.1:50260799-50537024 GCA_018697195.1 Certhia americana
AGAATAGAATAGAATAGAATAGAATAGAATAGAATAGAATAGAATAGTTGGAAGGGTCCTAAAACAACAACCATCTAGTCCAACTGCCTGACCAAATCAGGGCTGACCAAGACTTCAGCATGTTCAACTGAGAAGTGGAGCAATAGAGAGGATAATCAAATCCAACTGTTAATCCTACACTGCCAAGTCCACCAGTATACCTTGTCCCTCAATGCTACAGCTACACATCTTTTAAATATCTCCACAGATGCTGACTCAACCACTTCCCTGAGCAGCCTGTTCCAATGCTTGACAAACCTCTCAGAAGGAAATGCTTCCCAGTGTTCAGTATAAACCTTCTCTGGTGCAGCTTTGAACCATCCCAACATGCCTTGTCACTGGATACCAGAGAGAAGAGCTCAGCACCTTCATCTCCACATCCCCTCCTTGGGAAGTTATAGATAGCAATCAGGTCATTCCTAAGCCCTTCCTTTTCTCACAAGACAAGCCAAAATCCTCAGCGGTTCCCTAAGCAGCCCTCCCTTCCAGCCCTTTCATCAGTGTTGTTGTCCACCTCTGGAGACATTTGAGTACCTTTCCATCCTTGTTAAACTGTGGTGCCCAGAACTATGCCCAGTAAACAAGATGAGGCCACACCAACACTGAATACATCATGACAATCACCTCTTTCACCTGGCTGGTGGTGCTGTGTTCGGCACACCCTAGGATGCAATTTGCTCTCCTGGTTACCAGGGCACACAGCTGACTTGTAATGAGCCTGCTGCCTACCAGCACTCCATGATCCCTGTCTGTAGGGCTGCTCTCCAGCCACTCCTCTCGCTGTTTAGACTTGTTCCTGCCATTACTCCATCCCAGATGCAGAATTTGGCATTTTTTCTTCTTAAACTCCTTCCCATTAATCATTGCCAAATGCTCCAATCTACCTAGATCCGTTTGCAAAGCATCTTGTTCCTTCAGAGTCATCAGCACCTTCCAGTTTGTTATTGTCCTCAAAATTGTTAATGGTGCATTTACCTCCTCTATCAAGATCATCAATAAAAATATTGAACAAAATTGGCCCTAGACCTGAACCCTGAAGAAATGCTGTTGGTAACAAACTAACATGTGCCCATTTCCTATAAATATATTTTCACATAAGAAATTATTAAGATGGCTACATCTGTCATCAACACAGCAGCATCCAAAATGTTTTGCATTTTTTAGTATTTTCACTACACTGTTTAAGTTCTTGCTATAAACGTAATTATATGTTAATTATTATTGTTGTATAGTAAAAACGTATCTTTTTTTTTTCCATAGCTGTAAAATAACCTCCTGATCTTTTGAAGTATGTAAGTATATATTCTGCTCAGACCATTATGGAAGTGAACTGCAAGAAGCTACGATTTACTCACCTACACTTCCCCAGCGCCTTTAAGTAAAAACAGTACTATTTCTTTCAGGACCAAAACTAACACGGTATCATATATTCAACACAGAAAAAATGTTCCCAGTCCCATAGAAATCCCATAAATTCTTTATGAGTCACAGGACAATTATTTCACATAGAAATGAGCATACACAATTCAATGTTCATTACTCGTACTCACAAATTCATTAGGAAGAAAACCCCAGAGCCTGTAGCATTCACACACTAAACAGGGCCTCCCTTGCGAAAACTTAATTTAACGCTGTTCCACCTAGCTACAAAGAAAGTAGCATATTTATGAAAGAGCTACTCTGTACTTGTTCCTCAGAACTGGTATTTCATCCTATTGCCTCTTTTCAGGTTTGTGTATCTCAGCTGTTCTCTAGGATGCAAGTTGCCATCCAGCCCTGGTACCTACATTACACCACTGCCTCTCATCATGTCTCTCCCACTTTCCTCCTTCCCAGAGCAAGAATTTCTCTTCTCACTTTTGTCTTTTATGTAAAAGGAAAAAAAAAGCTCCAGTTGGTCTAGCTCTACCCTCTTTGAAACCAGCACTCGGCCATTCTGATTATCACCTCCCTGCAAAGACCTTATGGTGCTGGATGCAGGATACAGTATACCATTTTCTTTTCTGTTGGCAGAAGACTAATGCAGAAAGGGAAGTGCCTTTCAGACAGCTCTAATGTTTACCTCTTGCAAAATCTGTATTCACAAGCAATGCAGCAAATGCTTGAATGAGTCTACTCAACTGGCTCACACCAAGGATTATTTGCACCTTCAGGCACCAATACCAGTAATCTAATGGACTTTTTTGTTTATATATTTTTTCTGCTTGGGAAAAACTGCAGGGGTGAGCTACTGCAAAGGCAGCCAAAGCAAGGCCCTTCAGGCAGAACTTTCTAAAGCTTTTTGCTGTGTCTTCTCCAGCCTGAATCACTGGTTTGTTAGGTCAATTCTGACATTTCTACCTCAGCTATCTATCCACCTCACCTTCACAGCTGTAATTGCATTCTTCCTCTGCCCTGCCCTCCTTTTCTCATTATCCTCATGATCTTTAATCAATCCTTTCCTCACTACTGCCTCCTCACTCCCTCAGAAACAAAATACAATAAAGATTGTGAAATTAACCTTTCAGCAACACAGATCTTATGCTGCATAACTTGGGCTACTTTCTAGATTGTTCTCATTCAGTTCCTAGTACAAAGTCTACAATATATTTTTTCCTCGGTGTTTAGGTATTGGAAGCAAAAACATGCATGAAAAAATGAAGTGAATGAAACCACTTCAATACCAGAGTATGATTTAGAAGATGCTGAAGCTTTATTTTGTTTTGGGAAAACACTTGATCTCAGATGTCACTGGGAAAACATGTGAATTTTTAGTATCAACTATTTTACACATACAATGTTTTTCCACAGAAATGTGGAATGTTAAGTGTATTGCCCACTCTATTGGAACAGAACAGCTGTTGTTAAGAAAGATTGTTTGCTTGCCTTACCTGAGCTAGTAGAAGCAGGAGACTTGCTGCGTCGGGATGGGCCTGGGCTCTTGGTGGTGCTCCTACGTGAACTCGAAGCTATTTTGGTATAGGAAGTAGATTTCACCACCCGACATTCTAGAAGACAAAGAAACTGCATAAGTTAGCAATTAAGAAAGCCAGCAAGATTCTGTAACAGAAAGAACACTGAGAAGTGAAAACATTTAGCCCACGCTTGTTTTCATTCACCTTGAGGAGTTTTATGAGAAAGTATAAAATCTGTATAAATGCCTCCATTAAAATCCAAGTACAGTATGTACCATATCCCAGACAAAGAACTGCTGCAGTAATCCAGACTTTTAAATACCATGGTTACTGCAGGTACTTAGGACAGCTTAATTTAACAGTACTGAGACTACTCATAAAATTTCTTTCCTTTTGAAGATTTCAGTACAAGTAATGTAGCAATTTTTTGTAAACAATACAGATGCAATGTAAGCGCTTTTGTTAACCTAGGCAGTCTCCTCTAGAAAACCCAGAAGTCTTCTTTTCTGTATCAAAATATTACAATTGTACAAGATGATGCAAATGTCTTCCAGTGATGAAAGATTTGAAGAAAATAAAGCAGGTTTGTTGCTCCTGCTTAATCCTCTGGTGAGCAACAGCCCACATTGTATAGCACACACAATTCATCACAGGTGAGCAAAACGGCACCACTCGCTCATAAGAGACATCAGTAAAATCAATGAAGAGGCGAAATTACCCTCCCACTCTAGAACACTACAAGATGTTCAGGTTAGAGTTTATATACACCCACACAGATCTGTAGGCATCCTTGCATTATGCCTGCAAAATGGTTCTTGGCCTAGGGATGAAAGCAGTTATTGTGCATAGCACTGATGTCTTGCACTCCTAATGGATACTAGATTAATCACCAGACATATTACACAGTTGGGAAAAAAAGATCCACTTCTTAGTCAATATACAATTAAAACTCTGCAGCAATGTTTACACTGTCTTTGCCTGACAATGTCAGTACACTTCACTTGTTTAAAAATACATCAATAAACATTTAGTTCTGTACCAGACCTGTTTCCCATTTTATTCCCATGCTTAAGGTTCCTCAACAGAGGTTAAGAGAAATAAACAAGAGTTTTATCTTCTTAGTCAGAAAATATCATGTGCAAGCCTGCACATTATTTAGTTTTCACAGATCAGTGGAGCCTGTAACATAGTTTAGACAGATTAGAGAACAAAGAAATAAAATTGAGCATAACTAATTAACTTAAACATGTACACCCAAGAATGATGTCATGAAATTTATTTCTCTTGGCTGCCCTAACTGTTTGTCTTTCATCAAGCTGTTCAAGGAAATAGAAGCAAGAACTGATGCCTTACTGAGCGAAACATCCAGCACAGCTGAGAGCTGAGAGGACCAGAGAAATGCCTTGGTCTTCACAAAGAAGTTTTTCTTCTCAAACTCTCCACATTCCTAATGCCCAATAGTAGCTGATTTCTTTCTGTTGACATTTTTTTGTGATTCATTGATGACTTCTCTTGTTTTATACTGACCCATCAGTGGAAATGAGAAAAAGCATTTACTCTATGAGGAAATTATCTATGGAAAACAGGAGGAATCAGATTAAAGCTTTCAAATAGGTGCCACTGGATAACTACAGCAGGAACCTTGCATTGATTTATTGGCATAAACAGCTGCTCCAGAAACTATACAATGCAAATGTAAACAGGTTCTTTATCTTCCTGTAAAAAAAGACATAAAATTTTCAATCACCTAACAGCCTGTTCAAACTGTGACATAATCCTAGTGCTGGCCTCATTCACAAGAAAGGGATCTGCATATTCCAATGGTCAACAAACAAGACCAAAGCAGAACGATCCAACCAAGCTAAACCCATTAGAATATAACATTTGCTTAGTTGAAGAATTAAGAGTCCATGAAGAAAACAGCTACTTTATGCAATATGTAAAAACTTTCCTATTTCCAGCATATAAAGAAAACAATTATCTACATCCCTCTCCTGCAACTCATGCTAAAGCTTAACTCTTATTTTATTACAAGTATTAATAGTCATTCAGGTTCTCCCAATACCTTACAAACACTTGGAGTCTTAAAGATGTTATCACAGAGGCATTACCACCATATCTGATTGAGTCAGCCTTAGCCAGCAATGGCTCTGTCCTGGAGGCAGCTGGTATTGGCTCTGCCAGACGTGGGGGAAGCTGCTGGCAACTTCTGACAGAAGCCACCCCTGTAGCCCCTCCCACCTCCAAAACGTGGCAATACAAATGCAGTTCATCTGCAAATCACAGACCCTGACCTGTGAGTAACCCCACACTAAAGGCATATTGCCCTTAGAGGGAGTCACCTCTCACAGCTAAACAATCTCTCTCCACAGGAGAGAAACACAAATGATCACATGACAATCCAAGAAGTGTACAAGCATCACAGGATCATAGGATAATCCACTTTATACATTCAGGAGAAATTCCTAGTCCAGTTTCCTGCTCAAAGCTTGGAGTAGCTTTACATTCATAGTCCTGGATGACTTGGGGGACAATTCAACCCACTTGGGGCATACACAGTGAAGGAGGACCTTGGAGAAGATCAGTGACAACTTCCTGTTCCAAGTGGCAGTAAGAGATGTTCTGCTCACACTCACAAAAAAAAAGGAAGACTCTGGGACTGTGAAGGCAGAAGGCAGCCTTGGCTGCAGTGATCATGATAGGAGAGTTCAGTAATGTGAAGGGAGTGAAGGAAGGCAAAATGCAAGATCACAATTCTGGACTTCAGATAAGCAGACTTGGGACTTTTCATGTATCTGCTTGGAAGAGTCCCATTGGACAAGGCCCTGGAGAGGAGAGGCACCCAAGAAAGCTGAGTAATATTGAAGGACCACTTCCAAGTTGCACAACAATCCATCTCAACAAGCAGGAAGACGTTCAAAAATGCCAGGAGGTCTGCATGGATGAACATATTGTTGCTGATCAAATAAAAAGGAAGCATAGAAAAGGTGGAAGACAGGTAACCTGGAAGGTATATTGTCTAAGTCCAAGCATGCAGACACAGTTAGGGAAGCCAAAGGCCAATTAGAATTGAATCTGATGAGAGATGTCAAGAGCAATAAAAAGTGCTTCTTTACATATAGGGGAACAAAAGGAAAACCAGCAAATGCACACCCTTGAAATAAGGTCCCAATGCATGAGACAGGGACCCAATGACATAGAAGGTGGAAAAGGCTAAAGTATTGAATGACTTTTTTGCCTCAGTTTTCTTCACTATCAAGTCAAACATTCAGGAATCCCAGGTCCCAGAAGCAGGGTGAAAGCCTAGAGAAAGGAAAACATTTCCTGGGCGAAGGAAGACCAGATTAGAGAATACTTAAGCAAAACTGGCGCATGTAGGTCCATGGATGACACCCTTCAGGTGCCGATGGAGTTGGCTGATGTCATTGTGAAGTCACTCAATAGTCTTTAAATAATAGGGATGATTGGGATAGCCATTTGAAGACCCATCAAATATCACTCCTATTGTCAAGAATACCTAAGGAGCTACAGAGAAGTCAGCTTAACATCAGCCCCTGGGAAAGAGATAGATAAATGAATCATGAATACAATTTCAAAGCACATTAAGAACAAGAAAATCATCAAAAGTAGTCATCATGGATTCACCAAGCGGAAGCCACGCTCGACCAATTTGATACCTCTGCAATGAAATGACCAGCTTGGCAGATGCAGGAATAGCAGTGGATATTGTCTACCAGGACTTAAGTGAGGCTGCCATCTCAGACATTTTCCTTTATATGTAGTCTAAAACTTTTATTTCAATTTATATCTATCACCACTCATCCTCTTACCAGGCATCACTGTGAGGAGCCTGATCCCACCACCTTGATGGAGAAGAGAAACTGCCCCATGGACATTGGAGGTTACTGGCAGGTACCAGTGAAGCAATTTCCTTTTTCAGGCTGAAAAAGCCCAGCTCCATCAGCCTCTCTGCACAAACTGCTCCAGCTAACCCCATCATGATGGTCCTCTGCTAATTTAATGATATCTCCCTTGAACTGGGGACTTTAAACTGGACACAGAATTCCAGATTTGGCCTCACATGTGCTAATCAGTCAGTTCCTTGTCTCTACAGAGTCGTATTTAGTCTATGTCACAGAAATATTCTCCTTTTTCCTACTTTTCTATTTGCATAAACCCTTTTGAGCTCAATTATCAACTTCTTTGGCACAATATTTTTGTTCCACTCAAAAATAATTCACAGGTGAAATTTTAGAAGGTCACAGTTCAAATGAGCATTTATTCTCTTTAAGGTAAACTTGTAAAGTGCCACATTTCCTATGGGTTTACAAGTTTATTCTTAAAGCTCATGGGCTATGGTATGGCCTGTGGAGAGCTGTGTAGTGCTTCAGTGCTGCATACACTAGGTTCAAGCAACTCATGCTTTCAAAGACTAGGGCAAGACTAGTTCCAGAATATAAAAGGATTTCCAGTCATCGGCAGAATGCAATCAAGCTGCTTGTTGTAAATAGGTCTCAGCTCCCAGGAACAGTTTATGCATGCAATTCTGTTGTCACATTTAGTTTGTAAAATAAAATTTTACTGCAGGCGAAGATCCCACTCAGTAACCACATAACCACTGCTTGTTCCTCTAAGACATTACCATAATTTGCCTTTTGCTGTAGGAGAGCTCCTACATATAGAGAAGGCATTACAAAAACGCATATTTTATTGAAACTGTGTTTTCTACACAGAATCTAAATTGGTGAGCAAATAAATACATAGCTTCTCCACAAAAAGAGCACTTGGATTACTATACAATGGGTCCTTTGCAAGCCATGAAAGAGAAGAGCGTTTTTCCCCCTGTTTTGTTTTGATGCCAAAACTGTATCAGAAATAGATCTGAACTCCTGACAGAAGAGAGCTATACTGCCTTTCTCACTCATGCGGGCATGGCATTCCCAGCCAAAAAGAAATACCAAGTGTTTCTATATTTTGTTCTGTAAGGAAAGAAATGCTTCATGAAAACCCAGTCTTTCCTCTCACCATTGACTGACTGAGATTAAAGGAACAAAATGATGACACCCATGGTAATGCAAGACAAAAGAAGGTCAACTTTACAGTTTGAACTTTATTTTTTCTGAACAGACTTTATTGTTTTCCAACTCAAAATATGATAGAAATAAGAATGTTTTCCAGTGAAAACATCTTGCAATAAGATGTTCTATTGTATAACTTCATACAAAGCTATAAAGTAGGAGAGAGAAGTACAGACTAACAGCAGCAAGGCTAAAAATGTACACTGCAATCCCTTTATAGTATAGAATATTACCACAGAGTTCTGAGGCCTTTAGTGGACATTAACAATAGGGCTGAGGAAAAAAATAAAAGAGAAAATACCCCAAGGCTACAATCTGACATAATTAAGACTGTAGGGACAAGATAAGGAAAACAGAGTTACTGAGATTGTATAGTGGTGTCAATGAGCAGTAGGAACTGCCAGAACCAGGAGGGAAGCACAACATACATACTTGTGAGCTCTTGACTCTTCCTGTTGCCAAATGGATAAAATGAGGCAAGTATGAGGTAAATAAAGGATGTTAACACGTGGAATCACAACTCCTACAGTCTCCAGCCCCATGATGTTTCATTTCCAAAATGTTACATTAGCTTCTATGCTCATTAGATTTTACAATGGCAAAAAAGCAGCAGAGAGTAACTAATCTGCAATAAATGTGTCATAAAATGAGAAAGTTTAATGTGCTTCTAGAGAAGACTGAGAAAAGTTATTTAAATTACCAGGAGATCAAAATGGCTTACTTGTCAGCAGCTCAGAAGCAGACTGCATGGCCTTCATGAGTTCTTTCTGGGCAAAAATATCACTCTCTGCTGTGTTTTGTTTTTCTTTGAGGTCTGTGCGTAGGGAATAGACTTTACATTTTCAGTATCCCTGCCAATCTGTTTCTCTAAGACGAGAACATTTAACTTGGTTTCAGCAACAGCTGTATCCTGCAGATAAGCAAGGGGGGAGGATCAAGGATGTCTGTGGTTGTTGGTAAGCCACTTTTCTGTAAGCTTCAGGCTGGTGCCTTTTACCACTGCTTAAAGACATTAGCGTCACTAGCAATGTCCTGAGGCCAATCGGTGGATCATTACCCCAAATGCAGTACCAATTTTAGTTTTTAATGTAAAGGGTAATTTTCTCCATGCCACTAATTCTTAATGCAGCTAATAAGATTTTACTTTTCAGCTGTATTCATGCCTTCAATTAATGCCAGTAATCCTCTGTTTGCAGAACTTAGTTTCACTCTCTTCAGCCAGAGAAACAGTAGCCTCCTGTCTAGTGGCATTGATACACACTGCAATTCACCCTACCCAACTGATCAATCACTGCCAGCTATGACTTGCAATTACAACATGTTCAAAAGGGTAGCTATCACACAGTTTCCAAGAATGAAAGGGATATAGAGTGTTTCACAGAGGTTTAAGTAATTTCAAAACTTCTATCGACACGGTTGTGCCTACTTCAATTTTTTTCTGCATGTCTTCCTGTTCAGTGTTCCTGAACACACTGCAGATGCGGGTGGACAGTAACGTATGCATAGAATGCAAAATCCTGAAGTTTTACCCCATGCACTAAGCTCTACGTCACTGTAAATGCATGGGGTTTTGAGACATTGTATCTTATGATTTGATTTCTTACCAGTAATTAGTCTTCCACACATGATAAAGATTAGGAATTCTATTTTACTGTGTGCCAAATACTTGTGGAAGCAATTACCTAAATCCCTATATTTTTATATTTTTTTTTCTGCAAAGAAATATACTTTGATTGGGGTATAAAATACAGAAACAGTTAGGTTTTCTTTCATGTGAAAAATCATTCTCCAATTCTTAAACTGGGGTAAGCATATACAACAAAATACAAACTATTAAAGCCATCTATGCCTTATTACACACCAATAAAATAGAGAATCTTGAAAGGTCTTATGAACACAAAGCACTTCACCCAAGCTAAGAATGCTTTCAGATGTATCTGATCTGTATCTGTACTAATCCAAAAATACTTTGTTAAGATAGAAATAAGGAATGTATTTGGGAATTCACATATTATGACTAAAATCTCATTCTGCTCTAATGTATAATCTTCAGATTCTGAATTCAAATGTTTCTAAATTCACCGAAGTCTAAATATTTACCAGAAGATGTAAAGAGATTTTATGCATATCTCAAAATGTTGTTTCAAATCTTTACTACTCTTTCTTCAAACATGTTCCTGTCTTAAGGACACTGGGAGAATGGAACTCATCTAATGCTAGATCTGAAAATACGAACTATGAACTATTCACCCCACAGTTCTCCTACAGTCAATGGAACATATTAATTTTCTGTGAACTATCTTAGGAACCTGTAAGTTAGATAAGATGAATTTTATTCATGAATTATCAGATACAAATTACAGATTTTGAATTTTAGTGAAAATACCTTAGTTAGTATCTTAGGACTGGCTACAGTCTTTTTTATTTAGTACAATCATTAAGGTAAGATTTTGCTGTATTTTCTAACTTTATTGTGTATGAGTAGATTTTATATCCCCATCTTCTCCAAATCCTAACCTTTTGTCAGATTCATCTCTCAGAAACCTCCACACTAATATTTTGTCTACAAAAACAACACTATGTTAAATCTTGCTTTACATCAGAAAATAAATCTGCTATCATGAAAGATTCCAGCTCACAGCAGTAGAAAAAAGGATTAAAAAAACATTTTTCATCATTGTAACAGCTTTTCTGACAAGGCACAATATATAATTATTTTTGAGCTCTGCATTTGTAGACAGATAAAACTAGAAGACCTTCAAAATGTGCTTTTCTAAGTGAATCTGAAATATTTCTGACTGAATTAATGTGAATGAACTTGCATGGGTAAAATATTAATTTCTGAAATTAAAACTGGTCTATCAGAAACTATTTTTAAGATACCTGAAGACCAAGTTGAAATAAGAATTTTGTCATTAGCGAAAACATACCCCAGCACATGTTCTCTCTGACATGTCTTGTGTATCTTGCAACATACTCTGTTCCACTCCCAGAGATTTTAATTATCACTGTTTGTTCAATGTGCTTCAGCCAAGATGCTGCAATGCTGATACAAATGTTGATTAATTTGCCCTTGTATTCAGCACCCTTTCTCTACACCTCTGCAGATTTGCCATGCTAGCTGCAGTGACCAAAATATCACAAAGCTACTTTTAACTGGAAATGTTAAAAATGGCACAACTGATTACAATTGCAACCACCTCTACTATTTTTATTCATGGCCTCAGCATTATTCTTCATGGAAAATAGAAATGTGACATGCCTTTGCTTATGGCTTTTCTTTCTGTGACAAAAGCTTGTTTATTGGGCATATAGTATATCAACAGATATCTCTCCAAAAACACTGGTGAAGCCACAGGAAAAGTTCAACATTGAAGTGCCTTACTTTATCTGCACACTTTGGATAGCATTTTTATTGGCATTGTTTTATTCATTCAGTTGGAGATGAAGGGAGAAAATTGTACAAATTAATTTGTTTTTAAATATTCTGTTCATCAAAATCAATGCCTTGTTTTCCTGTTCAGCACAAAGAGGTAATATTTGTCCTATTACCCATTAAAAATAGTTTTGTTCTTTACTTTGAAAATAAGCAGACCTCCTATCCAATCCATATGAGAAATATTAACATCATCCTAAGCCCCAAGTACAGCTATTCCATCATATATTTTCTCAATTATGGTCTAAGAGAAGTGTCAGTGTTGCAGTCCAACAAATTTTAGGGTTCTGGTATTACTACTTGCTGTCTGAAAAGTATAACTTGTTTTCAATTGTTTACTATTTCAAATTACTCTTTTGGAAGTTTACAAGCTCAAGCCATTTCCACAGTTACAAATATAAACCCTCATTTGCAGAACATGTCTTCACATGGAAAGTATCAGCTAAAAGTATAACTGTGAAACATCCATTCAAAATAGTTAACTTTTGATACATTCTAGCAAAGTCTCCTAAAGCTATAGATTTTTCTGTGTAACTGAATTGTGGTGAGCAACAAAATATGTAGTTAAACTGCTCTACTTATTTCTGCTTTGATTTTTTTTTTTTTCAGTTGAATCTGCCTACTTATAATGCACTTATTAGTCTAACAACTTTATTGTGAAGTATTAAGCTTTAAAAGCCTCTTTTTTTTTTCTTCAAAGAAATGAGTTCGACTATATTGGGATAAAGATTATAGTCATAACAGTTAAGCACAAATTAAAATTCCCATGGTTTATGCAACTAATTAGTTAGATTAGCAAGGAGTCTTGCACAAAACAAGGGATATACAAATATAAAATATCCATTAAAAAAACCAGATGAATATGAGAAGCTAATTGTTGTGGGAAGTTTTATTATTTAAATGATCATTAAAAAGACTAACTGCAAACAGGAAGACAATTTTGACAACAGTGAGACTAGAAGACAAAATACACTAAGAAGAGAACAAGTCAGAGAGAGTTTTTAGATAACATATTCAAATTAGGGAGATGTGAAGACTATTTAGAGATACATCTAAGATGAACTCTGAGCTACCAGGTGCTATTTTATGAGAATTGTGGACAAGTAAAATCTAAGAGAAAAAGTCAAAGCAAATGACTATCTTTAAAACTTACACACAACAGAAAACTTGAGAGTTGCAGAAAAGACACCCTTTTATGAGATTATTGAGAAAAGCTATCCAAAGGGAGAATATAAAGAAGACAGAGTCAAGCTCCTTTCCTTTTTGTTGTAGCAAGACAAGAAGCAATAGGCACAAACTGAAACACAGGAGATTCCCTCTGGACAGCAGAAAACATCTTTTCACTTTGAAGGGACAAAGCACTGACACAGGTTTCCCAGAGAGATGGTGGAGTCTCCAGCCTTGGGGATATTCAAAAGCCATCTAGACATGATTCTGGGCACCCAGCACCAGATGACCTTTGGAGGCCCCTTTCAAGCTCAGCCCTGCTTTTTTGCCATGGCAATGCAAAGCAATAAACAAAATATTTGAAGCTTAAAAGACAGTCAAATATAGTTTTTTCAAGAATAAACTGCATCAAAGTAGTCTTTATATAAAGGATAACAGGAGAGACAGCAGAGATTATAAGGCTTTCTGCTCAGAACTTCGTAACTCAATCTGTGACTCAAGAAAATACCATCTATAGAAATTGGTTTTAAGATTGGCATTGGAAAAGCTAACTGGGGTATTTTACTGTCAAACTAGGAGACAATGAGCAGAGAAACTCACCAGAGTTTTGTTTCTGATCCTGGTTTAGTCAATATTTATTTGACTTAATAAGCTATTAATGCAATTATTTAAATGCATTTTAAACCTGTAGACAGCGCTACCATAGCTAAAGCTGTAAGCATTGTGGAAAAATATAAATCTGAAAACTGCAAAGTCATCAGAAAAAAAAAAAAAAAAAAAAAAAAAAAAAAAAAAAAATTCAACAAGTCCAAGGCAGTAGAACCACAAAAGAATAAGCGACAGAATAAAGGTTGAAGCTATCACTACAAGGGTCAGTCGCTTAAATTCAAAACAGCAGTTCTGCAAAGAGGGCCATAAGTTTTGCAGTGGGTCACATGCTGAGTTTGAAGTAAACTACTACAGCAAATACAATCATCACCCTGTGGAGGGTATCACCTCTGTGGAGAGCATCTGACTTAATCCCCAGGGCTACTGCAGTGTTAGCTAACACAACAAATCCACTTTTGTGTTTCCCATTTATAAACATGAGGATTTCACCTTCAGAGGATTAAGAGAATACTGAGGAATTTTACAACATGAGGAAATATGACTAACGAAGGAGAGATAATATAAATGGGGTCTTTCTTTTCAGGGAAGAAGTGAAGTGAAGAGACTAAACAATAGCCTTCAATATTTAATAGACAGCCAAAATGAAGAAAAACTGAATTCCTGCTATTAGCTGTATTACAAATACAACAAAGCAGAGTGATCTTCAGTTTCCAAAAGGCAGATAGATTCAAACATGAGAAAATCTGTTTTCAACTGCAAGGATAAGGGAGTACTGGAACAGATTATGTGGAGGACTTGTTGAATTTCCCTAACTACAACTGCACACACACAGGTTAGCCAGAAACCTATGAAGTCAATATTGGTAGGGCAGGTCCTCCTGTGGGACCTCTCAGATCTCTTCCATGATTCTTTTGAATAAGTCTTCTGAGCATGACTCATAAAAGGTACTCCAAAGTTTTTTCACTGTCAGCACTTCTGCCTGAATTTAGCTGAAAGATAAGTAACAGGAGGAGATGCACTCTAATGTAAAACTGAGTGAAAGTCAAAGAATACTTTAGCGAGGGAAAAGTGATTGCTTAATGGGTGAATTAAAATCATTATCATTTCCTGAGTGGGGAGACTATTGAGATATAAATCTTTTATTTGTCTTCAAAAGCCGAAATTATTAACTTCTAGAATTTTTCTCAGTAGGACATTAGCAGAATTGATATCTCCAAAAACCAGTCCTTCTCCTTCACAGACAACTCAGAGCCTAGTTGGCTAATATAGTCTCATACCATTAAGATATATGTACATTTCCTCTGAACCAACTAGATGACAAAACTTCATACTGAAAGAAGACATTTCTTACTGGCTTCATAGATTAGATGTTTTTTGTACTTTCATTGGACAGATCTAAACTGATTTTGTAACGCTAGGGTTGATGAAAAGGCATGATGTCTCTATCTACATTTTCCACATCTCAATCTGCTCTCAAAATACTCTCTCATTCCTAAGCTCATATGCAGGCATGTTTAGATGAAAAAGCCTAGATGAAAACAGAAAAGCTCACACATTCCATGTAGTTCAAGAAAAGCTGTCACAAAAAGAAAATGAGGAGAATAAAAGCCAACCAATCAAAACCACACTTGCCTACATCATCTAAAGAATTCTGGACTGTAACTATCTGAAGCCAAGATCAGACATTAATATGCAACCAGTGCCTAACAGATAATCAACAAGCAGTGTGCAGGCAGAGGGCACAGGAGTGCTAACTATGGATCAAAATACTATACTTATATACAGTCCTTAAGTTATTGTTAAAAGCAATGCTTTACACTCTACTTAAAAAGTTATAGGTATCATTTATGATAGTGTCTAGTATTTCAGTGGGTCATTATTTTTAGAACTATTTTTTGTATCTTTATCTCACTACCAAGTTGCACAAACTTAGCCGACATTAGACAAATCCAGTTTGAGTTGATCTTCTTCTATGAAGTGAAAGCCATTACTATGATTGATAAAGTCTGCTGACCCTAAAATTCCAGCAGACATTTCATAGGGGTGCTTCATTTTTTTTAATTCTTTGACCCATGTAATATTTTGGTCTGCAACGTGGTGACCATGCTATTATCTCTATCTCCACCATTAATTTGAAAGAAATTCAAATGTGTCACTACTAAGTGTCTAAAGAGAGCTGTCATGTGAATTAACAAAATATTGAGCTGCTTTTGAAGCTGTGTAGCAAGTATGAAAGATAAACAAATAATTAATTTAACAAGTTCTGCCATGTTATTCTTTGTGAATCCCCCACAATATTCTCAGATATGGTTTTTATTTAAAGTCTTAATTCTTTAAAACACTCATTTAAAATTTTGAGACTATTCCATATTTAAGAGTATTCCTAGTCTTGGAAAGGGTGCAACACTCTGAAGCTGTTCCCGAACAGATAAGGAACAACTATCACTAAAGACCTTATACTAACTTATCTACAAATATTCTCAAAAAGCTATTTCATTTCCTTTGAAAAGTCATTAAACTGTAATTTTTTACTACAGGAATATTAAAATAAACCCCAAATACAAAACTTCCTAACACAGTTGAACCCAAAAGTTAACTTAAAAAACAGGTTTATTCACAGGACATACTCGTACCTTACTCCAGATATTCTAAGAGAGAATGTGACTTCTTATCACCTAAGTATACAGATAACAGTGTTGTTCAAAGTCACAAAATACTGATATAGACAACAATGCCAATGATAAAATACAATCCCTAGAATTCCCAACTTCCATTCTTCTGCTATCTGAAACACAAAAATCTCTCCAAGAACATCATACCAAAATGTAGAAATACTGAGGACAATGTATCCTTGCTTTAACTTTCCAATTTGCTTCTAACCTCCCTATGGTTTTGTGTGTCAGTCCCAGCCTCCCATATGTCTGTTCCTCCCACAAAAAAGCCTCTACACTTTCTCTGACACTAATGTCTATGAATAGAATGTTCTCTCTGAGGCAACCTGAACAAGGCAGCTTCCTTCTCTGTATGATCCCCCGATGAGTTTATAATTTAACTATTGCAAACGAGATGATGTAACACAATGCAAAACAAACAGATGGGCAAGAGATATAAAGTGTGGCAAGGCCAAAACTGGAAAACATCACTACCAGAAACATTGGGCTCGCAGCTGCTGACATTGCTCCTGGGACGTGTGCACACTGAGGATTTGCTGGCAGCTGCGTTGCTGACTGAGATCTGCAACATGTGGTTCTACTTAGGTGCCACAAGCTGGGCTTTGTTTGCTTACTCCACATTAACATGTGCCTGCATGCAAACCTGTGGAGATAAAAGGTAATTCTGGATGCCAAAACTCTGTTGTGTAGATCAGGCATGTCTTCCTGTGCTAAAAGAATGTGATGAACAAATGGGGATTTTTTGATGAGGCACATGTACTCTGCAACTGCAACATAAAAATCTGGAGGTATCATTCTAGAATTAACTTGAGTAATGGCACCAACCTAGCTTTGTGACATTGGAGCTCAGAAGGGCAAATTAACATATCCTAACTTCTATATTTCTGCAACAGGCTGCTCGACTGTGTGAGAGGGTTTATTTAAATCTCACTCGGGCATCTCTAGTATTAATAGGAATTCTGTGAAGGTATGGAAAAAAAATAATCAGCCCCTGGAAAATTTCTCACCTAATTATTATTACTCCATAATATCTTTGTGTGACAGAAGGTGCAGTTCATCAAACATATAAAAGCAGAAGACTAGAGACATTGCTTTGAGGGAAAGAAAAATAAAAATTAAGAAATATTGGGAAAAGGATACAAGTATTACAAGCTAGTGCAAATTCAGTGATAAAACGCCAGAGAACATAATAAATCAAACTCTCAAGTACTCTGATTATTCAGCCTCAACTCATCACTCTCTAGACTGTGACTAGGCAATGGCGTTTCCACTGCAGTTATGGACTAAAGCCAGGAGCAAGAAATTCTTGATGGACTGAACTATACAAATTAAGTGATCAACAGGAACAGCTGAAGGAGGGTAATAGGATTCCAGTTGCCTGAACTGCTTTGAATAAAAAGCATCTTTCAAAGTCACCAGTCTCACAAGAAAATTGCCTTACTGTTTGAAGAGGAGCTCCTTCCCCTAATACTCATATCTGATGAAACCAAATATCTGCTTTCTCAAAACATATAACTCAAATAATCTGTGCACCTCTCACAGGTGAGAGGAATGAAGTGCAAACAGTAGAGTCTGAAATTAGGTATTGTAAATCTGAGATATTTATAGATTCAAAAGTAATAGATATGGATGCAGAAGTAGCGTTTCAGATGGGTCAAAAGCCATTATGGGGACAGAAGACTTCTTCAGGAGAGCATGAATACTGAATTCATACCTCATTTCCAGCAGAGTAGGATCTGTAGAATCTAGAATAGCTGGATTAACATCTGGGCTGCTTTGAAACAGGAAAGCGTAAACAAGTATTTTTATTTTGTTCATTATTTCTTTATGGCTTTAAAAACAGAAACGCGTAATAGAGGCACTCAGCATCTATTCCTAAAAAACCTAACTCTTTATTCTAACAAGCTTGCAAATTACATACTGATACTTAACAAGATAACATAGTTGAACTACACAATTGTTATCTGCAAATCTGGCCCACTTTCAGTTACTATTTAGATGTCAGAAAGCATGAAAGGAATAGATTGATGAGGCAGGAGGACATCACGATCCATATATTTTTAATTGGGGAGAAGATTTTTTTCTTGATTGATGCAAGGACAATGGAAAAATTTACGCAAATGCTCCCATAACCAATCAGAGACTTCAAGGCAGAAGACATCATCAGCCACAGTTTCTACACAGGAACCTCACAGGCACCTCATCAATGATTTAATATTACAGAGGGGACTGCAGCTTCATTATCTGGTGATATTTTATTTATTAATTAGTGCATATCATAACAATTCGGAATTTGACTGCATTGCAGAAGATGAGGGGAGGAATGAAGCTGTTCTACTGCCTGTACTAACACATCTGCTTCACAGACCTACAGGGATTCACTCAGCCACAATATATAACACAAGTGAAAAAACACTTATATTTTACAAATGAGTTACAAATTCTCCCTATTAAAATGGGGTGAAATAAACAAAGATGTCTTCAAAATTCATGTAGCGGACATGAAGAAATCTATTTATCTTCATTATAGGCTGAAAGTGTTTGGGTAAAAGTCCCCAGTTTAGGTGAACCATGAGGAGAAAAAAAAATGATGGCAGAAGAAGAAGAAAAAAAGTAACATGACAAATTAGCAGAACCAAACCTCTTCCCCAGTGGGAGGGAGAGGTGAAGGCCAAAGGGTAGATTAATCTTGCTATATCATATGGTCTTGATCTTAAAAATTTCTCTGCATGTTTAGCAGAAATCACACGCACAATGGGGAGACTTTGAAAAGATCAGGAGCCAGAGCAGATTAAGATGAAATGGGGCCAGATCCAAAAAGCTGTCAACCTCCCACCCTTTCCTGCAGACTCCCATGTGGGCAGGAGATTGTTTCATGGCTCCACAGTGCTGGTCTGCACTGAGCTCGTTGATGAGTGCTCTTTCTCCCTGCACCTCTAACAGAGAAAGACTTTTGACTTCTCTTTTCACAGCAGTATGAGCCACAGCTGTGGACACAGGTATTAGCAACCCTTCTTACTTTGTGGCCCCAAGTTAATGTGCAGATCCTGGCTGATGCAACCTCTTCAAAAAAAGACTGGATCCATGCCTAGCCAAAATAGAAACAGTACTTTTAAAGAGCAAAAGCAATGAGAAAATTCATGATGTCTGCTTAAAAACAGAAATTTAAAAAGAAAAAAGGGGTTCAAGCAGATGACCAGGTTACTGCAGCTTACCCAGTTGCTGAGTGGCAACTGAGTCAGAGCCATTATCTGCATATATGCATAGTAAAAGTGACTTAATGAAACATGACTTAGCTGAGCCTACAATAGAAGATTTAATTATGTGTACATGCACAATTTATACATCTGAGCTGATGTGTGATTACTTTTCAAGCTACTGAAATTGCTTGTGTATGCAAACCTTAAAAAAACCCAAGTAAATAATTAAGACTTTTAAAAAGGGAATTTAAAGGGTTATAATAATCTATTTAATCACAGGATGACAAAAAATAAAGAATCCCTAAAAAAGTATAAACACTCTTTTAACTATTTTAACAATTGTTCTGAAAACTCAAACGGTGTCAGTATGGAAAGCTGTTTTACTAATTTGCTTTCAGAAGAGATAGAGGCAAAAGCATATGCTCATTCACATAAATCTAACAGCAGTGTTTTCACTCTTTTTTAAGATAAAAGATAATTTGTTCCATGATTTACAATCTCACTGACTTCCCATATTGAACCAGGCAGTTGAAACAATCCCTATCATCCTGCAAATTATTATTAATGTGGTAACATTCACACATACACTGACTGATACATTTTATTTGAATTCATGGCGGGTGAGGATAACATAGCAATTTTATGAGAAAGGGTTGTACATCCAGTAATGACAAACTATTACAAATGTCCACTCAGAATTTCCTCACGAAAAATGACGTGCACACAGATACATAATTCCCAGTTTTACACTGGCACAACTATTGCGACCTGCAACTTGGGAGAAACCTTGCGTGAATCAGATGCTGTGCTCCCATTCTTCATTATGAAGAGCAACTCAACAGATGCTTTTATAGCTGTTGCTGTACATGTCTACTTCAGCTTCTCCTTTCTTATTCTTGCTATTTTTTTCTTTATTTCCTAATTAAATGACCTACATTTGTTTGCTCTTTCAATATTACCCTATAAATGTCTACCAATCAAGTTATTACTCACTGAACTAGGCAGAACTCTTTCTTCTTTCCCATAAATTTTCCCTGCAACCATAAGTTCATGCTGGTTTCCCCCTAATATTTAGATGTGCTTGAATGAAATGAATTGGCTTGTACCTAATGCAACGCACGTGTTTATGGAACACAGCAGGCACTACTCCATTTTCAAAAGATATAACAAAAGAACAGCCATTTATGAAAGTTTTACTGTTTCTGACTTCCTCTTCACCCCCCACCCCTTCCCGGAGTCCAACTAGAACATCTGGGTGCTCTGCATTAAATAATGGACTCTTTGTTTGAAGAAAATTCACAGGAAACATTAAACTTCTCTTAAGACAGGAGAGGTTACTGCATGGGAGTCAGGACAGGAGGAAGCTAAGGAATCGAATGGAGAAATGTGCTTCTTCAGGACAGAAATGCACATGTATCACTCAGATGTGCAAAGTTCCAGCACAGAGACCAGAGTCCCGGTGAAGTACAGAGCAGCTGATTGTCATGGCAGCACGGGGATTTTCAGCACTTCCTCTCCTTGAGTGAGAAGGCAAGGCTTTTGTTAATGGACTGTAGTTCAAAGGAGACTGTAAAGAATTTTGTTTGATCTGTTATCTTTGTCTATCTCTGAACTATTTTTGATATGTTTATGTATCTTAAGAGAGCGTATGCTACGTTTTCTTTTGCTAATTTACACCATGGAGAGAATAAAGTAGCTGATAACACCTGCAGGAGTTATGCAAGGGACGTGCATTGTTTCTCCTCCTCTTCAGCTTGATGAGAAAGCTTTTTTATTTCAATAGAACTCTATATCCACCCTAGGTTTAGTACAGTGCATTGCTTTTCATTAGTATGGCAAATGAGCAATTAATTTCATTGTAATCTGAAAGTTAGTTTAAATAATATGGAAAGTTCTACAGCATTAATTTTAGATATCATCATTGGTTTACAGTTTTGATTTTTATTTTTTTTTAAAGTTTGCGTAGATCCAGACCCCAAGCTGCTGAACTTCTATATCTGGACTCAATTGTATCCAACAAAAGATTTCTACAGACGTGGTTATCTAAATATTTTATGGTTCTCCTAGCAATTTGAAATGGAAAATGAATCTCTATGGAAGCAATAGAATTTGAGGAAAGCAACATGCTGCTAATCTCCACAAGATTAATTTTACATCTCAGGCGTAAGCTATTTTTTCTTTCTGTACGTAGGGGGTGGGAAAATATGTGGTGATTTTACTGTATTGGTACTATAGAAGTGGAGAACACCTACATAAAGCAAAAGCCTTATATCTCACTCTCTAGATTTATGCTAGAATCTACTAAGCAGCAAAGGAGACAAGGGACAGACTTATCTGTTTTTCCCTTTTTCAGCTTACAGGGAAAGAATACTAAACCAATTAGTTTAAGCTGTTAATCAGGTACAGGACCTAGACTCACATTGTAAGAGTCACCTCAAAAACTGTCCAGTTGCATGACCTGAAGATGAACCATGCTGCACACAGTAATGAGAACCCTCTGCACTTATCCTGGAGAACATTGAACTTCTCTAAGCTGGGTAATTTTTCTGCAAATTTACCTGTTCAAAAAGCTAATAATTTGGCACCTTTGTTCATGTAAGCCAGTATGAAAACAGAGTTATGTCCTTCATCCTCAAATTTTGGAAAGCAATGCAGAGAGACTGCAGCAAAATATTCTTTCAGCATATGCATCAGTAAAGAAAATTTATTCTCAAAGCATGCTATAAAAAACCCCAAGAAGCAACCCAGTTCTACTAATTTTTTCCATCTCTTTACAAAACTGTTTCACTCATTTCTTTCAAATTTCTGTAACTTTCTACCTATACATCATGTTGAGTTCCTAAATGAATCCGACTGGATTGGATTAGCAAATAGCCTTCTTTTAAAACCATATCTCATATCCTAGGTTTTATGACTTCCATAATTAAATGACCTTGGCATATCAGGAATTTTGCATATACAATCTACAGGGCTAAATGTCTTAAAACAACAGAAAGCAGAATTTTCACAGATTATTTCCCTCTCCAAATATTTTTAGACTTTTCTTAAACAGCAGATGTTTAATATGCACATTTCAGTGCATATTTTCAGCTTGAACATCTTGATTTAAATTGAGTTACCATGAAGGAATTAAAACAATATATAGTAGTTGGTGATGTGCTTCCTGGATTATATTTGACATACACAAACCTTCTAATAAGTCTTCTTATTTTTTCCATCTTTTCTTAGGTAAATTATACATACCACTGCAATCATACTTTAGGGTTCTTTTTAAGTGCATTGTTTGTTTGCTTTTTTTACTCTGAACAGGAGATTAAAAAAAATAAAAAATTAAGTCTTATTTACGGAGTAGGAGTGCCAAAACCCACTCTCTTCAAATATTCCAAACTTGTAATCAAGATTCTTTTTTTTTGACAGTGAGTTTACTTGTACCACAAGCAGTACAAACATCATAAGTAGTAAATCCTAGTGGTTACCCTTAACATGTAAGACCGTCAAAGTCAAAGCATAAAAAATAGGAAAGACTCAATCTGATTTGAGTTTCAAGAAGAAAAAAAGAAAATATTGAAAGACTGTGCTATAATAGTTTCTCCCATTAACGGAAATACATATCCCTATAATTCCATTTCCACATTTGCAACACAATTGTTTTAGTCAATAAAAAGAAAAGAACACAGGATGATTTTGTTTCAAATATCAGTAAAATCTTAAAATGAAGTGGTCTGAGAAACATGAAAAATTCATGAAAAAATTCCCAGGACACAGAAGCTTTGTCTCAGTAACAATTTTGAAGAACATCTTTAACTCAGCCTGAAACAAAAATACTGTCTACAAGCATCTTATCACATTTTGAGGCTTATTCTGTCTCTCCCCTCTCTCCCCTCTCCCCTAGGAATAGGCGGGGGTTTTGTTTGGTTTTGTGATGATACGCTGAGGTAATGAAGGAGTAGGAAGAGGAACTGGGAGGAGAAAATACAGGAGCTAACTGTGAAGAAGTGTGATCAACTGTGCACAATCTGAAAATGGTGAAAGAGAAGAAGGATGCAAAGGACAATTTGTGAAACAGCCAGGAATGGATAATTAAGAACCCTGACAAATCACATTTGAGGGGCTGGATATAACACAAGCAACACTGGGGCTGCAGTTGAAGAACAAGCAGATGGCAACAAATAGAGAATCTGAGGAGATTCCATGAGGGGAAGGTCACCAGTGCCAGCTGTAAGAACAGCAGTGTCCTGGCAGAGTCGCAGTGTAAGACTAGTCTTTTTATTTTCAAGTCAAGAAAGCTGCAAGCATCACATTTATACTGTTATTTGTCACTGATATTTTTGTTATTACAGCATTTTTCACTACTTTTTGTGTTGTTTTAAATCTTCTGGTTTGCCACAGATATTTGCTGAAGTTACCATTAGCAATCACATGGTGCTAGAAAATAGTCTTCTTTCATCATGGAGCTAATTCCTAATTTTCATTGTTCCAAACTTATGGCAACATATACATTGGCATTATGAGAAGAAAGGGCACTAAAGACAGAGTTTCAGCAGAGGGACAAATGTAACTTGCTTTTTCAGTCTGAAGATATCTATTGGCTGAACACCAAATGCCAGGGTTGCATTCTATTTCAGGCTTCAGATTTAATAAAGTAAGTTGCACATGTCTAACTTATCTTCTCATTTCTACATCTTTCAAAGGCTTTTAGTTCAATGTAACTTGTTTTTAAAACTACCTTATCTTGAACGGTTCAAATATCAAGCTAAAAATTTCTTCCTCACTCCAAAAAGCAATAAAAGATAAAATATTTTAATAATACAAGTTTTTATTTTCTTAATTTTTACCAAAGCCAGCTCATACTCCTAGGCTTTGATAATACATTAAAATTTTTTGAAAATTTTCACAGAATTCTTTGGCATAAAAGATGCCCAGTAAATTCTATTATGTTGTTTGGGGATTTTTTTGCTTTGGTGGTTTATGTGTTCAGACATCTCCAAGCACCTGACTTTTGTGAGGACTTTGGCCCTCAGGCTAATGATTGCAGGAAAAGTCCTAGATGGCTCCTTTATATCATTCTCCAGACACCATACTTTACTGATATCCCAATGTAAATTAGGCAATAATTTTCTTGCTCTGGTAATTAGTAGCACTATTTAAAATAATTTTTTAAAAATAAAATAGCAATTTTAAAATTTTGTGCTTCTGATGAAGTGCATGTCAAGGGATGTACAAAGAAACACCAAATTATTCTGTTCTCTGACTCATATTTATCACATTGCCACATTTAAAAGGTAAGATATTTGGTGCCAGCAACTTTTGTTTCTTCACAACTCACATGTACTCTGTTGCTTACACCACATCATGAGCCCTCCTTTCTGCTGCAAAACACATTATTGAGATTATATTAAGTGGAACATAACAGTTCATTTCAACTGAACATTCAGCTCAATGTTGCAGGTGAAGCTGCTTGATGCCTCCCATTATGAAATGTTGTTTATCCTTATAAATCTTCATGAACACATTAAATGTGGATTGAAATCTTCCGTGTTTACTCCCGGTCCTCAGACTGACTTAGCCTAGTTAAAAGCCCTCAACTGATTCCCAAAAGATAGAGCTGGTGAGGGGAAAGTGCATTATTTGTCAGGTTAAAGAAAACAGAAGGAAGCAGAACCGGAACTTTCCCTAAAACTGATTCCCTAAAATGTCTCACTGATAAAGTTAAGATTTCTTTGATTTATATAGATATGCAGAAAAGCAAAGGTATGGTCAAAATACAAACCCCTAGAAGTGTTTTCATGTGATTAAAAGCCTTCAAACCTTACAGAGGTATTTTCTGAAGATCCTGCCTGCATCACAGAAGATCCATCTCCTCTACAGTTCTGCTCATTGACTACATGGTTGGGTGTGCCATGTTGTACCACCACCACTGAGCATCTCTCATTTGGAACTATCAGGTGAGAGGCAGAACCTTCTTTCCAATTTCTCTTTTCTGATAGTCTAGAGATACGGTTGTTCCAATGTGGAAAGGCGACCTGCAGTTCACTGTTTTCTACTCTTGGTGCTGTCCTGTAAGGGACAGCAGAGGAAGGAAGAAACAGCCACACTGATGCACTTGGGGACCCAAATGATTGTGAAGTAAAACACAGTTTGAATTCCCTTACATTTGTGAGTCTGATTTAGTTAACATTCGTACAGTACCACTGCATAGTGTTTTGGATTTGGAGAATTATTTTCCTTATTTTTTTAGTTGAAACATCTAATTTATTTTTTTTCATAAAATTTCTTTTACAAAAATTCTTTCTTTAAAAAGGATGTTTAAAAATAATAAAATTTTACCAAAATACTAAACATTGAAGAAATAAATTACTTCTGATCTTTAAAAAGCAAAATAAAACCAAATTGCAAGAAACCTTCTAAAAAGGGAAGTGAAAATCAATAGATCATTAAAGAAATACAATTCCCCAGCAATGGAATCTGTATACTGGTGATTAAAGTTTTGTTCCCATTGCACACGTATACGTCTATCCAGAAGGTATTTTAATCCTTTCCTTATAGTGTATCTAGTCTCATAAAAGTCCAGTTTTAGCTGTTTCCACACAATATTTCTGTTTCTGGCCTTCTCTATCACAGACTACGCATTACCCTTCAGTTGCTTACAACACAAGGGTAAAGGAAAACATGCAAACTTGATTCCTTTGGAGAAACTTGGAAGGTGAGGAGGACAGAGTAAAATTATTACCACTGAATTTCTTGAGCATCAAGCTCCAATGGCTTCTCACCAGCATTCCTAAACAATTTTAATTATCCCCTGTCCTGTGATGAGATGAGCCAGCAGAGATGGGGCACTTTCCTTGGGTGAAGGGTTACATTCTAAGAAGGCACAACTTCAGCACTGTGCATAAAGAACACCAGTAACTGCTGCACCATGTTTGGTAATCTTTGGCATCTTACAGCTCAAGTATCTAACAGCACAGATAATATATTAAGATGTATAAGCCAACATCTATTCCAATAAAATCCTTCTAACACCCAATTTAACTGGCCTCAGACAGTTACGTTTTCATTTTGCCCCTGTTCATCTGTGAAGTTACGATGTCTGGCTGACCTGTGCACTGTTTCATACCCTAAAGATCAGATATTTAGGTCTGAGATTTTAATTAGTGCTCTCTGGCTTTGAAATACCCAGGAGATACATATTACTGTTTCATTTCATTTCATTTTTCCTTCTTCATTACTGGGTTTGCAGATCACAGATTACTTTAAAGAAAATGAGGCCAGCTTCAACTGGACTAGCAAGGATGGTAATCATATTCTGCCTAGTTAGGCACTTCTAATATGCATAATGTGTGGCATCTAAACACTTTCCAAGCAGGAGGTCTGACAGCAGTGCTACTTCTAATAATAAATGCACAGCAAGTGTATGTTGCTGCAGAAAGAATGCACTTGAACTGAAAAAAATAATGTTTTGGGATGAGGTTCCCTTTTTCTCTCATTCTTCCCATTCTCCTGGAAACATGTGTTTACTAGTTTACTGAAGTTGTTCCCATTTATGAAGTGCTAACCACTCCCACAGAAATATGCAATCTTTGTCACGAAAAATTTGACAAAAATGAAGTATTGAGAGGTCTAGACAGAGATATCAGAAATACGGGCAGGATGTAATGACTTTAAACTAAAAGAAGGTAGATTTAGGCTATATATAAGGAAGGCATTTTTTACAATGAAGAGGATGAAACCCTGGAACAGGTTGCTCAGATGCTCCATCCCTGGAAACAATCATGATCAGGTTGGATGGGACTCTGAGCAACCTGATCTAGTTGAAAATGTCCTTAATCATTGGCAGCAGGGGCTTAGACTAGATGAGCTCTGAAGTTTTCTTTCAACCCAAACTATTCTATGATGCTAAAATTCCAAAGTTTCATGTCAGCCACACATGTAAAACACAGACATCAAAAAGCCAGTGTCTAATTTAAATACTTCTGTTTGCCTGAATTTGTATATGGTGTGAGTAGAGCTATTGCAAAGTATCATTGTCCTTAAAAAGGACATTGTGAACTTGGTGTAGCATCATGAACTATTTCCTAAAGGGAAGATAAAGACATGAAAGCAGCTTTAAATAGTTTTGAGAAATATTCATCTAGGTTATTTAAAAAGAAGGAGAAGGATATTTTCCCCTCATGTTAACTGCCAATTATTTTCTGTTTCCCATTCACCTAACTGCACCATCAGGACTACCAGAAGGAAGTTAAGTTATATCAATGAAGAAAGATATGAGACCTAAATCTTATGGGTGAATCCAGGAAGTCAATTTCATATGTGTGTGGGAGGACAGGAAAAGCTCAGGAAAACATGGTGAAAATCAGCCACCAAAGTTAGAAATACTTGTGGAAGAACAGGTAACATTAGGAACTGTTGAGATGAAAGGTAGTTTCTCTTAAGGGATTTCTGGGTCATTTAAAGGAGAATTGTTTTAATCTCATTCAGAAAACATCCATTATGTGCTTATAAGGTAAGTATGTTAAGAAATTTACTCTGTTATCTGTTGAGGAGAGAAACTGCTCATCTGAAATCTCTGCCACAGCCAACATACTACCATGATCTAATTAATCATTGACATTCTTTCTCAAATTATATCTACAGGTGACTTTTTTCCCCAAAATTACCATATAAGCAGAAAGTAATTTTCAGAAGGTTGGTCTCTTAGGAAAGCAGGAAAGTGCACAGCCTTCCAACTGAACTATTCTGTTCTATTATTTCTTGAACAACATCATCACAAAGTCATATTCATTGTCCCATCCAAATATAAAAAGAGTATATGAAGAGGTAATGTGAAAACACAGATATAGATATTTCTATACATCACAAATAACTGGTATGTTGCCATTCATTTGAGGGTATGAAGAAGGTGTGCCCTCCTTATAACTTCCAACAATAAAGCAAAAACACCCCACAGGTACGTCAATATCCTTGGACAACAACAACATTCCTGTACTTTAATGGAGACTACTTACCTTAAAAAGGAAACCTCACTTACATCCAACCACCGCAATATCATTTGAAAAAGCAACATATAAAGAGCTGCTGGTAAACATCCCCTGAAGAGTTTCCATTACGGACAATATATATGCTTCTCTTTTCTTGATAACAATCACTGACCTTTCTTATTCTGGTTTCCTGTTGCTACAAGACCTATCTATTTCCAGCATTATGAAGAAACTCAAGATTTCTTCTTCAGGAATGGTATGAAAGGGACTGCAACAAAAACAATAATTGTGAATTTTTTTATAGTCTTTCAGATCCTGTGATTTCGTGTATTAGACCTTGAGAGAATTAGCCTGGTATAGTCTCAGGCTAGAAGCATTTGCCCTTTTTTGTAAAGAGAAGAATCAAAAAAAAGTATTTATGAAGATCCCACTTGATTTTACAAAGATTCCAATTTTGCACTGTACCCATAAACTCCAATTACTTTTAAACCATTCAAACAAGGCCTACTGTACCTCTGTACTACAAACAATTCCTGACATATGCAATTGTATCCATCAGTAAACGTCTGTCACCTATAGCAAGTTCCAAATACCTAATAAGCACTTGGATCAAATTCAGAGTCAGAAATAATGACATCATAAAATAACAAGAGGAAATACTCAACATCCTATCTCACTGAAGATGCATAATACAATGCAAGTTATATTAGCATTCAACGCAGTAAAAATCCAAGGAATGCACAATCTCAAAAAAAAATATCCATTAGGTTTACTTCTAATGCAACAGAGGAATACACAGTATCAAGGGAACTTATTTTAGCTGGAAAACTTAATCAGCAATGAATGAAACAATGGGAGTAAACCCCTTTGGCCTCAGCTAGAACCAAACCTTGGGGTTGAGAAGGCTGTGCTTAAATGAGGACCCAGGAAAAGCATTGAGATGACAAAAAAACCAAAGAATTTCTCCACAAATCCTGGGGTCACTTGATGACTGAAAACCTTTTAGCGCATTCCTGGAGCCCAGACACAAAGTACTTGATAAGACTTTCAGCACCAGAGCTCATGAATAACCATAGTGCACAAGTAAGGAGTCTGCTGATATATCAACTCATGAATCACTTTATGAAAGTCTCAACCCTGACATTAACTAACAAAGGCTCGGTTCCTTCCAAAGCTATTTCACTCTTCAGACTAGTTACCAGACACAAGTGCAACACAGTATGAATTTTATGTCTTTTAACAAGGTCACATGCTACTTCAGTGCCCAAAAAGTTCTGAAAATTTAAATGCAGGCTGCATTTTAAAACCTGATCCAGAATCTGGAAACTCTAAGTATAAATGGGGAGATGAAGAGTAGAGTAAGTATTTAAATGCCACAAGGCAGAAAAGGAATAACAGCACACTATTTGTACTGGGTTTGGACTCTTTTAATTTTATTTTTTTCAGTGCTTGGGCACAAGTTTCTTCAAATTACCTACAACAGCTTGTTGGACTTGTTGTACAATACCAGCTTGAAAGGAAATCCTTCTTTGCAATGTTAATGTCCCAGTGAGTTTAAGAACAGATAAATAACTGCTGTAATGACATTCTTGTTGCACAAGATGTGATTACAAGACGTGAAACACAGTCACTCTTAAGTAATTTACAAGTTATACTTTTCTATACTTTTAGTCTATCTTTTTTTCTCCAATAAAAATTACTTTCAATTTGGTATAGCTTCACAAAGCACTGATGATGAAACTGTTTGATTCACAGAAAAATGAGAAATATATGGGTAGATCATAAAAGTCCAGAAAAATATTTCGAGATAAGAATATATATTATATATTTATAAGGATATTGTTTAATCAGTTTTAAAAGTAAAAGTAACCATAAATTCTCTTTTCACTCACATGTTCTCAATTAAAAAAAAACAAAACAACAAGAAACAGACACTCTACTAACTGAAGATCACCATTTACTTAATATATGTGAAATGAGTAAGTTCATTTACAATAAGAAGGAAGATACCTCTAAACACAAAACTGAAAGTACTGGTGTGATTAAGGAGCTATGCCTATGGCACTTTGGTTTATGGATGCAACTTAAGAAAGGGTGAAGTTTCCTGGCTCTGGATTGCCATTTTCAAAGTTTAAGGTTCCTTCACTCTCAAAGCAGTTTCACCAATGCAAAGCAGATTCCCAAGACTATGGTCCACCTAGGTGACAAAGGGACATGTGATATGGCCATGCCAGTCAATGGGGCCAGCACAAGCACCCACAAAGGGGCTTCATTCCAATACCTGGCAATTAGGACACTTAAACAGATGACAATTAATGCTTAATGCCTGCATATTTTTGTTTGTAAGGGATGGTGGATACAGACACTGAAAACTATCCTAGGAAGCAAAGAGCTGAATGGAGGTGCTTTTTCTCCCTGATGCATGTCCTTATTTACTAGACTGTAGACATATGCACCTTCTTGTTTCCTAGCTCTTCAGTTTCATATGTCTTGCAATCCTGCATGCAAAATATCAGGACACTTATTTTAGAGGTGGAAAATGTGGACCAGTGCCCGAAAGAATCAGATTATTTTCATCTACCAGGAGGTCATTGATTCTGGTACTTCATATAGCTCTGTCCATGTGTAGGACTTTAAGCTATAATTACAGATTTGTCCATGACAAGAATATCAGGTATTTTGGAACCCTGTCAAAAATGTTGGCTGTTCTGCGCTACATTGCTGTGCACCTACAGTAGTTATTATGAAACTACTGTCACGTTTACTTTGTATTTCCTGCAGGTTTTCCTCTCATCTTGTCTTTTATCAAACATCATCCATTTGTCCATCCGTCCATTCATCCATTTAAAAGAGAGTGTTATATCCCAGGGCAGTGGGGAAGGTGTGACCTTTTTACATCATGCCTCTGACTTCCCTATTAAAAACAAGATCCGAGTCTAGACCAATTCTCCAACCACCAATCACACAGTCCTCCAAAGAATGCAATTATTCCAAATTCTAACACGTGTAACTGGTATGAATTTGGTTTGGGTCAGCAGGTTCATGTACGTGGATGTAGATGGCTTGTAACAGGTAGGAAAATGAGACGAAACTTTTAAAAATTGATTAAATAATAGAGAAGGAGTTATAAAATCTGTATTTTTGTTCCATTTAAACACAAGTTCTAATGTGTCTGCTGTAGTAGGTCCAGTTTTAAGGAAAGTTAAAGAGGCACACATTTGTTCTCTTGCAGAACATAAAGTTATCTAACATACCTCATGGAATTGAAAATATTACAGACTGATTTTTTTTCTAATTAGCATCTCAAATCTGCCTGTAATAAGAATATTAAAAGTTAGCAGGCAGAAATTTTTAAAGAACAAAATCATAAAGTGATGTTGTCTGAAGAAATTAAACCATCTGTTATTGTAATGGCTTTTTAAAATAACAACAATGCTTGGGAGACCTCAAAAAAAGAAAAAAAAAAAGAAAAATGGAGTGTTTCCAGTATCAAGTATTAGTGGGCTTGAATATTTTTATCAAATTTTCACACACATAAGCAAAAAATATTGAGCTCCAGCATCAGAGAAATATCAAACCAACCAGAGCCTAAAGAATCTACAAATGGATACAGGAAAAAAGGCCAAACTGGAGATTCAAACTTACTACAGTACGTATCTTCTCGAGAGTTACTTTTCACAGATGAAATCCCCATGCACCAAACAATTAAAGACAGCACTCTTACTTAAGCAAAGCAATTTTATATGCTGATGTTTAACCAATATTGCCACCTGGACTATCATGCCTCACACCATGAGCTGTGCTGCAAGGTGGGCCACAGAACCCACCTGCCATCTACAGGCACACACAATTTTCAGACCACCCACATTTTTGCTTCTTCAACCTCCATGACAGTACCAAGCAGACTTATCGCAACATCGCTTTACCTATCAACAGGAAAACAAGAAATTAAGTCTCCCAAGTTAAAAAATGTCAAGGACTCCAGAGCTGTCTCTAATTTAAAAATCCCTAGGCAGCTTTTGCCTCTAATATTAATGGGTTCTCCTTGAACGCTATCTGGTTCAGGCAATTACATTTCACTATAATTATTTAGATAAAACTAAAGTAAACAGGCTGAGTCATCCTGGCAACAGGCTAACAGTAGGATATCTGGAAACTGTGGCTTTACTAAGAACATCTGCTAACACCACAACACTCAGTGAGGTGTGTAAAGTCCCAGTGACAGGTTTTTTTCTTCTGAGAAAGTTCAAATAATTGTAGATTGAAAATGCATGTTGGGTTGGAAATAGCCCATGAAACCATCTTTCATTCTGTGTACCACAGCATACTTCAGAGATTGGTCAGAGGAATGTTTTGAAGTTTACACATGAGTTTATTCATAGGCTGATTTCCTCTCTGAAAACTCCAAGAGACTATTTTTATTCAATATGGAGAGTCAGTGCAACAAAAAAATGACAGACAAGCTTTAATAATATCAGGGGTTTTGCTTCACAGGAAGGTGCAAAGCACTAAATGCTGTTACTGTCTTAATAGCCTGTACAAAGTAATTTTTTCCTGAACAGTGACAGGTCTTACCTGTATATGGTACACTTTGCAACTGACTCAACTCTGGGACAGTCATTTACATTTCTACAAAGATTCTGATTAGAAATGGGGCTTTTATCCCATGACGTGGTTCTTTTTTTGCTGAATATAGAAGCCAAAAAACTGAGATAATAGATCTGTAATTACTACACTGTATCATTATCTCAATTTGTGATGGTTTTTTGTGCTTCTGTGGGTTTTTTTTAATCTCCACATCTGGCTAAAACCTTTTCTCAAAATCAGTAAAAATTTTGCAAATGTGACTACATGACTACTTCCATTGCTAGGTTTTGGTATAGACATCTTTACTACGCGATTCTTTCTAGGCTTTCCATTTTCTGCCCATTGAACTTTGGAGCCTTACCAATATATTTTGGACAGATGCAAACCTAAGACAGGTTTTGGTTTGCTTTTTGGTTGAAATTCCAAACCTCCTGCAATATTCAAGTCCCCAAACTCTTAAGTCTAATTAAGTCTTAGTCTTCAGTGACTAATTCTTTTGAATTTTCAAATTTCTCCCTCTTAATGTAATAAAACCTTTAATTATTAGACTGGTTTAGTTTTCTGGTCAGTATAAATTAAATCAATATATGATTACATCATCTAATGCTCTTCCTTCCAGCTTTTTTTTGGAATATCATTATTATTAACAGCATTAAATCTAAATAGATAACTGTTCCCAGTTAGCACTAGTAGCATTTTATCTGTAATATGCATTTAGGAAGTCTAATGCATCACAATATGCTAGAATTTCTCCAGCTGCTGAGAACTGTCACAGCTATCTGTCTGCATGTGGTCTGAGCTATGATTCCAGAAGACTCCCACCAGAATCTCAGGAGAGAGGTCCTCCCCAAAGTGACTTTAAAAAAGTATCTTGTTTTATTTATGCATGTTTGTCCTTATTTTTAAATGCCTAACTATTAATTTAAAAACTCCATTTTTAAAGTCAATTTCAAGCATTTACTTGATCACAAAGCTAGGCTCCCTGTTGTATATTTCCAATGGTTTCCCAATTTATATTTTTAAGCAGAAAAGAATATTGCATATCTTAAAGCCCTGCAGTATACAGCAACTGATGTGCAAAAATAAGTCTATTGCATTTTCTGAAGTCACTTATTCTGCAGACATCAATATGTGCTTGCAAAACAGAAAGAGAATGCACAGTTTAAGACAGAAATAGTTTGTACAAAGCTTCATCAAATTTGTTCTCTTCCAGGACTCTTTTTCTCCCTGAACATGGTGTCCTCATCAGAAACTGCCTTACTCTTTAAGTAGTCTTCTTTTTTTTCTAGACAATCTTAACAGTTCTAAGTAGCTGAGAAGAAAAATCTTTAATTCTTTTCTGTTCCAGTGTAAAAGAAAAGACTAAGCAACTTAAAGTTCTTTGTATTTTAAGTACTCTCCACTCCACTCCATTAGGAATAATTAGCAATCTTCTACAAACTTTCCTTGGACCAGATCCTTCATTTGAAAGAAAGAAATCTCATGTTAGCCCCCTTCCTGCTTTAATAAATGTTAAGTCCCTAGAAGATTTTCTTTCAAAAGGAAAAAAAAAAAAAAAAAAGCCAAACCAAAACCCGGGCTACAATTCCTCTAGAACAAAATTTTAAAAAGCTCTGACTGAAGAATAAAAGAAGGCAAATCAGAGCTCCATGACCTACCACCTACGGGTGTTCAACTCCATGGCAACATGAGACTTCCTAAAGATTACTCAGCCTTATATTACTTTATGTGTATTATTAGCATCCTGTTCTCCTGCAGGGAGCTATGCTCTGAAAAAGGTTTATTCGAAGGTGAGTCTTCACAGAAGCAACCTGAGCTGTCAGGTAAGACTTTTGAGGTTTTCAATGGGAATTTTCTGTCAGTTGCATTTTAAAAATAAGAGCAGCAAACCACTCTTGCAGCACACATTGTGAGCCACCAGTTTTGCAGTGCAGACCAATGCAGCCATTATTCAGAAATCTTCTACTGGCCTTTATACCTGATAAATTTGTGTCTGCATACACACCATCTCATTGAATATATATGACTATATAAATATGAATATCTATCACTGGTGTACTCCACTTTCTCAATTTATCACTTTGAAATATTTTTCAGGTTGTGTTTGATTCTTTCTCAGATGCTGTGCTGAAGTTTATGTTTCATAAGACTTTAAAAGAAGACTTTTAATGAGTATTAAGGATGAATACATTTTTTCCGCATATGCCTTCAGAACTTTTTTGCTTCCTAAAGGCTAAGTAACTCTGGATTTTGAATAATTATGCTCTTTTCAAAATATTTTACCAGTATAAAAGTATCTAGACAGCTCTGGCACTAAAAAAGTGTGCACATACTTACTCACGACATGACAAATCTCCAGGTATAGGGCCTATATCTATAATGAAAAGTAGAAAATTACAGTGGTCAATTTAGCAAGTCAGTCCAATTTTACTGCTGGTGAGTCTAACCTCCATACAAAATCTCTGGTACAACCACCCAACAAACAGGCAGGTCTCCAGGGCACATCCTAATACACTTTAGCAGTTGGCACAGTTTGCTCAGGTTCCCAGACTGAATGAGGACAAACTGATGCCACAAGAACTATTCATCTCAAAGCTGAGTCATACAAACTTGCAATGGGACTACATTGCTCACCCAAAGGATCTCCTGCAACAGAACACCATTTCAGAAATTGATCAGATTCTGTTTCCAGCATTATAAAGTATCTGCAAACTGTGAAAAGTACAAATGTACTCGCCAAGATTACCAAGTCTGTATGCTCTTTTTTACCTGACTAACGAAAAACACGGGAAAAGCATAAAAATATACATAAGGAAAAGTTAATTCATAAATGTCTCTGATGTGAAGCTGCTCTATGTTCTTCACCAGTCTGCACAACAAACTTGGTGAGGAGGTTATAATATACAGCACTACCTTCTGCTTCCATCATCACTAGAATTGGAAAAGCAAAACAAAGAATCTCTCCTAAAAAGAACTGAAAGTAAGCTGCTGTTTTGGAAGTTACCATCTTCTGAGGATCAGACTGAACACACAAGTTCAAAACTGAACCTGTGATCTCAAATGAAATATTATACAAACTGAAATATCATCAAAGGCTGCAAAATAAGCAACTTCAATGGCAAAAGAATAGATATGAGACAATCAAAGTAAGAGCTTGAGTCCCAAGATCTAGCCTGTTGAGGGCATCAAATTTCAGTGTTTATTCCCAGAACTGGAAATTTGTTTAGAAAAGTGGTCATAAACATGGGAATTAGACTTTCTGCATTTGGATATACAACTGAGATGTTCACAATTTGTGAAAATAGCTCAAAATATTCGGTAAGAAAAATGTTCTTCTGGACCACCAGATTAATTTAAATATTCAAGAAGTTACAAGAAAAAAAATCAAGCTAAAGAAAACCAACAAATATTCAGTCTACTCTCTTATTTTCTATTTAATGACACTAGAAGTTATGATTAAATTCCCTTGTACATTAGATAATGGTATTTATGATGTCTAATAACAATTTCTCTTTTATTTAAAATAAGCTGAAATTTTACAAATTCCCAACATAAATACAATCTATTACTATGTAAATATCATTGAGGAAATCCTTTATATTTTTGGGCACAAAGTTTTTAGCACTTTTATATCCAAAACCAGCTTTACTGCTGAAAAAGGTTGAAGGAATATGCACACTCAAACCTCATTATGCAAATAAAATTGGAATTTCCACCAGTTCTAGCTTACTGGATTGCATTTCATTCATGATATTTTTAACAGACATCAGGGGAAGCAAATACTGCAGAAAACATATTGAAGAACATTTGGTTCAATGAGCAGGATGAATTAGCATTAACTGCAGTTTTACTGTTAGGCCAGTTTCAATGGGTGTTTTGTAATCTCTAAGTGACCACAATTTTTCCTGGCTATACATACGGGTAACTTCTTCACTACAACATGGATGAAGAGTGATAATTATGCAAATATACATGCATGCATGGTGAGGAGCTGGGGAAAGGGACATACATTTCAGCATAAATCTGCACTGGAAAGCACATATGTCATCTTCTTGAAAGCTCTAGCATCCCTTATTCATGTCTGTAAATCTGCTAGCTGGGGGAAGGAAGCAAAGATTTTATGATTTAAGTGGCCAAGCTTTCTCTGTTCAGGATGCTTGGGCAGAAAGGTGAGAAGCAATGTCTCAAATAAGCATACCTGTGAGACACAGCGGAGAATATTGAAAGACAATTTGCAGACATCAGATAAAGAAGTGGGTTTTTGTAATCTAGAGCATATCTGTAACAAAGGCATATGTTAAAAAATAAATGCTGCATGGAATAAAACTGTACTTCTGTGAATGCATTTTTCATGTGAGCAGCTCATTTGACTCAAGCGTTACTACAGATTTTATTTAATGAACGCCACATGATATTATATTAACAGCCACCTGACGATCACACTAACAGCCTGTTCTGAGTATTCAACTGAAGATCAGCATCCTCCTTTTAAGAGTTTAACACAACAGAAACAAGTGAGTCACTCACATGCTGCCATACAGCCAAGTACTTCCAGGCAGCCAGAGCCAAGCTGGGTGCCCAGGCCTAGGGAGGGAGGGACTTCCAGCACAGCTGGACACAGGTGGTCTCATTGAAGGATTAGAGTTTTGGGGAAAGTTGCAGAATGCCCCATTACTGGATAAAAGAGAGACAGTGTCAATGTACTTATTGTGAGGAAGGGAATGAGGACAAGTACTGATGTGCCAAATGGGACGAAGCTGAGGGTACTGTGCAACTAACTGCCTACAGCACTAAGAGAGGGCAGAGATGAAAATGGAGGTCCTGGAGTAGGAGGATAGAGGGGGCATTGGATGCAAAGCCATTGGAAAAACAATTTTTCTTCTTCCCTTTCTGAACCAGCCAGCCAGAGCCTGGCCTCTCCTGCCTTAGTTTGTTTCTTCCTCGTACACAGAATATCTGTTTCCAAGGCTGAGCAGTTGTTGACATTTGAAAATATCACACTGCAGTGGAACACTTTATATTTATGCCTCTGTTGAAAGCAAAGTTGTATCTCAAAGTCCCCAGAACCCACCATTACTTTCCAATTGCCAAAGCATGAGTTTTTGATGAAGGCAGAGTAAGTCAGCCAGCATGCTCTCCACTCCTAAGTCCAGCCAAAAGCTGCTTAACACATCAGTCTTTGTCCTATAAATCAGGGTAGATGAGGACTATAACCGATTTCCCCTTCCTGCCTCTTTTAGGAAGGACAGATTAACAAAGGTTGCAGAAACATGACAGCTATTAACAGGGATAAACACGATACCCCTGACCTTAGCTGCAGTTACTGGATCAGATGCGGGGGCATGCCTCCATGCACGCACGCACGTGTGTGCGGACACCACAGGACTCAGATTTTCCTGGCAAGCTGTCTGCTGCTGGCAAGATGAAGCAGTAACACTGCTGGCACAGAGATGCTGAGCTGAGGACTAACACAGGCCAGCAAAGTCAAAGTGAAATTGGTTTCAGAGTTCCAGCTCTAATTTTCCCCTAAAACAGAGTCATTCTCTTCATTGTTTCCATAACAGCAATATGTGCTTTTGACAAGCAATCTGCAGTTGTTTTTACATCCAGACATTTTATATTGGTTACACCCTGCTTGGAGGCAGAGACACTGGCTTTGGCCAGCTGAAATTGCAGCTTTGGTACATGATGCACCTCAGTACGTGATGAAGTCTGCCATACTCTCTGTGCAACTCTCGAGGTTTCAAAGCACTCAGAAAACATTAACAGACCATAAAAAATAATTTAGTTTTTAAAAAATTGTGTGATGCTGCCAGCCTCAAAACTCTTTTATTTTACAATGCTGAGGAAGAAATATCTTTATAAGCAAAGGAGATGTTTAAATTAGGGCAAATCTCATGAGTTACTCACATTGCGAAATCCTATTTAGGTGCCTAAATAATAGCTGATTGCTAATGTTTTTGTGAGAGTGGCCCTTAAAACTTTGCCAACACACAGCTAAAGGGTATTGAAAAGCATCCTCTGACCTCTCCTTTGAAAACTGAAGAATCACCAGTTAAAAAAACCCCTGGGATTTCTGGGAGAGTTTCCAAAACTGTAAACTAACAGTGCCTGAAGCAGTCACTACCATACTCTAAGCCAAGGAATTCTTCTTACAAGCTGATGTAATGTGTGCTTCATTAATGTAATGCTTTTGTGCTTACATATCCCATAAAACTTTCTATGAAAATAGAATCACCACTGATGCTTGACAAACAAGGAGTATTTACTTCTTAATTTTATTGTCACACCCATGCATCCTTATGTTCCATCTACAGCACTCATGATGAGAGTATGTGTGTGGCCATCGTAGCTATTGATCATGTCAGACATAGAGATGATTGCTAAGAATTATGATTGGTATGGTGCATATTGTTGCTGGATTTCATGCAATAAACAATGTGTTTAGTATCAAAACAATCTGTACATCCAGGACAGGAAGAAACTGCAATGTATAGTGAGGACTGCTTGTTTTTTTCTCTTTATCGGATCCCTAATTAACTGACTTTTCTTAGCTGATTGCCAAGGGGATATGCAATGCCTCTTCCTCAAAGACATAAAACAGAGAAGGGAGATGATAAAGGAAGGCACACACACTCTCATTCAAGCAAAGGTTTGAGCCTGAAGTCAAAGCAAAGCTGACCTAATTGTTCAGCCTAAAGAAAAGAAAATTGATGAGTCCACAGATTTTTTCAAAGAAAAAGGAATCATCATGGTCAAAGTAGATAAGAAATGCAGTAATGAATTTCATTTATAGCAAGGGAATCTGGGGAAGGTAGCTGAAAAACAGAAGAGTTTACCACTGGCACAGAATATCTTTGGAGGATACAGATTCTTCCTTTTCACAGGTTTTAAAGGGGCTTGTTAGACAAGTATGCCAGAAATTAAATGTAGAGCATTAATTCCACACTTAGATGGGGAGATTGATTCATGACTTGTTTCTAAATTTCTGATTGTATGGCTTTTAGAATGTGCTATCCAAAGCAAAGAGCAAGCCATGGGAGCAGAAGAAACAAAGATGAGTAGAAATAATGCAAACTGGTGACATTTGAGACTTTTCCTTTCTGATAGGGTGGAATTAGTCTCATCCTAGAAGCTCTTTAAGCAACTTTAAAAAACATAAAGCATAGACAAGAACAGCTGCATCAGTTATATAGATGCCTCTAGAGAAGCAAACCAGACATTTCTGGAGCATAATTCATACGAACTGTTTGAAACATCCACTTGCAACTGAGTCAACCAAACATCTACCATCTACTTTGTCAGTAAGCGTAAGTTTTATTTACTGGGAAAGATATCTACTGGGAATGGCTCAGTCCCAGGCAACTACCTACATGTAGCTACCTAGTGTTAGCTACAATGAATCCCAGTACAGGTGACTGGCTTCCCAGCCCCCAACTTTGCCTCTTGTTCACCTCTAGTATCAGGAATTCTGAACCCAGACCACAAAACAATGGCATTCTTCCTTCTCCCTGAGAAGTAATTCCCAAAAGCCCAGAACCTGGATTATTTATATATTTCTTTTCTCTACTTTTCTTTCCAGCCTTCAAATTCGGCTTTTCTTTACTCCTCCTGTTGCAACACTTTAACTGTTATTCTCATCATCTGGCTGAACCTGGAAGATACTGGAGGGATGTGTTGCCAAATCAGCAGTGTTGCTTCAAGATGCTTTTCAGGGAAGCAGAGACTAGGCTTTACAAGCCCTGTACAGTTGCACAGCACTTCCTAATAACTGTAATGTTTTTAGACTTTCTATGAGGAACACACAGACACACACTGTGATCACACAAACTTCATTTGCCAAGCAAAACAAGTTAAAAGTTCCTTTTAAAAAAAGATATTTTCTCTCCAACACTTGCTCCTGCTCAGAGAAGGTTGACTAGATGCACATAAGTTGGTACATCAGCAATTATTGGCAAGCAACCTAAACAAGTTCTCTGATACCAAACCTCCTGAAAAAGAGAGAGCAAAGTTGATGTACACATCTCAAAGGAATTAGAGACATAGTCTGAAATCTGATTTTCTCCCTTTCTTTGCTCCTGCAGTAAAAACCAGTCAATGTTCATTGAATCTTTACCTGATAGAAAAACGAATGTGACAAGAAATAGCTAAAGTTGCGTTTTCACCATAGATTTTAAGGATTTCTCTTTTTTTAAGATTGGTTAAAAAAATTGGTTTTAAGCACCAAAGTTTCCAAGAAAGATATTGCTTACTCAAAGAGATGTTGACATGTGAGACAAAGACTAAACAGAGTCAGGCTATGTCTGTACTTTGGCACTAGACCTCCAAAAACCAGCTACATATCTGCAAAAAGGATTTAGATAAACCTGTTATCAGCATTTCTTGCATCTCTTGCTGGAAAAATGGCCATAGTGTTCACTGTGAGGAGACACTGGGAAGTCACCTGTGTCATCTTTCAGATAAGAGAAACAAGTGAGTCCAGACTACACAGTCAACTATCCAGGTCTCCTCTCCTTAAAGGCAAGGCCCTCCCTTCTGAGGACAAAACCACCTGGGAAACTCCTTTGCTGATCAAATGTCCCCCTCACCTTTCTAATTCCCATCCTAAAAATGGCTAAAGCTACTTTTTCCCTGTTAGTGCATTTTGCCTTTGAGTCAACTACAGAAGTTTCATTATTGCGAAGAGCAGATCTGGTGCTCTAATTTTTTTTTCCATATTATAAGGTCCTCTAGAGGAACATAGAAGGTGTTCTTGCTTCTGTCTGTGCCTGACACAAAAAGTCATTCCTGTGCCCAGAAGACATTGCCTTTTTCAGAGTCATCCTTCAACTCACAGAGTCAAGTCTGCACAAGCAGCAGCCTTCCGCTCCTCCACAAGCTAATGGAGCATTTGTCTGGATCTGGGTAAACCAAGGAGCCCTGCAGCTCCACAGGTTAGTCAGAAAAATACAATTACATCATCTTGAACTGTGAGAGAACAATTACATCAAAAACCAGGATGAAGTGGTGAAGCTAAACATATATGCACATAAGCTATGCACATAATGAGTGTGAAGTTTTTACTGCTGTAACACAATCTTCTCTGACTGATTCTTCAGTAAAGTGTTCTTTCAGACCTTTTACAGTTTGAAAAAAATATTAGATATTTTGATACCAATGGATTAAAGATACTATGGACTGAGAAAGAGTGTAGGAGGAATAAAACTTTTGCTGTGTCTTGTTCTACACAAAAATAAGTTCGATGCTGCTTGTAGCTTTGTTTGTTCAAATGCACAAAGCCTATAGTTAGTTTTTTCTTCTTTTTCCTTAAAACTGTGATTCCCAAGTCAGGAATTTTCTTTGTACCAATAAAGGTATCTGAAAAAAACCCATCCATTTTCCTTAGAGGATTACATACATTGATTTCATTATCATATTAATCAGCCTCTGAAAAACAGAAAACTCCCCGAATTTTCTCAGATGACTTTGTCTGCATTTGCTGATTACATTTATCTTCCTCACAGAACTGCATCTCTTTATCACATTACCTGTGAATCATTAACTAAATCTTAATGGTAGGTACTAGGAACCTGAGAAATTGTGGTAAAGAAACAGAATAAATTCAAAGCCAAAACACAAAAGACTTTACTAAAAAGGAATTCCACCAAACACAACTTTTCATACAATATGTGAAATTCAGGCTGAAATCAAGTTTTATGCTGCAATAGGCAGACAGCTTTATTGCAGTTTTCAAATCTCTTATTTTCAGTATTTTGAATTGAAATATTTCTTCTATTTCTGAAATCAATCCAGGTGATACTGTTTCGGTTTAATTTGCATGATATGCAAATCTGCCCTCTACTCTCATTGTAAACATTTAAAAAATACATCTTACCACTTTCATCCAGCAAGAAATCATCCTGGTAACGGAACTTTTCTGGTCCACATGCAATAAAGATGTCATCGTCGCCAAAAAAATCCTGAAGGCACATCACCTGCAAGCAAAAAGGAAGGCATTGTATGAAATACTTCATCATCAGAATTGTAACAATAAATCCCTCTTTGTCTCCATCTGCATGAAAATTCTTCACTTTTAATGGAATCAACAGGGCTTCATCTCCAGATAAATTTCAAAGCTGTGCTCTGACCATCTGCTACAAGTGAGAAACACTTTTATGGACACTGCAGGGAAATATAAGACAAAAAGCCATAACTGTCAGATTTATTACATGATGCATCTACGGTATGAGGTAAACACCTTCTGTTTGTGCACAGGGTACCATTCAGTAGTTAGCGGGTAATTAATTTGCTTTTCAGTTCACATCTCCATCATTTGGCCGCAATGAAACAAGGTTACAGCTTTGTATGCAGAATGAAATGCAGTTATTTCAGCAAAATCTCTCTGACAGGGAATCAAACTCACATGGGTGAACTAAGCCTCCTTCACAAGTCTCCCTCTATGCCAGAGTCAATGTGAAGATCTCTTTGAAGGCATCAAGCTGAACAGTCAAGTCAGATGAGCTGGGAATAATTCTTCTAGTACTGAGTAAAAAGATAACCTCTTTCTACTTCCATATATGAACAGTCAGGATGACACTGTGTAAATGGAATACAACAACACTGGTGTGCTTTGATGTCCCTATGGGAGATTTCAGAGACTTTATTGCAGCCTTTCAGTATTTAAAGGGGGCTTGGAAGAAAGCTGGGGAGAGATTTTTTAGTAAAGCTTGTTGCAATAGAACAAGGGGTAATGGTTTTAAATTAAAAGAGGGCAAATATAAGGAAGAAGTTTTTTACAGTAAGGATAGAGAAACACTGGGACAGGTTGCTCAGAGAGGTGGTCGATGCTCCATCCTTGGAAACATCCAAAGTCAAGCTGGATGCAACTATGAGCAACCTGATTTATTTGAAGATGTCCCTGCTCATGGCAGGGATGTTGGAGCTAGGCGAGCTTTAAGCCCCTTCAAATCTAAATCATTCTACTCTATTATTTCCTTACAACAGCTTTTAGTTATTTTACAAGGCACTGCTTAACAACTCAATCTTTCCAATCATACAGAATCATATTAAACAAAGGATCAATGACTTTTACCAAAATCTGACTTTGGACTATCAGTAGATGCGGTTTTGACAAATTTTGAAAACAAATTAGATGACTGTCTACCTTTAAAAAAATCAAAAATTCTTAATAAAGTCTGCTCTCACTTCACATTCACAAGAAGATTCTAAAAGAGTAGACTTGCTTAAGTGTTTTTGTATCAAATTTTGTAATTAAATAGTGAACTAATGTTTGAACAGGCTAATTTCACAAATAGAGTTTCAAGTCTACAGTCAGTAAAGCAACACATAAACAGTCTCTAAAATTTGACAAAACAGTTGAGAACAGTCCAGCTCATTTAAACAAGCCCCCTCAGAACAAAAAAAAAAAAAAACAAAACAAAAAAAAAAAAAATTAAAGTCTACAAAAACACGAGTGAAAGAATTAACTAAAGAGAACTTGCCAGATTTTGGCATTAAAAAGTACCCCCATCAATCTTAAGTAACTTGTGTCCAGGGGTTATAAAATTCATGTCATTTTCCCAGAAACATGCCTGAAAGCTTTGATATTCAGAACAGTTATAAGCCTCTATAGCAGAAATGTCATAAGGAAGAAAAACAGTGGTACATGTCATGACTTGCTTGTAGACAACTACTCATCATTAAAACAATTTTAAAGGTAAAACAATAGTAAATCAAAAAAAAAAAAAAAAAAAAGCAAGAAACAAAAAACAAAAAACACCAGGAAACTGAGAGAAAAACAACTAGATGAAACAAATACCAAAAATAGGACAAAGGTTCTTCCTAAATTATCCTTTCCTTAAGCGATGCATGTGCTTTTAAATTCAGATCCACCATAACCCTATTTCTATGACCATTTGTCATCTTAACACTACACACTACCTGCACACCAACATCAAAAATGTAAATATTTGATAGGCCTTTTTACCATGCTCCTACTCAGTTTATGTTCTATTAGTGTATCAGCCTCAGTAACCTTTAAATAAACTCATTTACTTCCCATCTTTCTTTTTTGTCCACAAGACATATCCTGCCTATCTTCCCACCCCATACTCCCACCAAACTTCAAACATCTCTTCCCTTCAGTCAAGTTCCTCTGAAATTGTCACCTCTCCCACTGCATGTACAAAACTACTAATTTGCAGAATAACATTAAAAATCCTGTGATTTCCTTTTTGCTTCCCAAGTTTGACACACTTTTGGGGAGTAATAACTTTTACATTTGTCTTTATACCAGAGTATTAGAATGAAACCAGTAATAAGCAACTCTAGGCACAAAGTCAAGCTATTTTGACAACAAACATGAACACATATTAAATTCATGTTTGAGACAAAAAAAGAATATTTAATAATACTCAATAGTGCTTGGCTCTGCCCACTTTCTTTCAAGCCTAAACAAGACATTAAAATTCAGGTAGCAACACCTAACCAGGCTCAAGCACAACAATTATTAAAGCATCTCAGGTTCAATCAGTGCAATTTAAATGCAAATAAGAAAGAAAATAGGATTAACACACAGAAAATAATTTGTGCTTAGATATCTGGGTTTTATTAAACTTTACACTTATAATTCAAAGTGTTCTTATGCTTTTCTTTTTTCCACTTACCCTCAGTTTCGTACTTTCTATGTAAAATTACAGCTTTTCTTGACTCCTGAAATGTTAATAATTTTGGAATCATAATTCTAGCTCTTAGAAAGGTCATAGCAAGATCACAATTTCCTTTCAAATCCATCTTCTTCCAGAGTAACTTTTCTTAATGTTTCCAGTACATTTTTATATTACTATTGGAAGCCCTGAGATGTCCTGCACTGTCTGCATTTTCCATCCTTTCTGTCTCAGAATCCTTGGCCCTCTCTGCAAGTTCACACTCCTCAGCAGTTAAATTAAAAGGCATCTGACACATACACAGCACCCCCTTCCAGGCATTTTTGGAGAGAAATCTGCAAACACTTTCTATTCACACCCAGTCATCAGCTAAGCAACAGGACCTGCTTTTTATTACCCATTTTCACTTTTGAAGAACATGGCTCCTAAAAAGTTACAGTTTAGATCAAGAATTTTTATCACCTGTGCTGGACCATACAAGTGTTTTGGAGGTCATTGTTCTCTATTGCATGTGATCAGCTTTAAAATTAGTCAGTTTTTAAACAGACAAATTACTAAAGCCTCCCCTGGACTTTTCTGTTGTTTTCAAGGCACAGAATCCATCTTATTTTTCACAAATAAGGTTTTATTTCTCACAAGGGGGAAAACAAAGCCAATGCAGGAGCAGTGAAATGTACACCTTAAATAAAAAGAAAATGAAAAAATATTGTCTGCCACATACATGGTACTAAATATTCCATGACTCTTTTTAAAAAACCTTTCTGGTAAAGAGATGTTATTTAACATTAATGGCTTCTCTCTTATACTTTGTAAGGAAAGGAATAAATAACAATAGCATTAGCAGAGGCTAGGGAGTGCTTGCATTGGTGGTGAGAAAGACAACCAGTAGCCGAAGAGAAAATCAGTGGCTACTACAGGCTTTGGTTATAGGCTTGCCACATAAATAAAACTGGCTGACCTGGCCATAACTACAAAAAATAGAGGAGGCAGAAGAATTTATCATGCCTAAAGTCCCCTGACTAAGTTGTACACAGTGAAGCCTAGATTCCACATGAATCACCATTATCCCAGCAAACAACTCAAGACACTCACCTGCCCCTCCAATGGGAAACACAGGTGTCTACACCACAATTATTTTGTACTTCATAGCTGCTACTGTGCTTTGACCCTCTAGTCAAAGCACCACAGCAGTTGTGAGCCCAGAAGGGACAAGGTGGGGACCTGGATGGGCCAGGCACCCACAGCTGCCAGGGAAGCACAAAGCAGATCATGGAGCTGTTCCAGAAGAACAGAGAGCAAGAGCAGCAAACTTGTCTTCCAGTCCAACCTCAGGAACTCGTTTTGCACTGTATACACTGTATACTATAGGCATTTTGAAAAATTATCTTCACTTTTCCTTCTTTGTTCAAAAAAGCAAGCATTTGGAACTAATGAGAAGTCCCGTAACTACTGTGGGGACTTTTCCTTTGACTGGCCTGAAACATGTAAGTTAACTTCTTTGGAGATAGTCCCTTATTATGGAGACTCTTTTTCTTACATATACAAAAGGCATCAGGAATTGTGCTTCACACTGTGGAGTGCAGATGGCCCTAGAACAGCAGCCTGTAGAGCCAACACCTGGTTATATTCTCTCAGCACAAGTAAAAAGGCTTGGAGGAAGTGCAGAGGGAGGGAGAGAGGGAAAGAAGAACACAGGGAAGAAAAAGGTTAAGGCAAGAAGAAAGGTTAAGGAAGAGAGGTTAAGGAAGAGAGGGAGAGAAAGAAGAGGAAGGGAATCAGGGAAGGAGGATGGGAGGGATGGAGAGAGTGATTGTATCAATTCTTTCACTAAAAGCATGAAATGGAAGTTACAGATCCAATCCACTCATAACTGCTGTATTCTGGCTATATTCAGTGACCTTTTAAATTCACATTTTAAAACACATCCACAAAAAAACCCCAGAACTAAATTGTTTGTGTGTACCAGTCTCAGCAAATTGATTACTTTTCTATTCTTTTAAAGTTGACCACATATCAAGTTAATACTGAAACACTGATATTTGTAAATAAAAAAATATTCAGAAAACAAAATTTTCCACTGCATTCAGGAGCAGTTCATAGCACCAGCTATTACACCACAACCACAATTACTATCTCACTTCTTTGCTACAATTTTCATAGGGCTGGGTTCTTGGACAGAAAAGAAGGAGGGGGTGTTCTGTGTTGTTTGTCTTCTTTTAATAATGACTTAATTTGACTTAAAGCTGAAAGCTGTTTTGGATGAGGACAAACTGGCATGTCCTCAGGCATCATGGCTGTTGGAGAGCTGGAAAGAAAAGTGAAAACAAAGAACTGAGGTGGTTAAACCAAAAAAAGATGCAGAAGCACCAAAGGAAAACTCAAGTGATAAGTGGGTCTAGGGGTTTTACGAAAAGCAAAAGAGAAGTGAAGCATGGCAAAAGGAAAATATGAGGCATTAAGGAAGAAGGAGACAAGGGCTGCCAGCCAGGAGCACACACAGAGGGTCACAGAAAGGTAATTGAGGCTAGTGGGGAAAGAACAGTCCAAAGGAGGGCGCAGGCAGAGAGTCAGTGGCAATTGCCTTCCAGACACCCCACAAGCAGCCAGATAGGAAGTTTTAAATCTGTTTTAATTAGCCTTTTTGAACCTTAAACAATCTCATGTTGAGTTTGATTACCATTCCCCTGATAGTGAAAAAGACACTAAAAAATGCTTCATTCTTGGAAAAACCTCAGTGTTTAAATGACTCATGATTTTAGGACTCTGACTCATTAATTTTGTGTCAAGTTTTATGAGTTTTATTACAGAGCTCGTTTTCATTTTCCTGCTACTTTTGGCTCACTCAGACTCAATGTTTAATTCTTAGGCAGGTCTCTCAGTTATTCATGTCAAAGGAGCTCACTATACATCTCTACTACTATTTTTCTTTTTTTATTTTGCCTCTGGCTGACTTTTAAAATTAAAAAAAAAAAAATTAAAGCCCTCCTTTAAGATTCAATTTGATCTTTACTGATATTTTCTCTTCATTTTTCTTAGCCAAACTACATTTTCCATTGACCTCTACCATTGCAGTACTTATTTTTATCCCTTTCCCCACTTTTTATCTACTGCTTCATGGAAGAATATCTCAGATACTGAATTTATCTCACTGCCATCTACTCTGGCAGTCAGTAACGAGTCTTATGACAGCTATGAATATTCCTGAGAGCTTATAAATAATAGAATCACAAAATGGTTTGGGTTCCAAAGGACCTTGAAGTTCCTCTAGTCTAACCCCCTAGGTGGGAACATCTTCCACTAGTCTGGGTTAGTTAGAGCCCTGCCACTGACTTCTTGCAGGCCCCCTTTATGTTCTCAAAGGCTGCTATAAGGTTTCCCTAGGGCTTTCCCTTCTCCACACTCAACAACCTTCACTCTCTCAGTCTTTCCTCATACAAGTGCTCCAGGAAATGATCATTTTTGTGGCACTTCCCTGCAAGCCTCAGGAGAGAGGAGTACAGGGGGAAATCACTTCCTAATCCTAGCAGAAATGCAGTATCAGAAGAGACCTCCTGTATTACTCCATTTATATCCCAGCATCTCATATTAACTTTCCCAATGCTTTGTTCAGTTTTGCACCATACTGCGTATTGTGGAGATCTTCCCTCAGAAGACAGACCAGTAAAACAATCAACTGTTATTCACACAAAAGGATTTCATGGCTTCAGGAAAATCAGAAATTAATCATTCCATACTGCTTTTTATGTAATTTCTGTGAAATGAGAAATCCAAACATATTGATAAGGCCTTTGAGAAGGGGAAGGAAAAATACTTGTTCTTTCTAAATGCATTTGATAGCAAGTCTTCTTTTTAATTCCCTTTTCTCAAGGAACCTTAGGCCCTCTTTTCTTTTTGAGGGAAAGGAATTATAACTCAGCTGGAATTCACAGACCATCACATTTGAATTTTTCCTTCAAGGTTAAGGTAAATCTATTTCCCTTCCTTTTGGCTCAGGCTCTGAGGCTTTTATTCATACCCTTTCACATTTATCTGTCATTACATACATGCCATTTCTTGAAATCCGGTCACCTACAAAAAATATAATTTATCATCAGTGTATATGTACTTCCTCTCTCAGCTTCTGATCCAAGTTCTCTCCTCAGGTGGTGGCTTAGCTGAAGCCATTGGGAAGTATCTGCTACACATTCCCAGAGTTAAACAGCATCGAATTCATTCTTTGCTGTTGGAGTGAAATCTCCATGGTGACAACTGCATCGTCAAGCTGTGAGAGCTTTTCAGTGAAGAAGAGCATTTCATCATGAGATTCTCATTACAAGAGTGCCCTCTGTAAATGAAGAGGAGATGGTACCGTGGGGGGTTCTGTAAATGAAGAGATGTTACCACAGGGGTTCGAGCTGGCTGGAGCTGTTTTTTGCCAATTGGCCTGTGCGGCTGCATTGCAGATTAATGCCTCTGATCGTGTGTGTGTGTCCCCAAATCAGATGAACACAAGACACCATCATAGTTAAAAAAATACACATTTTCATCCTCAAAAGCAGCACAAATAGCTTGTTCTTCTACTGCCTGGCAGGAACAGAGGGAAAGCAAGCCAACATCCCTGTGCCCTGGGGAGTCCTACTTCACCTGCCTCATGTACATTCTCACCTCAGTGCTGGCTCAGGACTCACTGCTCTTCATTTTGCTTCCTCTGCCACCAATACAGAGGATCCTCTCCCTTTCTGATGGCTGAATATGTGATATCAGTCTACTTCTACAAGGTGTGTATTCATCAACATCTGTTCTGTGATATACACAGCTCAGCCTGTATGACCTTTATCAGACTTGCAAAAAAAAAAAAACCTGATAGAAAAATCACCTACTTTTTTCAGTTAAAAAGTTTATTCAGTAAAATATGCCTTTCTTGGTCAGTAAAGTATTTCATAAGGACAAGAAAACCATTCCACACTATGTTTTATACACTAATCTTTATATACTATTTTACTTTTCTGGGTTGCACTAAATGATGGCACAGCTAAAAAACCAGTCAACTTAAATTAGGTTTTTCAAATGTCCCATCACATTTCTGTTGAGAAATGTGTTCACTTTGTGACAAGCCCTTCTTAGAAGCTTTAACCTTAATCCTTTAAAATACAAATAAAGATAGTAGAAAGTTTGCACAGTAAGTACTATACTTTGTCTCAAAACATTATGTGAAAACTAAATAATTTATCCGTTAGACACAAACTAATTTAGTAAACAAGCTTCTTTGTTAGAGAAATTGAGGAAAACAACAGACACCTCGTGGGCTTATGCGTGACTGCAATACTTAGAAGCACTAGCATTCAGATTCATGAAAGGTTTCTGTACAGGAACCACCAACATGGCCACTTGAGACTCCTCTTGTCAAAAACTGCTTCATGGCAGACAGGACAAGAGCCATGAGAATGTGTCTTTTGCCCTGGAGGAGACTGAATCCTGCTAGTCGCCATAAAATCCCACAGCAACTGCACAACAGATCAATATCCTTGTGATAGACAATTCAAACACCGGAACAAAGATTGTACAGGAATACAGAAGAAAAAAATCTCCTCACACATTCAAAATGAATTCATGTTAAACCGAGGAACTTTTTCAGGACAATCAAACATTGATAGGATGGCTGATTTAACAGTAGAAGATGCAATTAATGGGCCAATGGAAAAATAGTTAAGTCTTGATAGCAGAGTTCAGCTAGATCTGGATTATTTTTTTTCTTCTGCCCCATTCATGTATTTTCCTTCACCAGCTGCAATACAACACTACCATTTAGTGGTCAGACACACCAAGTGCAGACTCCAGCAGCCCACCTGGTCTTTTTGTCCAAACAGGTGGCAACTATTTGCAAACACTGCATTCACATAACCCTAAGAAACAGGAAATTAATATTACTCTTATTTCTGATCACTAAGCAAAATAAAACCTCCTTGACTTCAGGTACTTGAATAAGGCCTTGTTAGAGGTACTAAAATAGTTTTGGAGACTGAATTTGAGAATATGGAAACAACAAGGGAAACAAGTTACCCAGATGGAAAAGCTGGGTTTTGCTGAGAAAGATACCATGCCCCTGTGAGTTTTTTTATTTTGTTATTATGACTGAATTCTACTCTTAGACACCCAGGAACAGAAAAAAATAAGCACAGAATATGTTGTCCTTGATTTAAGAAGCAAGGAATCCTAGTATGGATATTAGCCATAATATCCCCTTTGTCAAGATGGTGTTTACTTTTACTTCTTCATATTTCAAATAATTATACTCCTGCAATTGGATTTGCACAAAAGCTGCTGGTTTGAGAGCAGTCTCTTAAATTATCTTAAGCACTGGTCAATGTGTTCTTCAAAAAGCAGTAACACTTCGACGATCATTGGCTGAAGGAGGCCTTTGTATGAATTTCTTTCCTATAAAAGAAAACCCCACAGTATGAAGGCCATGTAGTAGAAAATCCAAACTTCTCTTCAATCACCAATCATGTTACAAGTGAAAATTGGAATAACACTACTTTCTAGATTACCACTGCAGATATATTAAAAAATGAAAATCCACAGCTTTGTTCTGTTTGCTGTGAACAGCAAAGCACTGGAATACTTTCTTGTGTCTGTGTTCAAAGTTCTTCCAATATGCAAGAACAACCAATTATGAACTTCCATTGTTCATATTTTATGACAAATTTTCACTGCTGATCCTTCTAGTTGCTTAGAGCATCTAAATGAGGAAGCAGAGACCAGCTAGGTGAAACAAATTCATTTAAAAAAAAAATGCAGTTAGGTGCCAATTTCTGAAAATTTTAATTACAGGTTTGGAGATAAGAATAAAATATCTTTCTAAAATACAGTCAAAAATATTTTTCAGGGCAAGCTTCTAGTGCTAGGTGAAATGAATCATTTTGCTCAGTCATGTTCGCTGTGTTAAGTAAATGCACTGTATTGGCCCATTACCTGAAACAGGAATTAGGGGGTCTGCTACTTCTGAAGTAGTTTTATTGCATTTTATCCATAAATCTCAAAAATTAGGTGTACACAACCAACATTTCTCAAAAAATGCTTTTTCAAAACACCTGCGCACCAGTAAAGCCTTTTGATTGCAACTTCTCCCTGAAATCAATACAATTTCCCAACAAAAGTCTCTCTCACCATTTTACCTGAAAGTGTGCAACACTGTTAGTTCCACTTCCAAGTAAAAGATCTATCAAATTCACGCTACAAGGCAAGTATGAATCCTTGAATTAACCATTAGAAAAGAAGCATTTGATTAATTTTTTACCTCCGTCCACTATGTATTTTTATAGAGGTCTGCTTATTTTTATGAAGTTCTGCTCAGCAGGAGATTGTAAACTGGGTCCTGCTCTGCTTGGCTGGCCAGATGCTGTTCTCTACCTTCCCAGCTGGGAATTGTGGGAGCAAGCTGCAATCCTTTCTTGAAACACCAGGAGATCACATAGCCTTCCCTTGGAGACTGCAGACAGCTTCTCTGGGAATTGCTCCAAATAAAATTTACTGGCTGTCTGGATCCAAATACAGATGGAAAGCTTTGATTGCTAATTTTTCTTTAGGTACTGCAATCCCTCTATGACAGAAATTATATTTTACATATATATATATATAGATCACGGACCGATGAATGAAAAGCTCCAAGTTATCGTTTACACACCATTACAAAAGCATCCAATTTAGAGACTATTATGTCTCTATATGACATTAGGTAGCATTCCAGGAGCAGTTTCTTAAAAGACCTCTAAACACAAGATTTCCTTTTGTCTTTCAATTCAGAGCAACCTGCCTCAGTACCACTTTGTCAAGCATGGGATCATTTCTGGCTTCATTGCCCTTGTGAGAGAGTGTGCACTAGAGAACCAGGCTGAAGCATGAAATTTGTAGAGTTAATATCTGAACCAAACTCATCACACCTTGTGCCTGCAGCAGAACCAGAATTCAACCTCCAATTTCAAGCAGCAGATGGACTGTGCAAAAAATATATAGCTATCCAAATGCATTTAGAGATGGGAGAGTTATTTTCCTTTCTTTGAAAGCATTTTAATTCCAAAATGCCAGTGCATCACCTTAATATCCGTGGCACAATGTTCTCATGTTAGCTTACTGACTAATGGTGGACTCTGGTGATTATGTCATAAACTCCATTTCTTTCAGGCATAATCATTAATAAAATGTATGTAGTACAGCACTCCATCACAAACTGTCTGGAACATAACTGAAATGTGTGATGGCTTTTGGCTGCACACACATGTTAACTTAAGGCTCAGCATGCAACATTGAAAAAAAGCGACATGGTTGAATTCTGAGAAAAAAATGAGGAAAAGGGAAAACAGATGTCAAGGTTTCAACAAGTCACTGCCCACTGCAGCTGAAACCAGCACAAAAACAATGCAAGTATGCTGATAATGTAGCATTTTGTGTAATGATAAGGGCAATAAAATAGCACAAAATGCAAAAGCTCAAATGGTTAAACACCTTCCTCAAATTCCAGAGGGTCGGTTGGGGTGAAAAATAATAGTAATCCTTTCAATAACCAGATCAAGTGATTCAACCATTAAAGCTCTTTATGCTCAAGAAAAGTGAAAATTGAGAGATTCCCTTTCTTCTAAGTGCAGAATATGGACAATAAATCTAAAATCCAATCCAAATAGACATTCAGATGCACACTATCTCATTGCCATCATTCTTGAAACTATTTGGCAATAATTTTCATTATTACAACAGATGTTAACGGGATGGATAGAGAGCATGTCAAATAAACATTAACATTAATATATAAGTGTCTATGCAGCAAAGCCACTGTTCAAATTATTTATTTCCCCAAGAGTATTTCTTGGGAAATTAATCAAGGAATTTTTCTTGAGAGTAACTACTAAAAATTCAAGGTATTTCCATTGACAAAGACTGTATCATTCAGAAAAGAAACCACTAAGCAATGTAAACATGGTCTACATGTGTAATCTGCACTCTGGAGGAGATTCTTGTAATTGCCATTCTCCCTGGGCTTTGGATCCTTAGGGCAGAGCCGCAAAGGTAGGAAATGTGCAGAGGGAAAATCCAATCTACAGAAATTTACAACGTGAAAGAGTTCAAAAACTTAAGGATGAAGAAAGAGCAGACACAGGCAATAATCACAAAAACCTGGAATTTTAAGTCCAGCTCTGTGAAGAGACACCTTGGTCGGAACAGTCTCCACATCACAGACAGACTGGTTACAACTGTTGAGATTTCTCAGGCAAGCTGGACATGGAGATTGCTTTCTCATTACAAGTTTCTTACTGGAACACAGCCTGTTGCTTGTGACACTTTCAATACAGCAAGTCCATTACTAAATCTAGCATGCAAAAAAATAAGCAGAGTTTATAAACCCATGAACATGACACAAACCATCAGGATTAGAGATGACTAAAAAAGAAAACAAGGAAAAAGCTCAAGCCAACACTTGGAAAAAGGATTTTTAAAGTACGGATGAACATAGAATCACAACTGACTTCTGAAAGACCTGAGAATTAAAAAGAAATCTTCTAAGATGCACCTACACAAACAGATGTAATCAGTGTAAGTTTCATTTAAGTCCCCACCAGCAAAACCTATAATAGTGTTACAATGAGAGTTGATGAGGAGCTTTCTCAAGATCATCTGAAAGTTCCAGCATGATGACAGAGAAAAGAATTCCTTCAAAATCCCTTCTATTTTGCTAGAATTTTTTTTTAATTTTTAAGCTATAAACTTTTTAATAAACTATTTTACGAAGAATCAATATCCAGAGCCATTAATCTTAAGATTAAAATTATTTCAATGTGCTGGAACTATATCCTCAAAATTACTTGTTGCCTAAGAAAATGTAAATTAAAATTTTTTGCTGCCATATAAACCTCCCACATTCATCACTAACCTGACTGCTTTGTGTTTATAGATTGCACAAGCCAAAAGCATTGCATTCATGCGTAATTTCATCTGTGCACCCTTAGGCTGACATATTTTAAGCTGTAGCATAGCTTAGAGGAAACATGTGGAGACGTAGTAAGTACCAAAGGAATTTGTTTTGATTATTTTTGACATAATAAGATAAATCAAACTGACACCTGATGAAGATGCATCTCTCTGCTGGCAGTGCAGCATTGCTCACATGCAAAAGCCATACCAAAAATACCTGCCAGATGTGTTTGGAAACAGTATGCTATTTTACAAACATTTGAAAAGTTAACTCAAACCCAAAATGAAACCAAAAAGATAAAGCAGTCTACGCTCAGGCAGTGCAGCCCAAAGTAACTTGTTGAACTGGAGATCCAGAAGCCCAGCAAGTTATTCATGTTAGGTTGTTCCTTACAAAACTTCATAATCTTTTGAATTGTATCCCCTGTGTTCTGATTCTACTACCTATTATGAACTCAATAGCCTTCAGCTACAAATCCTTTACTTCTAAGATCCTTCATCTCATAGGGAATGATGTGATAAAGCAACATGAAAGAAATCACATTAGAAAATGTAGGAGAATTTAGCACATTTGCAATTCAGAAGGCTGCTAGGCACAGATAAGTTCAAAAGAAAAATACTGTCATGGAAAATAGCACCATGTTGGAAAGGGAAATTTGCACCAAAAGCAATTTCACCTGTGATAACACCTTGCTGTGTCTTTGAATTTCCTTTTCACTTACTGATGCCTTTCTGCAGCACAAAAGGCCAGATCCCCAGAAAAGTCAGTCTTTACACAACTCACAACTTCATTTTTTGCATCCAGAACAATCCAGGAAATGAAGTTCTGTCCATATACCTGTCTCTACACCACATCCCATGTGTATCAATATAAACAGATCTAAAGATCCCAGGATCAATTTGTAGCTGTCAACATAATGAACCAGAAAATGTCTGGCATATTAAAAAAAAAAAAAAAAAAAAAAAAAAAAAGAAGGTATGTCCGAACAGGTTGGTTACCTCTTCTAATTTTAGGTATATCTGTGAAATGTCATAGCCTGGATCTCTCTCCTGTGCTTGCATATGGTGGTGGTGATCTTAGGAGTTTTTGAATTTTTTGTTTATTGACAAATTGAAAGAAATAGGTTGCCAGCTCAGAAGCAAAGCAGACGAAAAGGTAAGTATCTTAACCACTTGAGAGCAGAGATAAAGCTGTGGATAAACTAATTGTTAAAGCTGTGTCATTTATGCAACACTAAAAAGAAAATAATTACCAAGTGAGGCAAAAGCAGAAAGAAGGAACTGAATACACAGCCCACACAGTCACAGATGGTGACACACTCTGATGGGGATGGAAGCAATTATGAGCCAGTCTTAGTCCTGGGACTATTCAAGGAGTCCTTGAATGATATTCACAAACATTAGGCACGTGACAGGGGATAAGCACTCTCATATTAATGGCAAGGCTCCAATTACTCCAACTGGTTTCATTAGTTTGGAAGTGTTAACTCCTTTCAGCAAGTGCAGGTAGTGCTTAAAAAAAATATGAGAGGATTTTCTTTCTTAAAAGATAGTGCAGTAATAACTTGAAATTAGAATTGAAATTTTAAGTCTTTTAATTGCTTAAAGGAAAACCTGAAAAAGGGGAATGTAAACACAGAGAAATTACTTTCACAACCATGTTTTGCAGAGTACTGCAAAGTGCAAAACTGTTCAAGGGCTCTCGGCACAGTTAACCTTCTCAAAGCAAGTTAGGCAATAATGTATATGAGAAACATTTGGTTTATGTTAGCTACATAATTACAATTTTCTAGCAAATTTATAACAGGCTACAGATTCACTGAGCTAAAAATATCTCGAACACACACTCTTGAGTTTTCCCAATCATTTAAAACAAATATAATTCTACAATCCCCCAAGACACTTCCTTCTACCCCTTTGTTTTTTTTTCCAGAGGTACTTTTTTTGCCTTTTGTTCAAGCCTTTAGTATGATCCTTCTTTGCTGAAGCCAAAACGCTGTGCTCATGCTTTCCCTTCTTATAAGAAAAATGAACCTGAAAGAATAAAAAATGCCTACTGCCTACTACAGATCAGTAACCTGGTACAGAAATAGCCCACAAGGACCCAGAATAAGCCCCCAGTAGGAGCCAGAGATTTTAGCACCACCAGTAGGGGACCTGTATAAGGCCAGAGTTAGGATCCAGAAAGATGCATTATAGCTCTTTTTACTTGGCAATTAATGATTTGTGCATATTCCTTTTAAATACAGATATAATAAATCGTATTTCTTTTTACCTGCCATTACACACAGAAGGAATATATTCACAGAAGTTAAATTCATGAATATTCTTTTTCTGAATGGAAAGATATTTCAGAAAAAGCAGTTCAGAGGTACAGCACATCTTTTAGTGTTTTGAATAATTTTCAAGAGGTGTCTCACTGCTGAGACAGACGTAATAGCTTACAGTGTCAATAAAAGCCTCTAGTTAACCTTTGCAAATACATTTACTCAGCATCCTTAATTGTCTTAAGACTTCCTAAACCTGTGAATCAGTGTGGACGAGTGACAAAACAGAGACACAACACCGGAAGAGAGCACTCATAGAGATTCGTAAGACATAGCCAAAGATCTTCCAGAGTACATTAGAACTTGTTTCTGCAAACAGAAACTTGATCAAGTAATGTATTAGTTCCTTTAAAGTGACCTAGAAGTTAATGGAAAAATATTCATGTGGGGAAAAGCCACCCACACTTGAATGGCACAATGACTCAGCCAACTTATGGGCTCAGGAGAAGAGTAAGATTCAAGTTACTATCTGGGGCATCTTCTAAAATATTTCCTGTGCAGAGATTACTGTCTTCCTTGCTGAATTCATCAATGGCCACCTCAGGATGAATTCATCACACTAATGGCAGGCAGCAGCCCTGCGCTGCCTCTGAACCAGCCGTGAACATTCAGAGAAATGAATACCGCCTCCAAATGAGACTAAACACTTTCTGGTCCATCTGCAGCGGCTCCAGAGGTCTTCATTCAATTTTAATTACCCAGAGCAGACCCCAAACTCTCAGCAACGTGCGCCGAACTTGCTGGGATCACCACGCCTTCGCGTTAGTTTAGCTGGGTTAGAAGTCGAGAGTTGCGACCCTGGAGCGCTGGTTTGGAGGCAGAGGCGCTGCCGGCAGCCAGAGGAGCTGGGTGCCGCAGGGAAGCAGGAGCGGAGCTCGCACGCACGGGGGAGCTGCGGCCCCGCTCCACCCGCATCCCCGCACCGCGCGGCGCTCGGGGCTCCCGGGAGCACAAACCATCGCCGAATCCAGGCTTACGGGGCAAAACAGCGAATAAACGGAGACATAAAGGGGAAATAAGGATCATAAGGGAGCTCTCCTAACATCCCCAGTGAAGCTGTCGTGGCTGAACTTCAAAACTGGTGACTGCTGACTTGTAGCTTTTTAAGAGTGAGAAATCCAAGAGAAGGTTTTTCTCCCCTTTCTGATGCTTCAGGTGCGTGAACTTAGCGTTCCTTAAAGCTACACTTGCCTATGGGCAATCACCCAAGCTTTTTTTTTTTTTTTTCCCCGCTCATAACATGAATTTATTCTTCACACTTTCTCACATTTTTTCTGAACATCAGGAAAAAAGATTTCAATGTGAGAGTGGCTGAGCACTAGCACAGGGAGGTGTTAGAGTCTCCAGCCCCAGACACTAAAAAGCCATCTGGACACTAAAACGTCCTGGGCAGCCTGCTCTGGGTGACCCCACCTGAACAGGGGAGTTGGCCCAGATGGCCTTCAGCAGGCTCTTCCTGCCCCAACAATTCTTTGATTCTGTGATTTTTTTTTTTTCCTTTATTTCACTTTCTCCTGTCATCACCCTCCCACTCATACTTCTTTTCCCATTAATATCTGCTGCCTCAATTGCCTTACTCCCACCTTGTTGTCTCACTTGTTACTCTTAATCTTTTTTTTTTTTTTTTTTTTTTTTTTGTTTTCAGATAGTGAAGGAATATTCTGCCCTTGTGAAGTAACTGGAGGGGGTACATATTTGACAATCAGAGCTAACAATCAGGTCCTACTGAAGTGCCTTCCTTCTCCATAGCAACGTAGGAAAAAAGGCACTACAGGAGAACATCATCACCATGGCCAGAGAACATCAATTGAAGTGTACACATGATCAGACATACTTTGTGTAATGAGCAAATTGCACCATTTGGGTCAAAATTAGTATGGTTCCCTCTGTCACTAGGGCTGCTTACATGCTGGAATTAAATGTATGCCTCATTTTTGGGACAGCCATATACATTGTAACTAAACTGCAAAATCAAATTTAATTTTTTTTCTTAAAATCCTGATTTTTAGAACTAATTGTAAAGAGTGATAAAGAGACCTCATATAAGTTTAGAAGCCAAAATCTAATCTAAGGCATCTAAGAACATGCTCCAAAATAGCCCATTCCCTTAAGAATACAAAAACCAGAAGCAACCATGTAAGTCCATTTCATAAGCAAAACTGTAACAGAAGTAAATAACAGAACAGATTACGTGTCCATAATTTAACAGAAATAAGTCTCAACCCCACCAATCCCCTCTCAGTTTTGTCCTGTGAACAAATTCATCAGCTTGTTACTTGGACGTCAAATTACAAAGCCACCTGTCTTGACTACCTGTCCCAGAAACCAAACTATTCCTGATCATGCTCCTGAGGAAGAGGGGTAACTATTTCATCTAGCTGTGGAAACTTCAGCCAAAGTTTCTGTCGGGAGGGAAAGGCTGTTTCCCCTTCTGCATCACCTGCCCCAGTGAGAGCATGTGGCACTCCTGGGGGAGAGAATCATCAGGTCAGGAAAGCTCTTCCCTGATTCAAAAAGCTGAAACAAACCATAAACACAAGTTAGAAAAAAATCTTTTCATGCTCCTTCTGTTGCCTCACAAGCTCTGAGCTTACTTCCTGGCATACAAGGAAGTATGCTTATTTTAAGAGTACCAAAAAAAAAAAAAAATTGAGTCCTCTGCTTATATCCATAAAGCTAAAATTTCAAGGCTGTTATGAAATGAAATATTAAACAGTGTTTCAAGATTGCACTATTGTGACTACTTAAACTAGAATAGAATAATCTGTCTTACAGAAGAACGAGTGAGCCCAGTCCTGGGGAATGATACCTACTATACCTTTAGACCTTTTCCGCAAGTCCCCTACTTCTCACTAAGAGATTTAACTCTGTCTCTTTTTAAGGAATTTTGATATCCCTCACAGAAAACTCTTTTGCTAAGCAGCACTAGCTGCTAAATTCAGTTAAGTTTACAGATGTCATGTTATATGCAGAGGGCATCTGTTGTGTTACTTTGAACACAGTGAGGCATGGAACTCGGTAGCTTTGGAATTTCCTGAGAGCACCTGGACCACAACAGGTGACAATGGGAGAGATTTCCCAGGATATTTAAGCTTCTTGTTCCTCATTCTACTGATACTTTTCAACATTTCTAAACACAGTTAAATCCATATCCTTCAAGCAGAAAGATTTATGTATTCTTAAAAAAACTCCAATTTCAAAAATAATGCCACAGTCCTGCATAATCCTATCTTTTGTTTGATAAGTCTGCTTCCCAGCAAAAGTCCTGCATTCCAACAATTGCTTACTTTCTTGTTACAGTCTTAGCTGCAGTGTCTTGATAAATAGATGTTTCCATGGAGATGACAAATGAATATCATCCATGTTGCAATGAGATTCTGATTTCATCTTGAACCATTAGCTTTCAAACCACAGCTTATTCATTATTCATTTGCAGTAAGGAAATGGCTGAAACCCAGTGCATTACAGCAGATTAAAATCTGTGCATGCAGTCTAGAAGTGCATTTGTCACCATATAAAATGAACAAAATTCCCTGGGATTAAAATAATGATCCCAGAAGCTATACTAAAGGTCTAGAAAGACTTTCCCCTCAATTAATAGGAAGCCTACGTAAGCTGTAGAAATTGAGACATATTTTAACTATTAAGGCAGGCATGGGACTTTCAGGAGGGAAAAAACCCTGAAAAGCGGATGACATTCAACTGTTTTTCAAACTGTTAGAATTGCACAAAATGCTTTTCAGAAACAGGCTAAAAAACACAGATCATGAAAACTTATTAGCTTAGTAGGATATGTACATTTGGGCACTTTTTGACTGTTCTTGTGTATGAAACTAGTATCTGCATTCCATTCAGAAAATGCCTTTCTTTTATGACTGGCTGACAGATGACTGGAGTATTTGACAGCTCTGAGGGAGCCTAAGATGGAGAAGAAAAAAGTATTTTTCAGTTTTTTCATAACTAAAGCTTGCACAGTGGCTGCAATCATTTTTTAAAAAGACCTTAAAGCTCATGGAAGCTTTCTACTCAGTAGGAGTGCCTACATTTGTCTACTATACTTAAGAGAAATATTTGTTCTTCTATATTTAATTAAATTAAAAGCAGTACAGTTATAAGATGGTCAATTAAAATAGTATACAATACCAATGCACTCCATTAAAACATTTTTTCAGTCATATGTCCTGGGCTAGAAGAAAGAAAAGTCAGTAGTTATTGCTACATATGCACTGCAGTTTCACCTAACATTTACTGTCTGCTGTTGTTGTTGCTTGTAACAGCATTCAAATTCACTGTTCTTGAGGCAGACAGGAAATTTTTGGCTGATTTTGAGGTGGGAGTTGTCTATATGTATATGACCTGAAGGACATTTCGCCTGGAGGAAAGTTATTGTGCATCTGATCCAGGGAAAAAAAACAGGACGTACAAAAGTGGGACGTCCTTCACACTTGCCCTGGTTAACAACATCCATGCTCCTGCTGTCTGAGCACTGGAGTTGTCCTGGGAAAAGCATGTCAATTAGAGTAAGTTATAACCAATTATGTGTCTCTTCATTTGAATTATTGTCCATTAAGAACTGACCTGAGTTTACAGAACACATTTCATTCACATAATAGGCTTAATACCAAAGTGACAAGAGGTCAAAGGGTAACAAGAAATGATGAGCCAGGATTACTTTGACACGTAGGAAGGGGACAGTGAGCAGCAGCTCATTTTTTCCCCACTAACATGACATGCCATTTTCATACTACTGCTATCTCACCTAGTTCCTCAGATTGCCGTGAAGCTGGAACAACCACACGCTCCACTGCACATGCAGCCATCTCCATAATGCCTCTCCGTGTCTCACAGATGAGGCTTTATCCAAGCATAGCATAGGGATGAGATGAAGCAAGCAATAAAGGCCAAACCTTATTCACATCAAGAAATATGCAGACAGTCTAGACAAAGCGCTGAGCTCTTCCCGGGCAGGTTGTCTCACGTGAAGTAGGATGTCTACTAAATAATACTAAATACTTTTCTGCAGAAATTAACTTTCCAGGGTCATTTTTGGTGCTGCAGAGGGGGAAAAGAGTTAACCACTACCCAGCCTTTCCAAACCTTTGAGGATTTGATCCACCACATTTAATTTAGAGAGTTTTTCTACTCTGAACTCAAAGCAGAAGTTGCAATTGAATTTGTCCATTATTGTAATTCACAGTAGTTAATGCCTGGAGCTACCTAAGGTTTGAAGTGAGACATTTGGGACACAGGCTGTCAGAAAATGGATTTGTTTCTCAGCCCTAACTCTTTTCCTATTTGGCAGGAAACGCTCTCTCTTCATCATGCTCTTCCTTTGCTTCTGAGCACAGATTCATAATAACCATGACAGCGTGTTTTCACTCACAAGCACAAATTGTAACTTTCAGAGGAAATAAAAGCAACAGGCAGATAGACAAAGCCATGGAAACCTTTCAGCACCACACAGCGAGGATTCCAGCATTGAGCTAGATGACCAACAGAGTGAAACATATGCTCTTTTCCTTTGAGAATAAAAACAAGAAACCCCAGGATGAAACAAGGTGTTTCAGATACAATGTCTTGCAGTATTTTTTTTTTTTTTTAACTTCCTAAGATAAACACAAAAAAGACCTAAACTTTCGGTGATATTTACTGGAGCCAAAATGACTGCTGTGAATTTACTGTGGAAAAAGTACAATGGATCTTCTGGAGGACAGTGTCATGTTAAGTGCAATGTCTGCAAATATTTGTTTAACCTATAACTTCTCTCTGCTTGTTCTCTCACACATTTCTATAAATCTGTCACTGTGTGTATCATCTGCTACAGCCTTAACCTTCTCCAACTGGATATGGAGATGTAACTCCAAAGGTAGACAGCACAAGACACTCTGAATCCATTAAGAAGTGAGCATACATGGTCCTTCAGCAGAAAAGTCACTGCAGCCACCTACTTCACCTGGTGCAGAAGGAACCTTGCTTTCTGACAGCTTCCTCTGAAAAAGCTATTTTCAATTAGGTGCTGTCATGCTCAATACACTTGACCTCTTGAAATCTGCAGCTTTCAATTCATTTAACAAACATAATCTCGTATTTACTACTGTTTTAAATTCTTCAGAACATTAAAAAAAAAATCTGGAAATTTAGCAAATTTCCACGGGAAAACAAGAACATATGCACTTATATAACTGATCATTTCTAAGGTGACAGTGAAGTTTGAAAATCATATCCCTAAAAGTCCAGAACGGGAAAATGAGATGCAGGAAGGGCTAATTAGCAGCCATAACAGACTAATTAATGTACTAAGTCCCAAGAGGGAACAAAGGTTTGTACCCTTGTAACATTTGGGCTATATAGATTTAACTCCTAGGCCTAGGAATAAACTCCTGTAGGTTCAGCTCCAAGCTCAGTTTCAGTCAGACATTCCAGAAGCCACCACGTGATTTGTTCTGGTTTAATCAATGTGTTATAGTACAGATATAGGTTTTTTTGTACATTTACAAAGTTTTGATAGAGTTGGCATAAAAAACAACGCAGACAAGGAATTTAATTTTCCTTGAGCACTGAAGAAGAACCTATATCTTCTACTTTAAATCTAGAAAGATATGAAATCTTTATCAATGAAAATTATTTGGCCTTGTTCCTACTAGAAATAACTGAAGTCAACAGAACAGAGTTTTTACTGTGAAGTTTCATAATACTGTGATCCCAGCACAAAAATCAGCACAGAAACTCCAATTTATTTGAGCTGAAGCCACATTACATAGGGAGAAATGAGTTTATTCCCCTACTTCAGCCAATCACAGTTAACTAAGAGCAGAAAGTCTTTACACAACACGGCCCCATGAAGCAGGTAGGATACCATAGGAAAATCACCTGAAGTCAAACTCACTGTGCATCAAAACTATGGGCCACTGCCACCAAAGTTTTCTACCAGTGTCTGCTTGGCAGATAAAGACTCAACTGTGTCTTCTCCACAACTTACAAGACCAGGAGAAACATAGCAAAAGTAGGAACTGCTTATCTGCAGAACCACACTGTAGTATTTCTTTCCCAGTATTCTATCTAGTGCACCTTATCTACTTATCTTCTTTCCTTCCCAGCTTCCCCCCACAGCCTGACAGCAAGTAATGGACATAGGGGTCTCTCAACTGAAAAACTATGAAAGATGCTACCTTAGAATGGAAAGGTCAGGGCTATCTGTGTTAATGTCCTGAAGCCACTTGAAGGATTAGGCTTGAAACCCTCCTGTCATCTCATGATGGCAGAAACCCAACAGGGATTCAGGGGAGAGAAGCTCAAAATGTGTGACATTCCTGCTAGTGCAATTACAAGCCTTCACTCATGCATTCTATATTTACCAGGTAAAAGTAGGGCCAGGCATACATCTTTTGACTAATATCTTTTCTCAGCTTTGAAATCAACCTTCATGGCTGAAAGGCTTCCTGAGCATTTTCAGAATGTACATATAATCTTCATAGTTTCCAACCTGTTGGAGGATGAACTGTAACCAGAATGGGCAAAGCACCACTATGGTAACACTGCAAGGAAGAATCACTTTGATTTTAAATTACTACTCTCTTCTGAAAGAGATCTTAGTTTGGTCTCATGAAACCTGATTTTCCTAGTTTCTTCTTTGCAGAAAGGAGAATTTATGCAATGTGTAGAGCAAGCTGTACTAGGTATATATAGCATTTTGGATCATCCTCTTTAATGATCATGTTGAGTTCTTAAACCATTTGCCATCATTTCACATCAATGTCAGTCTGGAAAACAGCAGGGATAGCAGCAGCAGCTAGTCAGCCATTTCTCTGTTACCAGGCAGGATATAACCCAAACAACTCAAGTGCTTTATAAGGAAGATTTAGCCATTTAATATTTTGGAGAAGGTCAAAGAAAAGGTCTGATTTCAGACCAAGGTCTGAAAAGCCTACCTACAAGGTCAAAGAAAAGCCTGGTTTCACTCCCTATGAAAACTCCAATTTGCTCAGATTTTAAGGGTGCATTATTCAAATGTGCATCCTATAGAACTGTATTTGAAGCTAATAATGTCTTTTTCTAATGCTCTGCCTCCATAGGGCAATTTCCAGCCCCAGAAAGTGCAAAGCAATATTGAGGAGGATGTGCCCCTCCCAGCTCTGTAACTCAAGGAGCTGAAAATCCGTTTTTCCATGTGCAATTGCTGCTCCAGCCACCAGATGCTACTGCGGCATTAGAATGAGAGCCGGGAGTTGCGGCTCACAGTCCACCACTGCAGAATGGACACCACACAGCCTTTAATTACACGATCATCCACTATCTCATGCCCCGAGCTACTGTCCTTTTGAAGAGGATAATGAAGAAAGCTTAGTTATCTGTAGAACCTTTCTTCGTTTGCTGAGAAAGCTGGCAGGTATGTAGTGAACAAAATGAGACGGCGGGGGAAGAGGAGGGTGTCGTGACTGAACACAACGGAGCTGAGCTGTTAAAGAGACTGGTGAAAAGGGCTGCATAGTTGGGAGCCTGGGAGCAGACACACCCTTCTGGCTACCCAGAATCAGATACTGCATTTCATCTCTCCGTGCCTCTGTTCCTTCTGTAAAATGGAGATAGTGCCTGCTAACATCTCTGAAATGACTTCATAAGTATTAAAGAGTGGTTCTAACACATTAATGCATTTACACATGAAGTATTAATAGCAGTAAGAGTCAGCACTGAACAGCATATAGAATTAAAAAATGGCTCTTTAGTCCAGTTATTCATGTAATTTTTTTGTTACTTAAAAAAACCCTTAAATATGTTCAAAACTCAAAAAAGAAACTGTATCCAACATGTTTTAAGGTTCTTTGACAGCAATATATGTTTAAAATGCAGCAGCACAATTTAAGCTCTAACCTCCTTCTAGCTTCATTGAAAGAAAAATTCAGAAGCCAAGGCTAAGGAGAGATGCTCCTGTTGAATGCTTGTAAGAAAGCCAGCACACCCACATCACTGCTCTGGGTGTCTGGAATAAGGAGAAAGATGGCCATGGTCATGGATGGACAGATCACAAGAATGAAGACAAGCAGAACAAAAATGGGTGAGGGAACCTAGAGCGAAGAATTCAAATAAGTATCCAAACCACAAAGAAACCCTAGATTTAACACTCAAACCCTTCAGCCATTTGCAGGCATTTTCCCCTTCATGCTGCAGCCCCAGTGAATGCCTGATAATTTTTGCATTTTCTCCCCCCCCCATTTCTTACAATCAAAACATACTGTGCACTGTCAACCAGAGGACTGCAATCATGCAGAAATGTGGGAATGGAAAGCTCCACAGCTCTTCCTCCCTCTATGGCCAGACCTGTGTTTTGTATAGTGGCCACTACCTGCTCACAGTACAGCAGTGCAGCAGGAGAGCAGCAACTGTCTGTGAAGCTGATCTCTGCCACCACAGGGTGAGAGGAAGAAGGAGAGACACAGGAGTACAATTAGTATCTTAACTTATTCCAAGTAAAGTCATCTTGTTACCAAATTGAAGGTAATCATACCTCAAGAGAGATCAATTGTGTGTGTTTCCTATTCTTTTTTAATCTTTGGATTGCAATGTCCTGACAAGCAATCAGGCTCAAACATTTAAACTCAACATGAAGAATCTACAGCCCCTTTCTGTGATCTCATTTCCTTTAGATATCATTTTTCCTTCACCAAAAATAAATCCTTATCCTTCCCCACTGGTTCTCAGCTCTTTTCTAGAATCACAGTCAGTCCAACAAGATCAAAGCAGAGCAGTTGTCCTACTGCCCACTGCCTTCTAGCAACTGTCCTGCCCTGTCAGAGTTTCAGCCTTGACTGAGTCATTTAAATGTGTGGCACACAGATGCCTTTCTTCTCATCTTTCCTTTTTTACCTTCTGTCAGAGAACACAAGAGCCTCTAAAACAGGCCCACTTTCCTCCATTGCTTTACTCTGCAGAGAATTCAGATATGTCCATAAAGAGATGTGGCTAAAATGGCATCAATAAGCTAACCAAGCATCAGGGATTGCTTCTGTCCTTACAACTGCCTGGAGCACAATGCTGAGGGGCGCAGAACTGGAATGGGTAAAAGACAGGAACAAGAAGGTCAAAGAGTGAGGGAGAAAGTGATAAAGGGGGAAAGATCACTTTTCAAAAGCACAAAAGGATGCAAAGGCCAACACCTTCTGGATGAGGAACCCAAGGTTTGGTAGCTTTTTGCAGTGATTACTCATCTGGATCTTATTGCCAGAACTGGCTTGTGGGCTTGTGGTTGACTAAAGAAGGAAAGGGTTTATCATTTCACTTGAATATTACCAAAGTTTCATAAGATTTTTTGATGCAATGGGAGATTTCTACTCTACTTTCTTAAGTAAATTTTGCAGATTGTTTCTCTGATATAAGCCAGAGTGACTTTACAGAGACAAAGGCAAGGGAATGAAAGAATGATATAAATTCGTGTTCACCTGTGTTTGGGAGAAAAGAGCAGCTGCTGTTTTCTTAAGGTTTCCTATATATTACTACAACTTCATGCATCACATGTTGAGTTTTGATTATTGATTAATCTACTAATTGATTATTCTACTCATGAAAAGTAAATAGAATTTATTGTTAATAATAGAATTTATTTTTTCTACTAATTCACAATTTACTGAAAACTTACAGATAGTATGTAAAGAATTCCCTGTTTAGCCCAAGTAAAGCCCTGAACCAGCCTAGGGATCTTCAGTGGCTTCAAAACTTGAACACTTTGCTCTATGGAAAAAGTCTATTACACAGTTTTGGTCTTGTCTGTTCTACCATATCAGAAATCAGACAGAGTAATTGCCAAGCATCCATTGTTGACCCAGCTCTGTAAGTGAAAGCCACTTACCCCTCTCTGGGGTCTTGATCTTCTGTCAGTGTGTCCATTTTCCTTGTATTGCCTGATTATAAAGCAATCCTTCTGACCTGTCCTTCCAGATGTGGTTACCACTAGGCTGAGTGGGGAGAAGGAAAAATGCTGCAATTTCTTCTGCCTCCTGAGAACAGACTGCAGTTCTCAGACTGCGTAGGTGCCTCAGAAGATCTTCAGGCCTAGAGGAACCTAGAGTTCTGCTTATCTACCACAGAAGATGCATTCAGAAAATAGCGCCTCTAGCTTTATTACTGAACTCTGAGAATTTCTTGAAGAGCTTGAAGCTTCTTGAAGAGAGTGATTCAAGGAATATTATAAAATTCCAACAATTCACAAAGAGAGGAATTTTAGAAGCAACAGTTCTGTTTCTTGTAGAAACTTTGCTACTCTTAAAAGGTAACAGAAGTCATGAGAAAAGAGTTCATTTCACTAAGTTAAGCTTGAATAGAGTTTAAGCACCTGACACAAAATCCTGCAACTCCCAGCACAGTTCAGAAAGAGTATTTTAAGCCTGTTTCAAGCAATGCCAGAAGAAATTGCACTTCTTCTCTGAGCTTCTACCATCACACTTATAGCAATCACATTCTAACCATAGAAAACCTTTGAGAAGTGGTACTCAGCAGGACTAAAAACAGCATTGCTGATTGTGATGGAACTTGACTGCCATTTTCTATTCACAGACCCTTTCAGTTCATGCAGTGCATAGTGTTATGCAAGGCAATTTTCCAGTTATAATGCAGTTTAAAATAACTGACAGACAATCCAGAAAAAAAAAAAAAAGCATATGCTCTAGATATTTCTTATGCATTTCCTCTTCAGTATAAGTGAGGCCTCCCAGCTATATCTTGACACATTGGTAGAGAAGCATAACACTTTTTGATACAATTAAGCACAAGATTTGGATCCCAACTGATTCATTCTGGACTTAGAGCCCTTTAAGTTTCCTGAATGGAAACCATTTGGCTTCAAAAGCATTTTCTAACTCCTTTAATTTTGCCAAGTATGATATGTGAGCAGGAATTCCTAGGAATCATCAGCACACAGCATCACAACCATGAAAAAAAGGGACATGCCTCTCCTGTGAAGCAAGTGACTGCCTGGGAAGATGAAGGAACCCTCTCATGAGTCTGTGCTGCTGTAGAGTCACTGCTTCCAGTGGCACTTTGTAAATTTAAAACTACTGTGAAGATCTCTGTGCTCTTGTGACAGCAGCACAGACCAATACTGGGGCTTTCACATGCATGTCAAAATAATATTTTCCAAAAGGTATCCTTTAGAAGAAACAAGAGTAAAATGGAATCCTTTTGTCAACTTTAATTTTCATGCAACAGTAAAACTCTGGATGAGGGTGGAGGCAGTTGGATTTGGGTAGGATTTGCTGCTCATGCACAGTTGTTTTTTTTTTCCTCTATGACCACAAAACTGCTAATAAAGCAGGATATGGAATACAAAGCCAGAGGATTTCTCCTATATATCAGTGTGTACATAGGAAATGATAAATTCAACAGTTAAACTTTCTGACTTTAGTTTACCAAATGACTATTATGTATCTGAAAGATGTAGGGAACACCTGTGGATTTTCAGCAGCTGTCAGTGAGCCACCATTCCAGCAGAACACACATTGCTTTGCTGTAGGAGGGCATGCTAAATGACTTAAATGTTGGCAATTCTCTGCCCTTCCAAAGTTCCTAAAAGGTGCTGAGCTGGTGCCTGTGAGGAGCATACACCTCTCATTACAGTTCACCTGGAAAGAGCCACAGAGCAGCACCAAGGTCTGTCCCTCCATGGGACAAGTGCTGAGCAGCAGAAGGGTGCCTTGTGCCCTTCCAGCTCCTGAAGGACTCCTCTTTCCTTTTTCACCTTCACAGGCCTTTGGAGAACTAGGGAGCTCATCTGATGGTTTTCAAATAGTTGACTTGCCAAACAGTGCCATAGAATTCCCACCTTCCAAGGCAAAAATCTCATCCAAGCATTTCAACAAGAAGTCATATATTTGTCATAGGCCTGATTACTTTCATATTAGAGCGGCCTATTTTATGCACTGGCAACAGGAGCTTTCTATGTATCTGTGAAACTTTAGGAAGTTTGCTGTGAGGGCCTTGATCATCTACACCTTAAGAGAGGTTTGATCAATTTCTTTTCACACGTCTTTGTCTGTGCTCTTTTCCAATGTAACAAACCTTTCCAAGCAGAGGGAAAATGCAGTGGGAAATTCCAAAATCAGTTTTATTAAATAATTTTACTGCATCCCTAATTCTAGCTTCTAATCAACTATACAGAAAATATATACTTAAATGCTACTTCCACACAGAAAGAAAGACAAAAAAATATTAGCATCAAGAAACATAATTGCAGGAAACAAAGTATTATTGAAAAGCATTTTCATTCTCTTTTTCTTTTTTCCCATCTGCAATATTTCTTCTAGAAGAGCAGTTAAAATGCCAAGAAGTGCCATTCTAATTCAGGACCTCTCCAGGTATATTTGACATTTCAGAGCAGCTCAACCTCATTTGCCCCTTTGCCTGTCTGCCTCACCAGCCACCCAAACATTTATACTCCAGAGATCAGTACAGAATCAGACTTTTTCTCAATTGATATTTTCTCCTTCTTCCCTTACACTGGAATGAACAATACCCTTTTCCATCGCTGCACAGTGACTGAGCTTTTATTTTTCCACACTTCAAGACAGGAAATGTATGCCTGACTTTTTGTTGAAACCAACAACTGCATTTCACTGCTTCTGTTTTTAAAACCTTCTATGCAATCATGTTAAAAAAAAAAAAAAAGAAAAAAAAAAAGAAAAAAAAAGAAAAAAAAAAAAGGAAAAATTACTTATGGAATTTGTCTTCTAGATAAAGAACAGAACAGTGGCTACATATTTTTTCCATAACTATGGGTATAACTCATGGAAAAAAAACAGGGGGATTTGTTGTCCAGAACCTGGTGACTTGGATGATTGAGATAACATGAGCTAAAAGCCATCCTTAGTCTGGTGGTTAAACAAAAGCAATTTAAACCATGCTTTATCAAATGACACAAATGGAAAGGAAATTACTAAATAGTACCTGTAAAAGAAAAAAAAAAATCAAACAGTAAAGAAAGAAGATGAAGGAAAATTTCCACTTCCAACAACTCAGGATACTGACTATTAAGCAAATTAAAAGCATAAGCAGTAGTATGGTTTCTCTATGGATAAGGATGGCAAATTTGTTTATAGAGAGGCAGAATAGGTTTGTCTATCCTCCATTTCAGAAGTGGCAGAAAATCTATTGCATTAAGTCACAACAGAGTGTGTCCCTCTCCCTTGAAAACTGAAGAGCATATCAGGAAGTAGCTACTACCAATAAAACAATTAAAAAAGAACCAAAAAACAAACAAAAACCCCCCAGAATACAAAACAAAACAAAAACCTAAAAACCCCCTACACTTTTAAAATCAGAAGAGCTGGATAGATATCATCCAAAAATCTAGATGAAACTGAAAAACAGTCTATCTTGTTGAAATATAAATCTCTGGCTGCTATTGAATCTTTTAAAGCCTGGAAGGGTATCAGTCAAAAACAAAAAGTCACCTCAGATAACATTGACAGATAAATTTACTTAGCCTGACACTTCTCCTGATAAATGCAATACACTGAGGAAATAAAGAATTAGAAGATTGGTATATAATGAGTGTTGGTCAAAGTAATTCTGTGGAAAAAATCTATTTTTTCAAATAGACCTGTTTTTACTCTGATGAAATAACAATTTGGTTGATTAAGGTGACTACATAGATATACCTGACATATTAGTTACCTAAGTTGTTATAGCATGGAATTCTGATTTAAACAAACAGCAGTATTCAGCACCACCAAGGCACATAATAACTGGATTAAGATGGCAGATAACAGCACCCAAACAGTAGCTACAACTGGGAAATTACCTTGAAAACACAGCATTTCCAGCAGGGACCCACAGGGACTAGCATTTGGGCTCAATGTTTAACAGCAACTTTTTTTAAGTCAGTGACTCCAAAACAAATATATTAAGTCATTGCTCTTTAAAATTTTTGACAGACAAGAACAGGCATAATAAGTAAGAAGCACCTAACAAATTATGTTCTATAGATTTCTAATGATTCTGGACTGTCAGGTAACATCTAAACAAGTAAATCAAACATTTCCCTAAAGCAGGAATGTTCTAGATAGCTCAAACCAAAAAGGCATTCCAGGGAGGCTTCAAATAATTTAATGCTATGAACAACAGAGTTCCAAGGACAGGAGATGTTGCAAAGTCCAAGAGAGACAAAGAAAAAGATATAAAACATGATATATGGGATTAAATTGAGCAAGCCAGAGTTTTTAGTCTGAAAGGGGAAAAAAAAAAAAAGACTTGGTCAGAAACATATGTATATAGAAAGGACTACTGCATGGGAAAAAGATATGCTGATAGGACACAAAGAAATTTAATGATAAGCAAGGAAGATTTAGGTTATACTGTGGGAAAAAACCTTCTTGGCTGCAAGACCAGCAAAATACTGGCAAATGTTTCCCAGAGAAGTTGCAGAATATCTTGGAGGTTGAAGTTTTAAGGAAACTTATGCCAAGAGTTGGACTGGCCCTGGAAAAGGGAGTCTGTCTCAATAGGCCAGTCACCCCTTCAAAACCTTTTCAAATATTTTTCTCCCACAATGCTACAGCATGCTCATGAAAAATGAATACAGTTCTCCACTTCTGAGAGAACAAATATCCTTCTCCCTCTAATCCTACTGAAACTTAATGTATTTATGACATATCTTTAAACCAGCACAGATATGAATGTTTGAGTCAAGGAACCCAAAAGCCTAAATAGAAACTTGTGAGTTCTGCTCAAATATCCTCTTGTCTTGATGAAATGTAAAGACATAAGCAGTTTTCTGGATGATTAGATCTCTAGATGCCCCGTATTTTGTTGTGCAGAGAAATATCTAACTCCAAATCAGTCTATTGTGAGGGTTTTGATAAGGATTACACTCTCTGTAACAAATACAGTCTTCTTGTTTTGCCCAGTGTCAAAAATTATTTGGTTTTACTTTTATATTTTCTTTCCAACACAAACTTTTTTAATATAAAGACGATGGGATGCAGCAAGTTCTATCTTTTGTACATAAGGTATTTTTTTCCAGTATAACATAGATTTAGAAAAACAAGATTTAGAAAATATTGATTACATCTTTTAAAAGAACTGTTAAAAACTCAATATAATTGGCATACTCTGCAAAGTCAGAAACTGTTTCAACATTTGGTCTCCCTTCTTTCAATACATCAAATATCCCTGCATGGTTCTTTTTACAGTTTATACTTAAAGGAAAAGGAAAGAGCAGAGCCAAGGGTTTGATTATTCCATCATAGAGTGCATAAACAACAGCAGCATCCCCTCAGCCAGTATGCTTGCGACAACCTAAGAAGAGCAGGAATTGTTCTTTTTCCTTCACAATACCCAACCTCAATTAAAAAATTGTATTTCCACTGTGATATGACACTAATGAGAAAATAACCTCTCTGAGAGACTGATTGTCATCACTGAAGAATAACTCTAAGCCTATTTGATGGTGCTAACTCTGAAACTGACAGCTGGGGCAAGAGTCCTGACGCTGATAGAAAGTAGCTTTATATTCAAATGAAATTTCTGGTCTTTTCTTTAAACAAAAAATGGACTTTTAACAGACACATACACTTGCTTATGCATACAATTCTAACTTTCAGGGCTCTTAAAGTTTCTTCAGCTTAAACAACAGACATCACATATGACCTTTATATGGTAATAACATTTTAATTCAAAGTTGAGATGGAAACTAAGACAGAACTGAAAAATATGATAATTGTGTTAGCTCAGAGTGAAAGTTATCTGTCTGCTTGTCACATAAGTTTAACTCATGCATCAGCAGTGCACAGTTTACAATCTAGTGACATTTTTAAGGGTTTACATTTTTTATGAGAAGTGACATTACACTTGGAAATTAAAAGTAAAAACTGTGTTCTATTTCTATTTGAGATCTATCATGTCTTGTTCATGTGATGAAAAACAGTAAACAGTAATTCCCTATTTAATATTCCCACATTATATTATGGCTGTATGGACCTCAACTCCATTTTTCCATCTTTGTTGGCTTTCCTCTCCATGTTAAAAAGTAAGTCTTGGAGTAAGTTTCAGAGTTTTTAATCCATATTCTGTATTCTTCTCTGTACATCAGAGAAAAAACAGGGCTGGGCAAGACTGCACACACAACCTGAGGAGTGTGCGTGGCACTCCAGTGTTGTGGGCATCAGCAGCATCTGCTGTTTTGGCTCCAAACCACTTTTAACATCCCGTTTGTGTACTTGACCTGAGTATTGAAGCTGAGGCTTTCAAAATACAATCCAAGGGTCTTTTTCCTTAAGTGAAGCAGCTGATTTAGAAATGATTACTTGTCTTGCTAGGTGCATCACTTTTCATCTGCAGACACAAAGTTATATTTATGTTTCTTTCTGGACAGTTGTTTAATATCATTAAATACATTTGTATAGCTTTGTCACAAGTTCTAAGACCTCCTTTCCCAATACAAAACACAATGACAACCCAGAATTGATCCCTGTCCTCAGATATTTACGAGTATAATGAAGTCCTAGCAGAGAACCCTCTGAGACTTCCTGACGAATGTGATCTTACTCCTGCCATCTGTTTCTCAGTTTTTCATTCATTACAGGCCAAGCAAACATTTTCCTTCCGTGGTGGTCCCTTACTTATCTAACTAATTATTACTCCAACCTTCTGAATCTTACTTAGATCATAGTTTCTTGACTCACATATAGTGCTTCATAAAAATTAACCGTAAAAAGAAATATGAACTTGGAGGAGGTAAGAAAACTTATGGGCAATTTATACTGCATATTTTATTTACAGAAAATGGCACAGTAATAAATAACATAAAATAATGTAAACCTGTTTATTTCTGAGCTGTAATTTCCAAATAACTTCAGATTTTTTAAATAAAAAATATGTAACCAAACTTTGCAAAAGTCAAATAATTAATTGCAGTTTTGTTCGTTTGTTTTTAATTCATGCTTATCTCTATTTTTGGATCAACCACATTTTATTCACTTATGCTAACATGGGTCTTCTGCCAGGGATGAACATGGTCTTTCATTGCATTCAAGTCTGCTAAACTTAGACATATTTTCATTCTGAAGACTTATCTGAAGACCTCTTGGGCATCTTCTCACACATTACACCACATGCCTGTGATTAAATTTGAGTCAAGTAAAAGCAAAAAGGTCAAAAAAAGACCACAAAAAAGTCTATAGGACTGCAGGGAAGTGTGAGATAGGAGTCAGTTCTGCAAGTCTTACTTGTACCATCAAAGACCCGACAGCCCTGTTTATACTCCACTTCTTTATCTCATCACTCTGTGTTCCAGTTCAGTCTAAAAGTGGTTTGTGAACAGACTAAACTGCACATTGTCCAAAATCTAGCACAGTAAAGTTAATACTGCTTGACCCACATACAGCACAGTTCAGCTGAAAACTCTTTATAAACAGATCATTCCTTAGAAATGCTTTCCTTAGGGCTATCTGCTTCCTCTTAACGTCTGCAGAAGCTATATCCATGTACCTTAACATCCTCCCACACATGCCGACAGAAAGGAGGCAACTGATCCATATGCCATTACCCAGTGTCTGGGTAACAGATATTGCAATTTAAATTCAAGTTGATTTGTGTTCAAAAGTTAGAGTCTGGCTACCAAAGTAGTTTATTTTCAACTTTCCTTTAAACAGCATAATTCACAATGCTAAAATAATATTTGTGGACAACAAGAGGATGAACACACCTTTCTGTACCATTTGCCAGAACTTCCCTGTTGTGATTGCCACCAAAGTATTCCAGCAGCCCCACAAATTTCTCCCCAAAGTTAAAGAATTAGGTTGAGTGGGAAAGAGATTTCAAATCTTTCTTTCTGAAGGAAAAACCTTAGGAACTCCCTTAAGGAACGGATGGTAAGAGGCCATCGTGACTTCACTTCATATGAAACCCAGACTGGATCCTGACTTAAGCAGGAGTTAATGAGTTGAACAGTCTGACATGTTCATTTGATAGGGAGTGATGAAAGGCCAGCTGTCAGATTTAATTTGTTTGAAGATAAGCTGATTTATTGCTTACAAATAATATGCTTGGCACAGGGCACACATCTCAGTAATGTTATATTTCAAACCCTATCACAGAAACGTTCAATTCTGGTAGAGTAAATTCATTGTTATGAAAAACAAATCTGATCTTCAAAATGACATTTCAAGTTATCATTTTTTCTGTATTTTCCCATGTGGGAAAAAAAAAAAAGGAAAACTTTTTTCTATTAATTTAATGGCCAAAAACAGGCTTGCCAAATGAGTTGGATTGTTACACTGCTTTTCAACTAACACTGAACCAGGAGCTTTAAATGGGAAAAAGATTAAACAAATTGTCCTTACAGGATAACCAATGAAAGGAGAATCAAAAGCAGCAGCAGTCAACAGCTGAAGGATGACAAGGTATAGAGCAGCTGTGTGGTAAGATAAGAAGCAGAAGATTGCTACGGGATACCGAGGTGAATCCAGACAATCAGAAAGGATGAATGCTACAATGAAATTGGACAATATGCAAAAGTCAAATGTACTGCTCTCTTTCTGAGGAAAAACAGTAACCAGGGTAGAGGTTAAACAGAGGAAGTTTTCAAGCTGTTTAATAGAAAAGAAAGAGAGAGGAGGTTAATAGAAAAGAAAGAGAAAAGAAAGGAGGTGGGGGCAGGGGTGGTCCAATGGAGAAGGCAGGAACAGCGAAGTGCAGGTGAGCAGCTATCACTGCCTTCCTGCTCCAAAGCCAGGTGGTTTTGAGGTGAAGATGCCTCCATAAGGAGTACTGCCAAAGGCAGGAGTTTTGACACAGCACGAGACAAACATTAATCTCATGTGAACAGAAGGCTTTGGTGTCAGTATCTAAAGTGGGTGTTCCAAAAAGACCAAAAGAAGAAAAAGCAGGTAAAATCAGACTTCCTGTCTTCTCTTGCATCTGCAGCTACTGGTCTATTTTCTGCCCTTCTCCATGTTCAAAGGCAGGAAACAAGACTGTGCTCAATATTGGAATTCCTATCCCCATCTCCATGCCTGCTCCACTTTTGATCACGCCTCTTGATGTCCACTGAAATTACTCCTGCCAAACTCTCTCTTCCTTGTCCTCACCAGTTCTCTACACATCACTGTGTAAAAGGGCTGTAGAACAGATAAAAATGAATTTGCATTTCACCAATACCTTTCTTTTTAACAGACAGAAAAGCTTAAAAGAGGATCAGTTATTCATTGAAAAGAAAGGACTCAGTATAGTAGTATTTATTTTGCAAGAGTTATTTAAATAATTCCAGATAAACAAATCAGGAAACAATGCAATGGCATTTTATCTTACTCAAGAGTATATATACAAATGAAAATGAAGGCAGCAACTGTTCTTATGAGGCATGGCTGTAAAGAAACTGAATAACCCCCAGCAAGAAAAAAAGCATCTTCAGCCAACAGGAAGCTTATGTCTCACATTTACTCAAACTTTTGTAGAGATGATTTTTCAGGAAATAGGACGTGAACTTTTCTCATTTTTCTTGGAAAGAAAAGGCTCAATTTTCACACAAAGAGGAAGTTCATGCGTCATTCAGAATAGTGGCAGCAGAAAAGAAACATCTATTGTTTTTTAAACAGGAAAAGTGGAAAAGAGACTTGTATTAGGGGTCCTAGGCATCACCATCAGTGCAGCAAGAAAGCCTCCCAGAGCCACCACTTCCACTCTTAGTGCCAACTTATGCCATGCCTGTGCCTGCAGTGCCCAGCTACCTCCACAGTTCAAAGTATTCAAGGGCTTCTCTCCTGGATAACTTGCTGCCCTACCCAGAAAGGTTTCAGATACTTGATGGCCTTAATAAATATTTCTTACAGCACAGGGCAGATCTTTTTTTTTCAATCTTGAAGCAGGGTGTCATGGGTTACAGTGTAAAATGTAACCTAAACTCTGTATTCTATCACCATGTGATGAAACTGGGGTGTGGTGTAATTGTCTGTCAATGGCCAACTGTCAATAAACCTGCTGGGGCAGTTTTCTTATCTCTTCCACAACCCAGCCTCCCTCCAGGTAGAGATCTTCTGCTAATGGGCCATTGAGTCTCACTGATAGAATTACATCATTCCAGTGGGAAATGCTCCAGCCAGGAGGAGGAGCCAAGTATTCCTACCTGGATAAAAATCTGGGAGTTGGAACACCAAAGGCAGCCTTTTTCACTGGATTCTCAGAGGAAGACCAGGCCCATCTATCACCACTGGACCTTCAGCAAAAAACTCCACTCTTTCTACAGGAGCATCACTTCAGCAGAGCCACATCTACCACAAGGACTTCAACCACCATGGGATGGCACTGCCACTAACACCCTGACCCACAGGGTGTCAGGTTGGATCCTGACTATGTCAGTGGGTTTGTTTTTTGTTTGTTTGTTTATTTGGGTTTTTTTTCTCTTTTGTAATGCTGCATGTGTTTCGGTTTTATTGCTTATTTTAGTTCCTCTAATAAAGAACTGTTATTCTTATTCCCATATCTTTGCCTCAGAGCCCCTTAATTCCAGAGTTATAATAATCCAGAGGGAAGTTTAAATTCTCCATTCCAAGGGAGGCTCCTGCCTTCCTTAGCAGCCTTCCTTGAATGACAACCTGTAGTTCAAACCATGACACAGGGTAATGTAGTGCCAGCTGATGTCACTGCAGTAGTGTCCTCTACTGGCCACCCCTAGCTGAAAAACCTGTCCTGCTTGTGCACCTTTACCCCCTTCAGGCTGAACCGTGTCTCTCATGGGAAACCATTACCCTCACTATACAGTCCCTTTGCAGAGATGCTCGGAAAAGTGCTCTGATGGACCTTAAAACAGCTAGAGTTTTGAAAGCTGCACATTGCATAAAGAAATACAGGTTTTGATCAACTCCTTTTGCTCTCATTGCAAAAGCTGATGTAAAAGTGGAAAATTAAAAGTCCGTACTGATCCTGAAGTTCTGCCAAGTGCATCCTGAAGAATTATTAATAAACTCTGCAACAGAGACTGCATATCCAGGAGGACCACTCTTTCATATCTGAAGTAACAACAACCTACTAGAAAGTCTTCAATGACCTCTGAAATATAACATGGAAGACTTGTGGGTTTAAAAAAAAAAAAAAAAACAAACTAAACCAAAACAAGCAAAAAAAAAAAAACCTCCAAAAGGACAGTACTTTAATGCAGGCAAACATTTCTTTTGTATCTCCTAAACCTCTGTGGTTTGCCTTACTTAACTTGTATAAAATGACATTTTCCTATCAATGCTCATACAGGAGAAACACTGCAAGGACGTAAACTCACTGGTACAGTTTTTCCTGCCTTAAGCAATAACATTTTTCCTTCATCCTATACTAGGATTCCTATGTTAACCAGGTAATACTCCATATGATGCTGCTGGGTTTGTCTCTATTTGTTGCCAATTTCTGTCTCCCTTGTTTAGGATCCACGTCCTCCATGCTATACTGCCAAATATTTCCTTACATAACTCAGTATTTAATATAAGTGCCTGTGCTTGACATCCCCAAGGCAAAAGCACTTGACATCCCCAAGGCAAAAGAAAACATAGATCTCTTTCAGAGATACAGGCATTCTTAAACTGAGAGAGAGAATCTACAGATTCTCCTAATTTTCTTACTTCTATGGCCATTTTAATTGTCTTTAATTCAATAACCTTTATGTCTGTAACAGACCAATGACATCTTGTAAGCTGACATACTTTACATACTTTATAAAGACATAGTTTAGAGTATGTCAGCAAAATGCTTTGTCTCTTGAATCTTGCTAATGGGCATTTTTTTTTTCTACATTTTTTTTTTACTATAGTTCTCATTCTAGTTGAAATTGCTGCCATTACACAAATTAATCCAATGCACTAACAGGCCATCTTTTCTTATTTAACTTTTAAATTGCTTTCTACTATTTTTTGTTTATCATTCTTTCAAATTGCCAGTTTATTCCAATGATGTTTTTCAAAATGCAGCACATTACTAATTTAAAACAAACAAACAAACAAACAAGTAAAACAGCACATTAATTTCATTTATCCACAAATTTGTAAACTTCTGTAATTTGGATATTTGAATAAAATTCAAATGGAGTCAGTAAGATCAATTTTTTTAAAAACTGAAAATAAAACCACTCTTTGAGTCACCACAAGCAATGTGACACCCAGCAAGATGCCACAGAGTACAAGGTATGCCAAAATCAGATCAACCCTTCTGAAGTGCACAGATGGAGCAAGTAGCCACCACACTTTTCACAGGCAACATAAAGTGAAATATCTCTGCTTCTTGGAAGGTAGTTTATTCTTCCCCAAATGCACACTAATATATTTGACACTTGAGTTCCAGCCAACAGACCTAGGCAGGTATGAAAAGGAATATTTATGAGTAGAGAGGTGGCTCACGCACATTTTGCAACCCATGAGAACTTAGATAAGAATGGTGGCAATGCTGAACTCTGATCCTAAATTTCTGGTTGGTTACCAAGAGCCCCTCTGCTGAACTGCAGTGTATGATCCCAAAGAAATATACATGAAAAAGTAGATTTAGTTTGGGTTTAAAAATTTTCAGAAACGAATTTACGTTTTTCATCATGCCACTGACTTCTGCAAATTACTAAAATCTTTGTGCTAGAATTGAATGGAAAAATCCTTTTGCCATTAGAGTATTGACCTTGTATTTCAAAAGCATTCAGCTGCTGTCACTTGGAATGCAAGACAATTGGCATATCAGCATGATCCTGTATAATAAAAAGAACTAGCTGAAATTAAGCCAAGCTCCATGTGGTGTGTTGACCCTGGCTGGATGTCAGGTGCCCACCAAACTACTCCATCACTCCCCTCTTCAGCTGGGCAGTAGAGAGAAAATATAAGGAGATAAGGGCATGGAGAGATCACTCATCAATTATTGTCACAGGCAAAACATCCTTGACTTGGAGAAATTAGTTTCATTTATAATTAGGTAAAACAGAGTAGGATAATCAGAAAAAAAACCAAAACTTTTTGAATGTCTTAGAAAATTGTTATAAACAATTTTTATTTGGCTAACAGCACCAAGAAGGCTTGGCTCATCCCTTCCTGCAAGCTTATTCTACATTCAAAAATCCTGCAAAAGCACTAGAATCTACAAAAAGATGTAGAAGATGAAATTTCTGTTGAAAAAAACCCTTTCAAAACAGGGAGAAGATAAGGAAAATAAACGCAGATGGGAGTCAGGAATGGTTAATTATTTTTTTAATCAATGTAGAGACCAATAATTTTCTTTTTCAAGGCTTTCTTTTTCACTGCCTGTTACAATTTTTACTGCAGCTTCAAAGGTGATGTAGTGAAACACCACTGTAGTGAAAATAATCTAGAGTCTCGACATAGCTGTTAGTACAGAATCTTCTCCTAGTGACCCCAATTCATATAATCTAAGAATCTTTAAAATCTTGAAACCAATCATACTCCAGGCTTAGCTTAAATTTAATCTTGGCCTGGTCTGAACTTCTGACTTCAAAATCCAACCTAAACTGTTTTAGACTTCATTAGTCCAATGTCCAATTCCTTAAGAACTTGCCACCTCAGAGACAAATCCTCTGCACAGAGAAAGATCACAGAGGTAAAGGTCTTTGGCTTGGATTACTGTGCTATCCCAAAGAGAAATCCACATTAAAGGCCTTCTTCCAAGTCCCTTATTCCCCTGTTACCTGCTCACTTCCACTTAAGGTTTGTCAGCGACTCTGCACAGAATCCTTCCTGTTCTGCCTCTCCCCCAAGTTTTTCTTCTTTGATCTTCCACTATACGTGTCTTGTCCTGCAAATGTTACTCAAATAACCCCCTCAGACAATGGTTTCCAGCAATTTGGGGAAGTTTTCAGGAATTAGTCCTTTTAGAATTTACCATCCTGAGTTCCATATCCTATTTGTATTTCTCTCTAATGCTGCAGCTCTGAAATTTGTGTCTAAATAAAGTATCATTGTATACAGCCTATGTTTCTTTCAAATACAACAAGAAGTTGCTGTATGCAACTTTTGAAAGCATTTGATATATTTTTGTAGTCTTCAAAAATACTAATTACCAATACAACCTTCCCTCCTCCACATCTTTGTCTCCTACAATAAGCCTTAATAGCTGAAACATCCATTTTAATTGAAACTTCCACTAGTAATTGGTCTCTAATAGCACCTTTCAAAATCAATTAAAAATGCTTAGTTCCCAGAAAGAAGTCTTAAAAAAAAAAATCCTAAAAACTTTACAAGTCATCTACAGCTTATAGATTCTTGAAAGCTAGTATTATTTCTGTTGGCCTCAAATTATATTTTTCCTAAGGTAGTCAACAGTGACTAATAGTACAAATGGGTAACCGTGACAAGGTAAAAATAAAAGGTATACTAGCAGAACCCACATTTTTCATACATTGGAACAACTAATAGTCTACCAGGAATTTTCTACTTCCACTGTACACAGAGACTTTGGATGAATTTGGAGACCCCAAAGCCCAAAAACACATTAGTGTCTTAAAATGGATACACAGGAGCTGCTTATGATCAACTACTGCAACTCACTGGGTAACTCAGGGAGCAGCCATACTCATCACTTCTACAGCTGCAGCAGTTCTACAGTATAAAAGATAATCTTAAATGTCAGAAAAAATACCTAGAAAAAAACTAATCCAAAACAATGACAAAAGCATGACAAGTTTTTTTGGATTTTTTTAAAACAGAAATTAAACACAGTGAATTTAGATATAAAAGATACTGAAGTAATGACTACTATGTAACTTAGGTAACATCACTAACCCCATATCCTCACCCTTGGGGTTGAGCCCTGCTTGGTGGTTGTTTTTTAAACTAGTCCATGAAATATGAGACCTGTAAGACTTTCACAAAATGAGACCCTTCTTAGCATCTTCTTTAAGCACTATATACGTAAATGACTTACGCTTTTTTGCCAAGGAAAGACTGAGTATCAGCTTGAAAAGCATGCAGAAAGTTGCAGCAGGGCTAATCTGCAGTCTTGTTTACTGTAGCTAACAAGAATATTAAGAAGTGCAAAGAATTAACACAGTCCTGCTTCAAAGTACTTTTAATTATAATTATTCTAAAGGAATACTGCCTGTATTACTGCTCAGTCCAAAACACTGCCACTTGTGTTGTTGAAAAACAGCTATACATTCAACTTGGGTGCCATGCCCAGTCCCATACATCTCCAAAAGTCCTGTCAAGGAAACCTTTTACGTTTGGTCTAAATGCCAGTCATTTCAAACCCTACAGGTCTTCAAAGAAAACTAGCAGCTTGTTCTAGTTAAGAGAGTTTGAGGGGAAAAATGCCTCTTACTCTTTCAAAAGCTAAACTGTGCAGATATCTAGATGCCCTCCAAAAGCCACAGTCTGTTTTTTTTCAAAAGACAGTACTGAATCACAGCAACATATTGATAAATCAAAGGTAGCAGGTACTTGGCATGTAAATCTGGAGGAATACTCACTTTGAACCTTTGCCTCGTCTGGCTTCCTTTAAAAAAATGCCCAACAATCATCTTTCCAAGACTTCAAAAATCTAAATCATGAATTTTGACACAGTTCGTAAGATTTAAGAGCAGACTCATCAAGAAAGAAATATTATGTGTATATGGAAAATAATCTCAGCAAAATCTTGAACTATCAAAGACCTTACTAACCTAGCAACAGTGGGTGGCTCATCAAAACAATGCAAAGGTGATGTAGGAATAGCCCAGTCTCTGACATATGTGGGTGGAAGAGCTGGATCATGTTATTACACCACAAAATCAACATGTAAATAAGCATCTTTTAATGAGAAAATAAACCAAAAACCCAAAACTAGAATAATAAGCCAGAAAATTCTTGCTTTGTAATCCAAAGTTATATTTTTGTTTCTGAGTGAATCTGTTGAATGGATTTTAACTAAAATTCATGAACTGGGTGGTTCAGACTTATTTTTTTTTTAAGCTTACAAAACAGAAGTTTTAGGATGTAGCTTGAAAAATAAATAATCAATTCTTCATAACTACACTGAAAAAAGTCACCGTATGGTTCCCTTACCACAAAGGCAAGGGTAGTTTAAAGAGAGTCAGAAGTCCTCAATAGCAGCTTACAATTACAATGAAGTCACTTGATCTACATTTCATGACAGACCATTCTTGGAGATTATCCCTAAACATCGACGATTTTCAGCTTCAGTGCTGTAATTCTGTTCCTTCTGTAGCAAAGAGAAGACCACAGGGAGCAGGTGTTGTAATGTTTGGTTATATTAGGGTTTCCCTGTAGATGTGATAAAATGAGCAAGCAAAAATGTGTGGAATAGAATGGGAAAAAGAAAAGTTTTTGTTTCCAGAGAAGGCTTCAGCAAAGAGAAGCAGATACTTCTGTCACTTGAATGACTCTTTAAATATGAGAAACAGCATAATCCTGTCACTGAAATTGTTCCGTGGCAGAAGTTATTGAAGAAGCCGTCCTGGTATGGATGTTGTTGTACTGCACAATATGACCAGACAGGGCTAGTTACAACGTTTACATTCCAGAACAGAAGGGTAGATTGGTTTGAATTCACTTTACAAAATCCTAGTTGTTAATTTTGACTTGTATTGGATTAGTTGAAGTTCAAGCCTAAGGCTGCTTTAAACTTCCTGAACAGCTCCCCTTCACCTGGCAGAAAACTGTTGCTGACTGTTGCCCTGTAATGATAATTTATAACCAAATTCCAGAGCACAGCACAGCTGCAGGTGCACGGCTCTGCCTTGCTTAATGCACCTCTCCCAGATCATGGGAGGGCTGGATGAAGCCCTGAGCTTTAGCAGCAAAAAGAATACAAGGAACGTATTTTCAGGCAGCAAGCATGGCAGGCACAACTCTAAGTACATCTGCTGTGAGCAACTGCTGAGGTGGTGCCTTCAGCAACAACACACTCCAGGAGGAGCAGCAAGTGCTTACACTTCTCTGCAGTCTCACCAAGTCTCATGGTGAGTGTCCTATTCCTCTGCATTCCCAACAGCTCCAAATCAGGCTTTGCTGAGCGACTTCCTTAGCACCGCTCACCTAATGCTTGCCAGAACATGCTGCTGTATTTTATTTTCAGGAAAATTCATTGTATCAGTGTGCAATCCCTAACCAAAGGGGCCCAGCTAACTTAATCGATTCAGTAAAGGATTAAAAGTAATGATGCAAAACAGATAGCAAAACGCTCACCTGGTCTTATTAGTTTTGCAAGCCAACAACTTTGCAACAGAATGATTCTTTTTTTATCATAGAGGGACTCTCATTAAGTAACCAAAATCCAATTCTGTCATGCATGCAAAAATTAATTTGTACTGTAAAAAGTGGATTTTAACTCAGAGTTTTGTGCTGCCATGTAAAACATGCTAAAAAAACCTCAAATTTTTCTCATTGGGAAATTAAGATTTGGTTTAATTAAAACATTTTGTGAGAACATAGGCATTTCATCAATATTTTAAACAAAAACAGTGGCAATGTTTTTGAAGTGCTCCATCCACAAATGAGATTGATACTTTGTCCCAATTAAGCACAAAGCTCTGACATATCGGAATCCCTCACAGGATGAAAATTCCCTGTGAACACTTACAGGCTTAAAGCTTGAGTCTGCAAGCAGATGTCATGATCCATTTCAAAGGCTACTTCTATTCATAGCAGAAAAATTCTTCACAAATATGAACTGAAAAAGTCTTGGAAAAAATCACCACAAAGATAATAATTTATTGTAAACTCTCCACTTCTTCAACAGTAACTTTACTGTCCTTGAAATTAAAAATGTCCAGAACCCATTTCTTGAAAGCAAATCCACAAAAGAGTGCATTCTTTAAAAAGTATTGACTCTTCAGTTTTGTATGTATGTAAACAGGATTATTCAGTGAAGCTATGGTACCACTGTGAACCATCAGGTTACAGAAGCTGAGGAGCTGAGGAGAAGAACTTACACAGCCATGCAATCTTCACAACAAAGCATGAGAAGAATTTCATGATAATGAAATGCTATTGAAGCTTTTCATTTTCTAAATATTTCAAATAACCATGTCTAACTTTAGGAAGTCTCTTTTCTACCTTCCTGCACAAATTTTTACTTGTAAAAACTGGATCTATCAGAAGATCCAGTACCAGTAGCATTAGAACAGGGGTGCAGCATGAAGCTCTTTTACCCTTCTCCATTTTAAGATTCCGCATGTTCTTAATATTCTGAGCACTACCTCTTCAATTATGCAACTTTTGTGGATTTCTTTTAGAACTTAATCATAATCTATGTACAATTCTTCCAAGATTAAGAATTAGGTTATTTACCCTTCATCCAGCAAGGAACACATTTGTATTTCCGAACAATCCTGAACCTTGTGAAATACACTCTATATTTCACTAGCAAACATTTGTGTGACAAACTGATACAGGAAGGTTTAAAAAATACCTTTCCATGTACACACATGACAGAAGCAAAGATAAAACAGTCTAATCTGACCGATAATTTTGTTTATATATATCTCCAGTTAATTGGGAAATGTTTTCCTAAAGGCACTTCCCTTTCTCAAATACATATTTGGTACAATGCAACACACATATCAGAAACACCCTTGAGATTCTATTCTCCTGTCTACTGCTCAAGATGCTCAGTAACTGAATAGTCTCCAGTTGTTCATTCCTTTTGGCTTGAGCAGAGGGGTGGGTAAGAGCAGCAAACTTTCAACAGTCAGTAGTATTGTGAAGCAGTATCTAGAGCTGGGGAGTAGCAAACAGCTTACTGTGAGAAAGAGATGGAGGCTTTCTCTCCTCTTCTGTGCTCAGTGTGCTGTTGATCAGTAGGAATTCCTATCTAGCTGACAAAGAACCAATTAAGCCAAAATACTGCAAGTTGTAGCTGGATAAATTCAGATCAAATATGCACCATATTTCTCAACAAAGGAAAATATTAAGCTACTTGTAGCAACTACCATGGGTTATGGCAGATTTTCCATTATTGGAAACTTTCTAAATATCAGTTTCTGTGCTACAGTGGATGCTATTCAAATATAGCTGCAACACTGGGAGCCAAAATGAGAACATTACACCCCTTTGTTCTGCTTTTCATACCAGATTGGGAATAGGTGACCACAACAGATCATTTGGGTCTTTTCATCTCTGCACCCATGGATAATTTCCCCTCAGTTTTTAACAGATAATCATTGTGCTCTATTACAGAGAAAGTCCTCCTAATGGTTCAAAAGACACTGAAAACAGTATTTATTTTGTACTTCACTGCTGTTTTGACCTAAAGCCATTACAGTAACTGCTCAACACCTCAAAAGCTTTAGGATGTTTATTTGCTTTATTCTATTCCCTCAGCCCTAGTTAGTTCAGAACACGACCTACTTGACAGAAATACAGGTCCAGCAAAAGCACCATCAGCAAGTACTGTACCTTCCACTATGTGCTATGTGCTATGTGTTGTGCTCACAACGTGCTGCTCTATTATCCAATCTTCTCTTTCCAACAGAAAAACAATACCTGAGGATAAAAAACCTCACCACAACACTGTCTTAACAATAATGGCCTTGGTCTCTTAATTATTAATTTTCTAGCCTCCAACTGAACAGATCTAATCAGAAGGACATTGTTTTCATCAGTGAATGCCATGTCTCACTTTGATACTCATCCTGATCATTCCCCTTTTGTCAATCTCTGCATTGACCTGACAAACTGCTGGCTCACAGCAAATCCTGGATTCTGTGCAGGTGTTGGAAAGGATAGAAGTTAGTGCTTTATGTTTTGCCACTACATTAAGGATATTGTTGGGAAATATCTTCCCATAGCTTTAAGCACATCTCTATGCTGACATGAGCAGTTGCCTTGGAAACTAAACTGCTCAAAATGTAATAAGGACAGAAGATGTATCAGCCAACAGCTTCAAAATTGTTCTCATCATTAAACTACACCACTCATCAATCTCTGCAATATTGCAGGACCTGCTGCTAAGTAATTCTATCAATTTGTCTTTGCAAAACAAGATAGTTCCTTCCAGTAAGATAGCTTCTACCATTTGTGTAGTTATAGGGGTTCAGGGTCTGGTTTTTTGGGTAGAGGGGGCTAGATTTAGAAGAGAAACAGCTCAACCCTAGTTATAGCTAATCATTCAGCACTCTGATATCTGTAAGAGAGGAAAATCATGCAGTAATGGCTTTTACTCTCCTCATTCATGCAGGATGAAGCCACAGTCTTCATTTACGCATTTCAGTGTTGCTGACTGCACTTCAAGACGTACACACTTAAGTAACTGAATGATAGCTGCTGAGGGAAACAACTTCTGTATTTGAGTGTACAAAATGAAAAAATTAAAAGGGCTGCTTGTCTTGCTCCTTCAGCTATAAAAACAGTAAAGTGTTAACTAATAAAAAATTAGAGTTCAGATGATTGCTTGAAACATACCGTGCTGACAAACAAGTGATATTTGCAATACCATTGTGGTTTATTTCAAAGTGGGGACAATGCCACGCATATAGGCACTGAAACACAAAACTAACTTAATAAAAATCTTTCCTCTAAATGACGTAAAATCCTTGTAATATTATATATTTTTAATTATCTGCAATACATCAAACATGCCCTAAGTTTCAAATAAGGGATGCAAAATCCCACATTAGCATGTAAGAGAAGAGTTTTCAGAATTTTTCAAGTCATCTTTGCTAAAAGACATCTTTTTCATGAAAATAAAAGAAGACGTTTCCTTCTGAAAATATCTGTGTAAGGAGATTTTGCATTAAATTCAGGAGCAGAGTCACTTGTGCCCTTCTTCCAAATACATTCCATGGACCCACAGGAAGGGCAAGGAGGACAACAGAGAAGCAAATTGGACCTTAGAAGAAATTAACCCATATACCATGAAACCAGCAGCCGCAGGTAGATGCCACGAGGGTTCACAGAAAGATGTATCCATGTTCTTTTGCTTACTGCTGCTGGGGATTCTTTGTGTAAATTTATAGTTTAGATGTCAGGCTTCTAATAACTGTCTTATCAATGTACTTCTCAAAGACAATTTCTTCTGCCTTCATGTCTTTCTAAGAACTGCCTTGTACCCCCACAGTTTTGGGGGAATCTAGGACAAGCCTAGCTGTTATCTGTCACTGATTAACATTTTGAAATGGCAACATCTTTCCAAATCAACATTGTTTATTCTCCCCCAAATCACTCAAAGAGCAGAGGAAAAAAGGTTAAGCACATAATGCTTGGAGCTTGCTTCCAGCTCATCGCCTTTCTTAGGACTTAGGTGACCCTGGATATCCCAGACAACCAGCAGAACCCTTTGCCCTAATCCGCAGTACTATTCTTTGAAAGCAGCTCTCATCTGCTCTCATTCCTCCACTTTTACTAAATGTTCTATCTTAGAAATGTTCTCTTAAAATTATTTATGTAGTTTAATTCACTAATTATTTCCTACTATGTTCCAAACAGTCCCCTTATCTCCCTATAATCAGTCAAAATAATATGTGTAATGGTCACAATTAATAATTCTATGGCACATTTTTTCTCTTTTGTTTTTTCAGATGCCTAAAGTCAATCTGTGACAAGAATCTGATCTGTGATGAAGATCAGAATGATGAGTCAAGCATGTGCATATGAGATGGCTGGATCATGATAACTGATTCAGTATGAGCTACATCCTATCTTTCTTGGCCTCAAGCATGGCTGCAAACTTTAACTCAAGGGATGCAGCAGCATCAGCACAAATTTACCTCCAGACCTTTCAGCCCAGAGCTCTCCATGCAATTATTCATATAGAGCTGACAAGCTATAAGAAGTGATTTCCTCATAGCCTTATATTAGCCTCTAAATGGTCTTTTGTCAAAAACAAGGCAGCAGCAAGGGATATGTTTGGGGAAGCCACAATCTGCCTTCTTGACTGCCTGTACTGTATGGGTGAAACTTTTCAGAAACATGCCTGTGCCTGTGAGGTTCCTGTAAGATGGCATCCTAGCATGTAACTGCATTGCTTCATGCAGGTGATACAGATTAATTATTCAATATTTTCAGTTTGATATAGAAGCTATACAATTTCCAAGATTTACCCTCTACAAAGAAAAGGAGACAGAACAACCAGGTGGTAATCTGCAGGCTCAATGGGCTCTGAAAGTTCTTCTTGATGTCAAATACTATTTTGTAGACAACTAATGCATGAGCTTGGTTTGATCATAATTATGAAATTTCTCTCTGTAGCACGAGGAAAGCAGTAAAAGCACTGGCAAACTGCTCAGGGTCTTTGAGCCTTTGCACCAGTTTTGCAGCTTGTCGTAATGTTGAGAGAAAACTCATCTCTTTATCTCAGAAACAATAGCAAGACTAAGATTTCTGGATGAAGCTAAAGAATGTGACTTAAAAAGTGGCTTAGGAATACACAATGAACCAGCATTATATTTGTACCTCTGCCTACAGAGATACCTTGTTCTCACTCTCCCCAGATATCCTACTACCCCTAAACAAAACAAAAAGCCTGCCACCAAAAAGATGGAAGGAATAAGACTCGCACTACTCACTATTAGAGGACCAATACTCCATTTTAAGCATTCAGTTCCTACAGAGCTTGCACAAAAACACAGCCATAGATTTTAAGATTTGCTTAATACGTTCTCTACTTGTATTGCCCCAGATGAGAGGGCAATGCACAGTATTTTGGGGGTTGACAGGGAAGGGGTCAGTCAGGTTATTCCTGCAGAATGAAAAAATTAGAACTTAAAAAACTACCCTGTGATTTTTAAAAAAATATATTACACAAGCCAAGACAGGTTTCAGCTTGTTGTCCGAAGATAGACCACAGTTAATGGAGGACAGCAGACTTGAAAGGGTAATTCCTTGAATCAGTCATACCAGATTATTTTACGAGAAATAGAACTGCCCTGTGGAAATACCTACTCATGTCTAAACAATTAGCTTAGACACTGAAATTCAGACAGTGCTAGATGAAATGAATCACCCCTTCCTTTATTCTCTTCTACCCTTCTACTCCTTTCGCTTGCTCAAACATAAGGGAAATAAGTCCCTGATTGTAATTCATGTAAGCTTATACTGTTGTACACTATCCAGCATCTCAAGTTTCTTATTTATTTACCCCTGGGAGTCTTTAGCCTACAGGGAAACAGTAAGATACTGATATAGTTGGTTTTCATAAACCAATAATCTCAAAGCATAAAATCCCAGAAACTGAGATTTTCATATGTTCATAGAATATTAACTTACAGGTGTTCTCCTGCAATGCCAAACATCACAAAGAAAGGGAAATAAAAACCATACCAGAGACTTCAAATGGAAGTGCCTCTTCAAAGACTGTCAATCAGTGAAGCAGACCTTTCCAAATGAGGCACAGTAGGTAGCTGAGAGAAACAAAACTTCAATCTATCTTGCTGTGTTCTGTACAAAAACATGTAATTTCAGCAAACACACAGAAAATATATACACCTACATTCAAACCTGGCTATCTAAAAATATCTTTGCTGATTTTTTTACTGTTCAATCAATATAAAAATAGGTAAATTTGGTATTATTTATTATATATATTAATAGGTTATTTATTATATATATTAATAGGTATCTACCAGTAAATAGAGATTAAAAGTCATACATCAGTTTTGAAATTCTGTGGCCCTAACTTCGCTTCCTTTTGGATTTTGATCAAAGTATCTTAAAATGTCTTACAGCTTTCCTTATAGCCACATCTAAATTTTGCATATTAAAAAAAATCACATATAGAAGGTGACAGCTCTTCAGGTTAGGAGGGAACAATGTCATTGAGCAAGTACCTGTAGGTTCTACTTCTTTCTTTTATCCACAATGAAACCTTTTCATACTTTTCCACTAAGTCACAGTGAATTTGCATTCTTGTCTAAGCATGGGCCCACTAAAACACAGTACTGAAAATGCCATCCAATTTCTCAGTGAAAAGCCAATGATGTTTTAAAATAATAATGGCTCTTTATGACTTGCGTGGCAAACTGACTAATGGACATGGGTTTGGGAAAAAGAAATAATTCTAATGACAGAGAAAGGAAGGTTACAGGATTGGGGATGCCTTTTAAAGTACATTCACACAATGAGAAATTCAGGACAGGGAAAATAGTTTGTCAGACCAGTTTAGAAGTAGAAATTCAGGGGAAAGCTCCTCATCAGCCTCACACGTATCTGCACAGGCAACAGCAAGAGAGTTTATCTGGAGAGACTGCAGATCATGCAATTTATGTTAAAGCAGAGTGCACACATACATTATACTGATTATAACAAATAATGTGCAAGCTGTGATATGGTTGTAGCTGGTCCTCCAGTTAGAATAACAACCGTGTGGTGAATATTTCAGCTTTGCAACACTCCTGACAGCAGGAAAAAAACATTCTCAGATGGCTAGACACTCTATGCAAAATTAAGAGCCTCAGAAATTACAATAACAGTACCTAAGTTTTATTAAGTATCTCATAGCATCATAGACTCTTTAAAATTAGAAAAGACCTTTAAGATCATCAAGTCCAACCACCAAGCTAGTAGCACCAACCCGTACTTACTTTAGTGCTCAAAGCTTTGGACAGGTACGAACCAGAAGGATCCAGAAGAAGGAGAGTTGTAAAATTTGACGTAACACCAGAAGTCTTACTAGATGCTGCCCCAAAGCAGGGTCAGCCTGAGCATGCAGCACGCTCACACCTGGAAACATTCTGCATCCTGGCTCAAGGCTCAGCCAGCTGACAGCTGGCTGACAATCAGCAGTGAGCCCCATCCTGTTCCTGCTGAGCTTTCCAAATGACCTGTTATTCCAAGAATTGCTGTTTCCACAGCATGGTCTTGGATGGAAGTGTGTGTCTTTTACAGTACGCCTGCAGAATATCCCAGCACTAGGTTTCCAGGAAATATCTTCAGTATTCACACAGATGCTCAGCAATGAGCAGTGTCATGGCCTCATGGCTACTGCCACTTCATGTCCTGGTGGATCTAACCCCTTAATGATGCAAGAAACTCTAGATCAAGTATATGATTCAAGTTCTTGCCAGCAAAAGCCTCCAAATAAGTGATCGACCACCTCCACCACTTCTGACTCTCTACAGCAGAAAGTGAGAGTTGAGAAGTAGTCATAGTTCTTCCCTCCTCTAGAGGGAAGAGGAACTTCTGGCCTACAGAAGGTGGGAAAGGGAAATATTTAGCAGGAGTACTGAGCAGCAGCAAACTGAGGCTGTGTAAGCTGAACCATGGCTGGAAAGAGGAGATGGATCTGGTCAACAGCAGCTGAACATGAGCCAGCTGTGCCTGGTGGCCAAGGAGGCCAATGGCATCCTGGCCTGTATCAGCAGTAGTGTGGCCAGCAGGACAAGGGCAGTGATTGTCATAAAGTGCAGAAGCATTTCAGGGAAAACATACAGAAATACCATCTTTACAATTTTCTCAACACCTCTGTTGGGCTTCCAATATCTCAGAACCAGCCAAGCTTTACTTCTCTGCATTTTTAGAAAGCTCTTAGTACGCAGATAAAAATTATGAATAGAGAAGTAACCTCAAGTGTACTCAAGAAAAGCAAAACCTTGATCTAGACTAAGGAGGTACTTATATTCCGGAGTGGAAAGACTGTATGATCTCTGTACAGCATTACAGCAGATCCTTCAGTAACAGGGTCTGAAATTACTAAATGCACTCAATGGAACGAACACCTGAGCAATTAACAGGAAACATGAAGAACTGGGGGGAGGGAAGGCTGTGCCTTAAGTACTACCTCTGCCAGTCTTAAATGTTTCACCCCAAGCATTTATCCACAAGCCAGAGCCTTTCCACATGGGAAAAGAAACTTTTTGCTTTACTCTGAAAAGTGCTCTAACCATCAAGTCAAACAGTTCTGAACAGCAGCACTTAATCCATTAATGAAACTGTTTCACTTTGCAAAGCACACCACAGATCATTATTAGTTTAAAAAGCAAACTAACATGAAGTACCACAATTTTCTAGTCCAGATATTAGCATGCTCAGGAGCAAAGAAAACCTAAATGTTGGCTACTACAACCATTCTTTTGTTGCTAGCTTATAGGTTGATAAGATTGTGGCACTCTGGTCATACAGAGAAAGGCAAATTACCTATTCTGGGAGACAACTAGGTTGAAGAACTGAATATTGAGTGCTTGCTTTTTTGGGTTTTTTTTTTAAGTTGTCCCTTGATCTTCAGGCAAGTATCTGATTTTCACACTTGCAACTGATGATTCATCTATAAAACTACAAAGAGAAAAGCAGCAGCATCACAGTTTGCATTATGTAATTACAAAGTATGTTTACCCCAGAAGTCCCCCTGTCCTTGGAGTCCTCTACCTCTGATTCACCACACAGTTCATGCCTGCCACAAGCTTGGTCAAATGGATCCCGTGGGACTTCATCTCTTCCTTTTCCTGTAACTCTATTGAGCAGCCCTTGAAATTAGCCTTCAGTTAAAAACCCTTATGTTGTAATACAGGGTTAGTAACAAATCTGGGAAGTGCTCAGCCCTCTGTACCAAATCTGCAACATTGGCATCCATAAAACACACAGTAAATTCAGTTCTGCTTTATGCTAGACATGGTAAGGAGCTGATAAAAGGTAGATACAAGAGCATTGACTCATAGTGGAGTACTACTTAAAATGCTGAATTAAAAAAAAAACAAACAAAAAGGGGATCTAAAACATCTCAAAGACTGGTATCTTTTAAAACAAATAAGGATGGAAAAGGCAGCTATTTTAAAAACTGCTGGCAAAGAGAAAATCCTGTTAGTAGCGCACTTCCTGGCAGAAACCTAAAAGAGATGAATGAAGAGAAAGTGAATAATTCTCTCCAGTCTTACTAATGTCAAGGTAATACAAATTACTGCAAGACACTAGTACATCTTTCTGAGGTATGACAGTAACTTTTTACCCCAAAGTTTAATCAAGCTAATCACTGATATTTTGGGTTTAGACACATATGAGATCCAGGAATGTAACAGTACTCCCCCATACACATCTCTTCCTATTCCTCCCCCTCTCCTATTTTTCATTGCAGTCTCCAGCAGAAACTAGCTCTTCACTGTGGTAAGAGCCATAATGAAGAACAAGAATTCTCAGCATAAGCTACCTTACTTAGTTCAAGAGGTAGATAAATACTCACAGTTGCTGATATTGTATGTATTTCTTATGAACAGAATTATTCTACATGCATTTCCTTTCTTTCTGTTTGAATGTTGAACTGAGATGGGAAGTTCACACAAACTGCCACCAATGGACAAGAGCCTACAATTCCCCTGCCTTGGGCTGTGAGATATTTCACTAGATCAGTTTTCTCAATTCCCCATTCAACCTGGCCTTGAACACTTTCTTTGTGAAATGGGGTTCCAAAGCCAGCTGTGGACACTCCGAAACACAGTGCCTGAAAACCAACTGGTGAAGGATCTTGCACCTTCAGACAGCACACACACGCACAAAATAAACATTACACAATATGTTTTGGAGGTCAGAAAAAAGAGAACCAGAATTTTAAGCTGAAAAAAGACTGTTGTCCTCTCCCTTCCTAATACTAGCAGGCACTGGGAAGCAAAAGCACAACAGTATTTTATGTTGTTATTCATTTTTGGTTTTTGTTTTCTGTAATGAAGCAAAAGAGGACAGAATATGGAGCAAACACACTCCTCCAAAACATGTAGTTCCTATGTCTAATTTTTATCTCATTCCTGAATTTGTATATATACCTCATTCTGTGACTTAAAATTATATGAAAGCCTATGTATTAAAAAAAAAAAAAGGCATCTGATTAGACCTAACAAATCCTTTGCTATTAAGTGTCTTCTGCTCAAAATAAAGATCTATTATTTCCCATCAAACACTGTGTATAATTTTGTTTTGGCTCATTAACCTGAGCTGGGCAAGCTGTAAATAGAAAGATCTGTTCTTATTGATTCATTTTTAAAATTAAAACAATGGATTCAGCAAAAGAGGCAGAATGTTTACCATTAGAAATGACTCACTCCAGCCACTAAAAAACAAATGTTGCCGAGAAACAGTCTTACAACAACACATTGTGAATAGTCTGAATTTTATTCACAGGCTTACTTTTAATCCTAAAGGCCAGATTCTGCCTGTTAGAAAAATGTACTTCAGCCAAAACTGTCATCATCTTGTGCATGCTACAATGACAGCAGAATTTCTACCAGATTATGCCCTTTTATTTTCACATCTCTGTGTGTGCAGATCTGGGCGTGGGAAGACCTTGCAGATTCGCAGATTTGCAGTTTGGAAAACTAAACATGGTTAAAACCTACTTAACTTGAGATTAGGTGAAGCTTCTGTTTTCCTATACAAAAGCTACTGATTTCCAAGGCAAAACCGGTAACTCCCAGTGAAGCTGTTTCAGAGAAAAGGGAATAAACATATTTGCATGTTATTGTTAATCAAATGTATCTCAAGCTAATCAGGCTTTCCTAGGAAGCCAGAATCTGAAAGCTACCCTCAATAAAGTTATATTAGCAGAGCAAAACTCCCCCCTCCTGCCTAACATTCTCAAGACAAATTTATTAAATGGGTGCAGGAACGTGAGTTTTATGAATCCTGCAAAAGATACGTTATCCACAAGTGGGTTTCCTCGGTTTCGGTAGATAAGTTTGTCAACCAATTAAATAAATGTAGCAAGTAAAAATTTATATATATCATAAAGTAGATGTACTACAATATAATGTGAACATTTTATTGATAGAATGACACTTCTACCACAATGTATGTTTTTCAGTACTATACTGCTCATTGCAGTCTACAACTTCCTTGCGAAGGGAAGAGGAGGGGCAGACACTGATCTCTTTTCTGTGGTGACCAGTGGGAATGGTCTGAAGTTATGTCAGGGGAGTTCTAGGTTGGATATTACGAAAAGATTCTTCACTGAACGGTGGCTGGGTGCTGGAACAGGCTCCCCAGAGAAGTGGTTACAGCGCCAGCCTGGCAAGAGTTCAAGAAGTGTTTGTGCTCTCAGTCACATGGTGTGACTCTTGGGGATGATCCTGTGCTGGGCCAGAGTTGGACTCAATAATCCTTGTGGGTCCCTTCCAACTCAGCTTATTCTACAATTCTGTGATTCTATGTGTAGCACTGCACTTAACCATGATATGAAGGCCACAGAAAATATTATCACAGTCTTCTAATGCACGTTTTCAGAACTGTCTCAGATATTGAAGAAACCAAGGACTGAATCATGTTTGACCATTTTTTACTTAGAATATGAAGCCAAAGAGTCTGCAAGCCAAGACCTCCAAATATAAAGTTTTTTCTGATGGGTAATTCGTTATAGACAATGAATGGCAGCTTTATTGACCACTTTAGAATCACAGAATCATTTAGGTTGGGAATGACTTTTGAGATCATCAAGTCCAGCTGTTAACTCAGTATTGTCACGTCCACCACTAAACCTTGTCCTGTGTATCTCTACATTACTTTTAAATACTTGAAAGGTTGGTTATTGAAACACTATCCTGGGCAGCCTGTTTTTTGCATGAACAAAAATTTCCGACTATCCAATCAAAACTTTGCCTGGTGCAACTTGAAACCAGTTCCTCTTGTTCTGCCACTTGGTAAAAGAGATCAACCCCCACCCTCCTTCCAGGCAGCTGCAGTGTATGATAAGGTCCTACCAGAGCCTCTTATTCTCCAGTCCAAACAACCCCAGCTCCCTCAGCTGTTTCTCATCAGACTTGTGCTTCAGATTCCTCCTCAGCTCCACTGCCCTTCTCTGGACTCGCTCCAACACCTGAGTGTGAGAGGCCCAAAACAGAACACAGGATTTGAGGTGTGGCCTCACTAGTGCCCAGTACAGGGGGCCAATCCCTGCCCTGGTCCTGCTGCCCACGCTTTCCCTGATACAGGCCAGGATGACATTGACCTTCTTGGCCACCTGGGCACAGTCTGGATTATGTTCAGCCAGCTGTCAACTAGCACTTTTTCCACTGGGAAGCTTTTCAACCACTCTTCCCCCAGCCCGTAGCACTTCCCGGAGTTGTTGTGATCCCGCTACAGGATCTGGTACCTTGGCTTTGTTAAATCTCTTCCCACTGATCTCAGCCCATTGTTTCTTTGAGATGCACTGAGGAAGATGGATAGGATTTATAGACAATTGGATGTGAAAACTCATTTCACCCCTGTGACAGTCTACTTGAAACTACATGTTATGGCCAAAAGGCAGATGTGCAAACAAGCAGTTAAATGCTTCATCCTTGCCTCTGAAGTCAGGGCAGCCACTTTCAGATCCAAACCATTCACTACATTACAGAAAACATACCATGTTAATATATCTCAAAGGTATCAAAAGCAGGACAAAAAATGTCTATATAGTAAATGGTTTCATAATTTCTTTCGAGTTACTCTGAATCCAAGAAGGCAGTATCAATCTATATTTCTTTTTAATAATATTTGCAGCAAAATAGTATCTACAGGAGAAGAAATACAGTTTTCAAAATATCTTGATGCACAATGAGTACAATAGGATGTATATCCTAAATCCTTAGTCTTTTGAAGGCTGGCTTTGGCCTTTGGACTCTCGCTTTTAATGAAGGCACATTTAGGCAACTGGACCTGCCTAAAAATAGCTGAACTCGGAGAACCAACATAACTGGAGGGACACATAAATTTAATGTCAGTGTTGACTGCAATAAGAAAACTTCCACCAGAAATGTCTGTCTTCTACTGTATCACCCAATCACACTTGCTTTGCTTTTATGCAATTTTACTTCCTTGTGTCAGAAATATTAGAATAATTCTGCATAACCACTAAAGCAAACTCACTCAAAGCAATCAAGAAATCTGAAAATGTAACACACTGCTCTAGAGAATCAAAGGAGCCCTGTCAACTCAGATTGTCCTGAAAATGAGTTCATTATCAGCCGTAGGAATAAACACAAAGAATAAGTACTCAGTGCAGTGTCACTTAATGAAAACAGAAAGCTCCCTTCAACAACTGGAAAACTGCAAGCATGCTTTTACTGGAGTTTAGATGACAAGCACAGAAAGCATGAATTACAGCAGAAGTCTTGGTGAACAAATGAAGATATTCTGGGTGGCTTAGTTTGGGGTTTTTTTCTGTATAGGCACAAGCAATCAAAGTAGACCTGTCTACAGAACAAAGAATAAATCATAAAAAACTGCTGGGAGGATCTATCACCATTCCTGTTAAGAAGGCCTGACACTTGTATTCCAAACATTCAAAAAGGAATGACCCATGCAAAATGCCCTACTTTTGACACTCATTCAATGGGCCTGTCTCCTCCCAGAACCCCTCATCAGTCTAGTTTATAAGAGAACAGGGGACTCTGGCAGAACTTCGGCCACCACTTACCCTTGGAGGGTTGTGAAACAAACAACATTCAGAAGGTGGGTTTGGTCTGAGATGCTTCACAGAGCAAGGAAAAAACCTCCGAACAGTCTGAGTAGTTGGAAGGTTCCCAAGAAAAACAAACAGCATCTCTGCAGCATCAGAGGAAAACCACCAGGATTTTTTTCCACAGAGAAAGGTGAATTTTCATAAACCTCTCCCCAGGAACCAACAATGCTCCTTAGCCTGCATGGATTCTTCTGAGAGAGGATTATATCAAATCCTGCAAGTTCTTTTATCTTTCTCCTTAACCTCTTTTTCACCTCCAGACCACAGAAATCTTGCTGCAGGTATCAGTCCTGATGTTTCCAGGGCAACACAGAGAACTTATTCTGCTGAGGTTCTCCATTCACTTAAAACCATCAGTCATGACATATGCCAAATAATCAGGACCAGGAGGAATACTAATCACAGGCTGGGTACATTGTGCTCTCCTGAGCACAACTATAAAGTCCATTTGAAATATTTAACTGAAACACTTCAGCTGAGAGAAGAAAGTACTTATGACTTACAGGCTGTTCCCTGGAGAAATGTATTCCTGTCTGAGCTGTCAAAAATAAACTCCAGCATAGAAACAAACTCAGTGTGTAAATGTTTTTATATCAGCAAAAGAAAGAACTTTGAAATAAGATCAAACAAACACTCAAGTAACTTGGTTTGTTTGACTAGTTTGGTAGATTTTTTGCAATGTCACCATTCTATGACTAACATCAACCCTTTACAGCATGACAAGGCAACCTGCATGCTGTATTACACTATCAAGAGTGCTGTCCCACATAAAGTCCTCAAATCTTCAACATAAAGCATTTGTACAATTACACAACTGCACTACAAATAACTTGAATCTGCTACCAACTGCATTGAATAGTGATTCGGATAACCTGGATGTGTGTCAGGGTAAATACCAGCTTTTTGCTGATTTTCAGGAGACAAACATTTTTTCCTTTGAGAACTATTTCTCTGGAATAACAAACAAAAGAAATGGGACATCAGATACTTGGATGCTTTCATCAGATACACAGTATTTAAAAATGTAAGTGAATGGTGTTTGACTCCTAGGCTGACTTCAGGCAATGCAAATTTTATTCCTTCATTGTAATCCCACTACAGGAATATATGCTATTCCTTCTGACAAGCAAGTCACCTTTTGTCAATAAAGGTCTCTTTTTGCTTTTATTTGTGATTATCAGAAAATTTTTATATTTATTGAGACGGTAATGGAAGTTTCAGCAATAGTATTTCTATTTCCTGTAATATGTTTTCCAGAGGAAAAATACACAGACAAACACAGAAACAAACAGGAACTGTTATGAAACAAGTTTATCACCACATTTATAAAGGACTAAAAATGACTTAACAAATTAGAGGTGATCTAGTTAACAGTTCCACATTCCAACTTATTTTAAAAGTAAGGTCTTGCTAACCTCCCTCTCCTACCCCCAGTACTTAAATTGCAATCAAACACTTGGAAGTAAGGGGTTACATTTATGGGCCAGTTCCATATGCACCTAGAAATCACACAGGAACCCGAGTGAAAAGTACCCACTTTGATCCTGTTTAGGTTCCCCACAGTAACAGACTGTGCACTAACAAACTCTGAACTCAGAAAGGAGCCTTGATGACCTTTGATTTTTCTTGCTCATTTAAAATGAAACAGTTTTCTTTAGCAGATACCAGATTAGACTTCTAACTCATCTGCCAAGAATCTCAATGTATTCTTGCAGTCTCAATATTCAGGTTTTTTACCTCTGCATACTGTGCTTCCTTTATGACTGAGCTTCTAGCAACCCAGCAGGATTATTAACTCAGGGTGCCCACCAGGCTTGGACATGATGTACCTGCACCTCCTGGGTGAGGGGCTTGCTTGTCTGCTGAACGTGTTCCTCGCAAAGGCAAGGCACTTGAAGCTGGGATCTGAGCAACTGAGCAGGGGAGTTTCAACACAGAAAACAGAGAAAACAGGTATTCTGTGGCAAGTCTCTAACAGTGATACAGGACAGCCCTTACTGGTGTCAGTCAGCCATGGCACAGACTTCACTGCACAAAATTTGCACTTCTCGCAAATGCCTCAGCCATTGTGTTACTGGATTTTCTTTCCTCCCCTCCAGAACTATAAAAGCATAGACTTCTTCCATATGGCATGCAGAGTATTTTCTAGCATTGGGAACTAAATTTGTGAGAAAAGTTATTTCTTTCCCATCTTCCTTTCTGACACTGAGTTCAGCACTTGAAGTCCCCCGACATAGATAAGTATGGAAACCATTTTCTTTGTTTCTTACCATACTTCAGAAACTTGATTCCTTCTCCAGAGTTGCAGTCAACATCAATTAAAGAGTGAGATCAATGTTACAGATCTCACTCTTCAATGCAAATAAGAACTAACTTGCAATTAAGTGGATATTAAAGAAATAAAATATTGTGTCTGTCCAAATTAAAGGATCACAAGAAGCATAACTTCTTGGTGCTAACACACAGAAGCACAATATGAACTTTCAAAAGAAGCAATCGCTTCCTGAATTACCTTTTGAACAAGGCAGAAGCACAGCTGGGAACAAATACCATAATATTTTAGCCTGAGCACATAACTGATACACAGCTCCAGGGCTGAAGGGCATCAGCCAAGGCCAATGCTGAAAAAAATTCTCATGGGTCTACAAAAATAGTCAGAATTTATCAGGCATATAAAAATATGCAGATATTTTACATTAAAATCAACATCATTATGAGCTTTCTCTAACTTCTGTATACTTTCATGCAATTAGTGTTGGCGAACTTTTCTGCTCACAGCGTAATAAGCTTGTCTGGGAAAGGTTGAGACTGTCCAGGAACTCATGAGACCAGACCATACATTGTAGAGTTTTGATCTGTGCAGGTAAACTTCTGTTACGTTTCTCATCTCTGAGGTGGAGACGATGATGGATTCCACCTAAAAGTCTACCACATATAAGAAAAATATAGAACACATAGTTGCAATTAATTTTTAACTGGACAAAAGCAAAGAAGGAAAAAGATGTCTAAAGAAAGCTCTAAATTGCAAATACTCTATGTTTTGCATGTCTGTCTGAAAATTTTTCTAAGACCAAAACTGCATTTAATCATATTTTCTTTCTGAAAGAAAGTCTTTCCTGACTGCAGGAAAGTCAAATATTGCAGTTTTGTGTGTGATACTGCAGTGAGTATCACTAAGTTGTTCTACAGTAGTTGGTAAGGAGACATTTGCTACTGCTTCAGAGTGAAGTTACAGTAAATACTAGGTAACACATGACACCTTTTATTGCCTCTTCATAAATACCAGGCAATTGGAATAGTCAAATCTCACCTTCAGTACTCTAATCCCACAAAACTTGTTTCATAAATTCCCATTAAAGGCTGCACTGATGCAGTTCTGGTGCATGTCGTAATAAATATGCTGCCTTGTTTAATTCTGGTATCTTACAGGAAAAGCCAGATCACTGAATAATCAGATTTAGCTATCAGCACAGCAGGAGATCTATGTTTTAAACCCATTTAAGGACTGCAGATACCATATGCCAGCTGACAAAATCAAGCAACATAATTGACTCAAACACTATCCTCTTCTGTTGTGCTGTTGTTTATTGCAAGACAATCTATGAAGCTGCCCTACAAGAAAAGCCACAGCTCCTTTTGTCAGAGTCTACTCAGCTGACAGGCTCGTTAAAATGCCTTTGTACACAATCTGTATGAATAAATGAAATTTAGTATTTAACCTTTAGACAGTTTAAACATGTTTGTGAAGAGATAAGTTATGGGAGAGAGGGAATGAGAGGAAATTGTTTAATTTACAACAATTTCTAGTTCTCTTTGCCAGCAGAGACTGTGTGTGAAATCCTCTATTGCATTCTCACTCCACACCCATTGCTAAGATAAAGGTTCCCGTCTTCTGTTTGCTGCCTATTATTCTCTGCACCAAAAGCAGTTTACTGTGCAGAAAGAAATGCAGAGGCTGTTGCAAGGAATGATTAGAAGCTGTGCTGTTATAGCTAGAGAAAACAGACTCGACCTGGCTTAAAGCTAGTTCAGTATGCACAGGGAACTGCAGCCACACTCCAGACTGCATTGCAGACACACCAGGAGCTTTCATCCGTACAACCCCCTGGAAGCTTATAGAGAAAGACTGCAGAGGACACATCCACAGCTGTGACTGCTACCACTACTGAGCTGTTCAGTCTGCGGATTTCTGTCTGACAAGCAGAAATCTTCAAGTTCCTCAACAAAGATTTCACAAGAAAGGTATTCCCTAAGCTACTCCAGCCCTCCTGACAAGCAATTACAGCCTCTCACTGCACAGCTCCTGTCTGAACCTGGCTGCTGTAAGAAGGGATAAAGAGGAAACATTTGCTTTTTGCAGTTTTGGGTTGGGTTGGGGGTTTTTTTGTTATGTTCAGGGTTTTTTGTTTGCTTGGGTTTTTGGTTGGTTGGTTGGTTGGGGTTTTTTTAAATATGGCCATCCATCATTGCTCTGTACTATAGAGATGCTGTTTTCAATTTTTGCAGATTAGTGTGCTTTCATGGTAATCTGAAAAGCCAAGGCTCCTTGCATTTTTCTGTAGGTACTTTAATAATTTCAGGGGGCTGAATGGCACAATGCAAATAAAAATGATTCATTTTTACAAGATAGTAGAAAATTCTCTTCCTGTGGCAAGTCAGACTAAACATGTAGTTCAAGAAAGGCATATTCCAAAAATACATGGCCCCCACCCTTCAGCACCCACTATAAGTGCCTCTTACAAATGTTATCCATTTCTATACACAAAATACAGACCAGGACTTCTTTCCAGTTACACTGGAGTTACAACAGCTGAAGAGAGATCAGAATAAGACCTTGCTCACCTATGAGTTCATATACATCACTTTTTGTTAGCATTGCATATAAATGAATCAATTTCCTTACACCACAGTAACAAAATATTGTTTATGGAATGAATAGAAAGAAGAAAAAGCTACTATTCTAAATTCACATTTTGCAAGTGGTGAACATTCTGGTTTTGATATAGCTATTGAGATAGTTTAACCAATATATATCACCAGCTATCATGGAAAACTATGAGAAGCAATAAATTACAAGTAATTCCATCTCCTTGACTACATTAAGGCAGTAATTCTTTAAGTATCTTCTCATTCCAAAGTACACTGGGAATATGAACAATTGAATATTAAACCACTCAAACTCATTTTACTGCCTAGCAGTAAGCTGACAGGAATTATCCATAGCACATCCTACACAAGTACAACCATGACTTAAAAAAAGCCCCAAACCTTAAAAACACTGGACTGCACTAAACCAAACGCTGGCAATAGCAGATATGTTTAGGATGAACATACTCCTTTGCTGGGTGTATGAGAAAAAAAAACCCACTCAACTGCATAACTAAAAAGACTGCCTGTGTTCACACATGGAGGCTGAATATACATATGGCTTTTCTCAATTCTTAAGTACTGGATTTTACAATCTCAGTAAGGGTGTTTTCTGAATAAGAAACTTCTCTCAGCCCCTCCTCCCCCACTTTTTTAATGCAGTTTTATGAATATTACATTAAAAGGACAAATAAAGCCCATGATTATATTCAAGATTTACTAAAACTGACAGTAGACAGTAGCCTAGGCAGTACTGTCATGTGAACAAGAACTGCAGACACAGACTGTCACAGCCATGGGCCATGTCATGGAAGTTTACCAGAACTTTTCTCATTCTTGGTGCTCTTGCATTTAGCTTATCTCCAACCTGTCAAGCATCTTTTTGGAGCCTGAAGCCCCATGCAGGGCACATTTCATTTCACTTCATACTTCGTATTTCCTGAGACCAAGTAGTGCTGTAAATAACCACTTTGCTTATAAAGCCAGTAGCAACGTTTTCCAACAAGATGTCATTCCCAGTCAGCGTTCAGCTGAAATCAACTACAACATCAAAATTCTTTTATTCAAGCCTGCTTAGCCAGCAACCAGTTCCCATGCGATATTTGGTTATTTTTCTCAACTTCACCCTTAGCTTTTACAGTGTTAAAAGAAAAAAGACCTCAATTTTAAATTTCTCAAACGTAGTTTTCTCTTTGATTAAATTTGCAGGATAGATTTTAATTAAAAATTCTTCTTGTTTCACAGCATTAATATGAATTTGTAGCAAAATCAGAAAATTCTCTGCAGCTGAAAACAAACCAGCCTAACCATACACTAGACTTGATTCTGTATCTACTTGGTACAAAATTTCAATTTTGTTGAATTAAATTGATTGTAAATTAAAGTTAGTATCTTTACACCCTGTTCACAGGAGTGCTAGAAAAGTGTCAAAAGGTTTCCTACAGTCAAGATATATCAAATCTATTTCTCCCATATCCAGGAGGCACGTTTCTCTGTCACAGAAGCAAGACAAACTGATTTAAAGTGACTTGTCTTTGCCAAATCTATATTGATTGTTGCTTACTCACCCTCACTTTCTTCCAGATACTCATCAATTGCTTTTTTCAGTATTTTTCCAGGAATTAATCTGCCTATACTTGCAACCCCTGATCCCTTTAGAACAGGCACTAAGTCGCTCTTTCTTTGGTTTTTCAGGATTTCCGTTATCTTCTGTTCATTCTCAAATAAGGTCCCTAATAGCATCAACCCATTTTAGTCATTTGCCTAAACTTTCTATCCTCTGTAAGAGTATTTATGAAAGGACCCCAAGCTTTAGCCTCCATGGATGTATGCTAGGCTGAGTTCTGCATCTTAGCCTTTGTGCTTGTCTGCTCACAGCTAATCCTACTCAGTAAAGTAAAAATGGTGCTTACAACCTCTTTAGCAACATCTGTTGTTAACTTTCTTGTCTTTCTGCCTAACAGACAAGGTCTTTCTTTAGTAATTTCCCTTGCGATTAATATATTTACAGAATGTTTTCTTGCTGCAGCTTTGCCAGCTCTTTCTTGTTTTGTACCACGTCCTTCTGATAATGTCTCCACACACAAGCATCACCCTTTTTTAAGACATGTTCAAAAGCTGACCTAGTACCCTTTTTTTGCATGGCTCCTTCAGTTTCTGACTAATGAATAGCTTGTAATTAGCCAGTAGTAATTATGGCTATCTATTCTTCCCAAAGAAACAGCTCGTACTTGTGCCCTTACAGCATGTCTTTAAGAAACCACTACATCTTCTGTCCTCAGACATTGACTAATTCTTTGATTTTGTTAAGTATGTTTTCGAGGCCGTTGCTAAATAGCTACTTTCATCCAATTCACCACCCTCCTCCATCCCTTCCTTTCTTTTAGTCAGAAGCAAATACAGAAGACATTCATTATGAGTTGCTTTTAGTATTGCCCATCAAAAGAAGTGCTGAAATTTCACTAGTCTTTGCATGGTAAAATACTATTTTTTGGAATGTACCAGAGCAGCTGAAGTCCCCCTGAATACTTGGGAACACACATAAATAAGAAATAGTCTACTTGAGGAATCTAAAGAGAACTAGAATCACTTTCTTTTCTTCATTGTACCTTCAGAGGCTTTTCAACACTGCCCAGTAGATTAAATAAAGACAACTTCAGTACAGAAAGAATTAATCCTCTCAGCTTTCCTTGTTTTTCCTTTACTAAACACTTGTGTCATAAAAATTACTGCACTTACTTGACTTGAATGCTTTACTGGTCTCCTACTCTGTTCTCATGAGATCCCATCTGTAGTACTGCATCCAGATCTGGGCTTCCCAGCACAGGACAGACATGGACCCCTTAGAGCATGTCCAGAGAAAGGCCATCAGGATTATCAGAGGGAAGGGACACCTCTCCTATGAAGACAGGCTGAGAGAGTTGGAGTTGTTCAGCCTGGAGAAGAGAAGGCTCCAGGGAGTCTTCATTGTGGCTTTTCATTACTTGAAGGGGGGAAATAATAAAGAGGGAGAGAGACTTTTTATCAGGGCCTGTAATGATCAGGGAATAACAAATAACATTAAAATGAAAGCGGGTAAAGCCTAGATTGGTCACAAGAAGGACAGTTTCATACAATGTGGGTGGTGAGGCACTGGAACAGGTTTCCCAGAGAAGATGAGGATGCTCCATCCCTGCAAATGTTCAAGGTCAGGCTGGATGGGACCCTGAGGAACCTGATCTAGTAAATGTCCCTGCAAACAGAAGGGAAGTTGTACTAGATGATCTTTAAAAGTCCCTTTCAAACAAAAAAAAAAAAATCAAATTTATAATTAGGCTAAATAAAGTTCAACTTTGAGTTACAAGTATATTAATTTCCTCTTATTACAAGTATACCAACAAAGCAGCATACTCATGTTCTGGACTGCAGGCTAAAACAGGAAGGTATTTGGTCCTTACTACCACCTAATAAGAATACACAGTGTAATATGATGAAAGCAGAATTTCATGTTGGGAGACTTCAGCTTACTTCCTTTCAATATAGATCACAAACATCCCATCATATTAGGATGTGACTTTTTTTGCATTAAATCAGTGACTGTTTCATGGAGCAGCTGACTAGGAAGCCTACAAAAGAAAATGCAATCTTTGATTTAGTCCTAAATATAGAGTGGCTCTTCATCTATAAGATTTCACGAACGCTTCCATGCAATAGCTTCCCAGTTGGAGCAATGGGGATGAAAAATAAACCTGTAGTTGCATCCAGCTTCAGAGACTGCAAACATGAGAAGTAAGAAAGCTTGTTAAAAGAATATGAAAGGGTTGGATAAAGAATTTAAATCTTTGCAGGCACTGTGGAGATTTTGAACAGAAATAACCAGGAAAACCAGGCAGGTACATATTTTTTATTAAGTAAAAACCTAAGAAAGGAAGAAAGGAGACCAGACTGCTTAGAACAGCAGTGTAGGAGTGAGGTTACCTTCAAAAAAGCTGAAGTCAAATCCAAATAGAAATAGCTCAACAGATCATAAAATATGGCAAATTAATGTAAAAGCACACCAATGCAGGCAAAACAAACAAAAGATATGATGAACAACTGGCAGGCACTAATGACAAATCTTTTCTCAAGCATATCAGGAACAGGAAACCTGCCAGAAACTCCAGGAGGCAACTCATCATCAGAGAAGTAAGGGAAGACTCAGAAAATAAAGGCATTACAGAAAATACATCAGGCAGATTCACTGCAGTGATGGTGACAGCATGAGACACTGGGGAGCCTCTGTAAAGAACCTTAATAGAAATATGAACATTGGTATAAATCAAGGATAAATGTTAATGTTTGAGCATAAAACACCAGAAAAAAAGCAACAAACAAGGGAATATAATAATATATTAATGGCATTTGTGAATAATATCTAGATTAGCAGGTCAACAAATCCCAGCACATTTACATGTAGTGCTTTTGGATACTCAAATCTGGAAAAGAAGTCTAAAAAAAGAGACTGAAACTAATTTTAAATGATGCAGGGGTGAGAACAGATGAAGGGATTTCCCATATGCCTGCCAAACTAAGGGTCCACAAGTCGGAAAGTGAACTCAGCAGCTCAATTCCCTTGTCTTCCACATCCCTGCAAGGAATCGTGGACCAATGACTTGGATACACACAAGTCTGAATGAATGCTAAACTATTTGGATAGAAATATCTTGGTAATTGTAAGTACACAGGTGTGAGAGTGTGGAATGAAACCCATTTTTGTATCAAAATAAAATCACTTTTCTCTCCTGTAAAGTCCTACTGAGCTTTGTCACACACTCTGATATTGCAACACTATTTCTCAGGATTCCCCTACCAGGACCCCTCTTTCTAGGGGTCTCCATGGATGCACTTGAAATTGCAATGGCTACGAGCAAAACCAGCAGGAACCAACAAAACACACACTAACAGCTCACCGGGGCCAGATGGCACACAACCCAGGTGTCCTAGAGAAACTCAAGCATGAAATTGGTGAATTACTAACACAACAATGTGTCACCTCTCAATTAAAACTTGGTAGTAGAGGACTCTGTGGTGGAAAAGGTGACAGACTTTTAAGAAACTGTGGGCAAGACATTAAGCTTGAGACTTGTGCTGTATCTACTAATAAAAACAGCAATGAAGAATGGAATTAGGAGCTATCTTGTTAAATATAATCTTGTCGGGATGAGCCAGCACGGCTTTTGAAATGGAACACCCTGATTTACATGGCAACTGGAGTTCTAGACACAACCCAGAAGTGCAAAAGCCCAATTTAGTTCCTCTACTTCAACAGACTTTCAAGAAAGAATTTCAAGGTCTCAAGGTAATAAATGAAAAAGGCAAACTATAGAAATTTTCTGGGTTTGGCTGGGCAGGAATTAATTTTATCCACAACATCTAGTATGGAGCTATGTTTTGGATTTGTGCTGGGAATAGCGTTGATAATGTAGGAATGTTTCAGCTATTGCTGAGCAGTGAGAGGCAAGGCCTTTATTGCCTCTCAGCCCACCAGCAAGCAGGCGGAGGGTGCACAGGAAGCAGGAAGGGGACACAGCCAGGACAGGTGACCCCAAGCAGCTAAAGGGACATCCCCTACCATATGGTAACATGCTCAGCATATAAAGCTGGGGGAATGTTGACAGCAGGCTGCTGCCAGGGACTGGCTGGGCATCAGATGTTTGGTGGTGAACAACTGATTTTATTTGCATCATTTGTCTTTCTTGGGGTTTATTTTCCTTTTTGTTATAATTTATTGCCATTACTACATTTTAATTATTAAACTGTCCCTATCTCAACCCACAAGATTTTTACCCTTCTAGTTCTCTTCTCCTATCCTATTGGAGCAAAGAGGAGGGAGAATGAGTGAGATGCTCTGTGGTGCTTAGCTGCCAGTTTGGCTTAAACCAGGACATGGAAACAAAGATTTTATGAAAAATGAGTGAATAGACTATAAAATGGCAGGTAAGATTCAGGGCTGCTAAATTGGGCATACAGGAAAAACAATACTAACTTCACAAAAACAGTGAGTTTGAGTAAACAATTATCTGTTAGGAGCAAGATTTTGATAGTGATATCAAGATATGATAGACAGATGAATGGAAATATCAGTCCCCTGCTCAGCAGGAAGTTCAAATAGGCAGATAAAATAGGAAATAAAGTGTCAGGAGTCAATACAAAAGAAATTTCAAAACATCTAAAAGAATATCAGCAGGATTAAGAAGGACACTTTATTCTTCAGAATAAGAGCCCTGATAGATGCCCAGAATTGCTTGAAGGAAAGCTTTCAGAAACTGCCTCCAGAAAGGCTGGGTTACCAGAGCACCTTATCTTACACTCAACATGCACAAATGGAGCGTAATCTAGTTTTTACCAGGTTTCCACTTCCTACCTTTCTCTCTTTCACTACAACACTGAAACTCTTGAAACTATCATCAGGACAGTTTCAGAGTGGCATCTGCATTAGCATCATTTCCCAAGTCTTCCCCAGAACAGACACATTTCATAAGGATTGTTATATTGGTCTGTCTGTATGCATTTCCCTATCACAAGATAAACAGTGAAAATAATTACTTCAACATGTCCTGTACTCTAACCATTGTTTTTTACTGCAGGTTAACAAATGCAATTAGATGTTCATAGGCCAGAAAAACTACCAGAAAATCTAATTCTTTTGTTGTCAATTACTCTTTTGAGACACAGTCAGAATGAATAAAAACTGAAACCACCCTGTTACCTTTGATTTTTTTCATTGAAAAATAAAACTTTCCCAGCTTTTTTAATCATAGAAAAAAGCACAAGACATCCCTTATCTGCATTCTCTTCTGTTATACTCAGTTTTGAGTGGTCTACTCAAAAAAATATCAAAAAAGGTTCACTATATATTACAAAAATAAAGTTTCAGATTACTTCTGGCTAAGTACTTACATCAAAAAGTTCCCATGAACTTCCTATTTGACTGTCAAATCAATGTGCTAAAAATTCAAATAGCCACAATAGCCACAAAGGTGGCACAAACTTCCTAAGGTAACAAAAAAGAGGTAGATCTTCAATGGTTAATTAAAAAGAGAGTATGGATAAAATGCTGTGAACCAGATTTCCCAATTTTTTTTCTAAAGCATAATAGCAAGCAGCTTGAAAGGAAAAAAGAAACATTACGGATTCTCACAAAAAGCTGCAAGAGTTCTGAAGCCACATTTTCAACTCAGACAATGACTACAACAAAATTAAGGACAGAAAAATTAGAGCTGACATCACAGCAACTAAACACCTCTGAAGAGCCCATTTTCTTTTAAATTCCTGGGCAAGCAGCATCCTTGGTTTGCTCTTCTTACCCTGTAACTGTGTCACCTCTGCTGGTGTGGGTGTGCTGACACAGTTGTTATATAACTCCCTCCCTCCAAAGTGGAATTAAAAAGAGCCCAAACCACAAAACAAAACACATAAAACAGGAAACCAGCAGTTCTCAGATAGGCTGTGCTCCTCTTAAGAACTCTATTATGACATTGTTCCTGGCATGATTTCCCAAGCAGTAGATTCCCAGCCCCTTTCTTTTCCTTTTGTTTCTGGCAGTGTCCAGTGCCAGGGATGTCCCCCAGCACGGTGGTGATGTTCTGTCCTGGCTGTGGCCCTCCATGGCACAAACATGTGCATGGACTCTGGTAAACTCAAGCTGCACTCCACAAAGGAACAATCCTCTCTTGCAGGTCCAGTCCATCTCACCTTATAAAAGATCACGAGTCATGCCTTACAAATGCCTATGTTTTTTTCACTATTACAACAGTTTAGATAGTCTTAAAGAGAGTAAGATACAAACATCTGAAGTGAGGCAAATGAATCTCACCTGAAGACACAAATTCATGGCCATGCATTCATGACCAGGCTGCCTTATCTCCTGGTTGCATTCTCCTTAGGTCTCCAGCATAAGTAAGTTCTCACCCTACATATCCTGAGAGCTGAATTTAAATTCTTAATTAACTCTTTAATGAATACATAAATACATAACTTCATCAAAATTCCAGGTCATTAGCCATCACAAAGAATCAAGTCCCAAAGAGAAACATAAATGCAGAACCATACCTGGGGTTTTGCTGTCTTTGAGTCAATGTTATCTAGCCACCATCCCATGCTTTGGAGTACTTTAAAAAAATATCAAATCAAAATAAAATCTTGACGCTACATAGGACTTTGTCAGGGAGTTAAGAAAGAAGGGGAATTCAAACAGAATGGGAGTTTTCTTTTTTGCAATAGAAAAGGATAAGTCCAGTAAGAAGAGAGGAAAACTACTTCCAGACAACATAGAGATACTCCTTTCCTGGGTGAATGTGGCTGTGTCCAACCAGCTGGATCCTTTCAAGCATCAGTAAGAAAGTAATCCTATTCTAAGTGAAGGACAGAGTCATATTGTCTCATCCTTACAGACTCAGCAATCCAACAGATACTGAGGTTTATCTAGCTCTGTACTCATAACTGAGCAAAATCCAGAACTATCCAGTTCCTATCTTTTGCTCCTTTTCACTTCTTTCTTATCTCAGTCAAACATCATACAGAGCTGTAACTTCTCAACTCCCTCTCATTCACTAGTATCAGTCTTTGAGAAAGTGAAACAGTGGAGGAGTTGAGAAAAACTACATCTGAACTCCATTTTTTTTTTCACCATTAACTAATCCTTTCCTCTCATCTTTCAAAACCTTAAACAACATTTTCCATTGCAACACTGGTTTTGTAGATCAGCATTTTCTGCTACCTCTGATCCTGAGGATCCTTTTTCTCCACCTTCTGATACAGTAGACTATACCACCTACTGCCACTTTAGTTTTCCCCTTCTGATCTAAAAAACAGCTACATTCAAAACAGAATTCAGAATTCAATTCCAGTTCCAGAAAGAGTAGCAGCACTTTTGTTAATTCCTGGTCTGAACAGGAATTTCCCTCCTTCCTAGGACTGCAAGAGCTAGCCTCCTACAGCTAGGTGTGAGGCTGTACCAAAAGCACAACAAACAAATGGCAAAGTTAGTCAGTACCACATTCTCAATGCCTTTGTTTTCATAGCTGTGAAAAGAGCTCTTATTTCAACTTCAACATAGATACATTTTCTACATTTTTGCAGATACCATAGGTACTTCTCAGGTTTCAGAGTATAAGCTGGTGATATTACAGAACAGACACAATATTACATCCTGAACAATTTGCTAAGGGCTATGCCTCACTGCACCCGAAATACAGAAAGTGGAAACAGAAAAATCACTCTACATTAGTTGGAGTGGCTTGTCTTATTTAAGAATTAGAAGATCAGCATGGGATCTAGTTTCAACACTTCCCCACCCCCTTTATATTTCAATATTATGTATACAGACAGTAAGGAGCAGAAATCCTTATGGTTCGCTAGCTCAGGTAACTCTCCACAAAGGCAGCAGTCACTGAGCTCTGTATTAAAACACTTCTGACCCAGAAGGGCAGCTGCTAATGGGACAAGCAGATGCACCAGCATTCTGCCAGCTGGTATAGAGGTAGAGCAGAAACCCTAAGAGCTGGTCTGCCGCAGCTGTGCTAATGCCCTTTATTCCAAGAGTTTCTGCTCCAAAGGAAACGTAGGTTTTCCACGACAGCAGAACAGCATGTAGTATTCACAAAGTAGTAGTTCACAAAAAACTGTCTGAAAATTTACCCTACTCTGATATACATCTAAGTAACTGAGTCTCATTAATTCAATTCCCTACGTAAACAATATTATTACCTGAAATCAAATAGGAATCATCTTTATCTAGAAAACACCATAGCCTAGCACTACATTTTAGGCCTTAATAGAAAATCTTCTCTGACCTCTTTAAAAAAACTCTGTTGAAAAATGAGTTTACTGGAAAATGGAAGGAAGAGCTGTTTTGTAAGAATTTTTCTGACCATCATATATGGCACTTGCAGACCTATGCAGTCGTCTGCATTGTAACATATCCTTGGCTGATGAGACTCCTAGATGTGCTCCCACCATTCCATCCTCTGGTCCTTTGTTTTCTGGTCTTGTTAACTTGAATTTCAATTACACCAAAATACTCACAATGCATTTTTTATTCTCCTATGTTAACAACAGAGAGATTTTAAGGCCATTTCTATCTGGCCTTAAAATCCCAATGTGCTGCAGAAACAGTCAGAGGTGATCAAGCGGGCTAAAAAGTAAATAATGAAAGCAAACACTCATATGAAGCCCTGACATTGTATGCCTTAAGTTACTTGTGACTTGAAGCACAACACTGATCCTGCCATCAGGCAGCTCTGCCACCCAAGGCAGGCACTGGCTTTCCTGTCTAAGGAGAAAAAACTATTCCAATGGGCTGCAAACTCCCTGGACTTTAAGCAGCACTAAACACACTCAAGCTAAGGACTTTCCTTTAGGCATTTCTGAGATGTCATAGAAGACATATGTTCCTTATGCACTTAAACACAGCTTTATCTAGAGACAAGGTCACAATTATGCCCATTTTCATGTAATTTGCCTGCCACCAAAACACCATCTTCTTAGAATAAGGTTATTTACTAGTAACTCCAGTGCAATGTTTGACCTAGTACATCATCTTCATTTCAGAAGCTGAAAAGGTCACTCAGCAAAGAGAGGTTGCTGAATAGCCTTTATTTGGTTTGGTCCTATTAGCAGTATCTCTAAATTTAAGTCCCCTCTCCCCAGGAGGCACACAGTGGCAAAGATAAATAAGCTGAGAATTTTTTGAAGGCTGATGAAAGGAAAACAAGAAGCTTCTATATAAAAGGCAAACCCCACATGACTTCACTGTACACTGAGCATTACCAGTCACATGGGAACTCCCTCTTCAGAAGCTTTGGTTGAAGAGACCGGAGCTGGAGGCACATCTTCTCAGCAGGCACAGTTTGCTTATTCCCCATACACAGAGGTGAGCTGTTAAGTACCACTGCGTTTGCATAGTGGTATGCAATGCACCATCAGGACTAAGAGATCAATTAACACCCTATTCTGACCAGAACCGACCTGCCTTTTCTGCCCTTTGTTTCCCCTTTTTATATCAAACAACTGTATTAACTCACTTCTATAAATGGAAATGTTCTTCTCCAAAATGTGGCAAGGAATGGTACATCTGGAATAAAACTCCCCATGTTATGTAGCAGTCTCACACCACCTTGATGTGGGAAGCCTCATTAACTACAGCTCGGACATGAAGAGATTTCATCATAGGAAAAAACTTCAATGCTCCTTTCCATAAGAAGTTCTTATAATTCCACAATCTGGAGAACAGACTCACCATTTGGCTAGAAATCTACAGCCAAGTTCATGACTTTAGAAATTCTTGTGAAAAGCCTCTTAAGTCTGAGCAAATGAACACAACTCAAATGTATTCAGCAGATATCTGCTAGGATGTGGTTTCACAAACTGCAGCCAGCACACATTAGTGCTGCTCTCATGTGGCTAGTCACATACTAGCCTTCTACCTCTGGCCAGCTGTAGCACTTTCTCTCCATCCCCCATTTTGTACTGGGATTACTGGTGTTGGGATTCCATTCAGCTATCTCTGATTGCTGGTACAGAAGAGGCAAAGGGAAACACAACTCCATCTTTTGGCAGCACTGCTAACAGAATCCCTGCCAAACAGGAAACTGCTTTCTAGGATGGTGCTCTGTATTGACCGCAAAGCTCTGGAGATTTGATCTGGATGAAACATGTTAATTATACCACATGAATTTGAGCTGGTAATGAAAAAATCCTATCTCTCTATGACACTAAACTTTACCATCTTAAAAATTAGTCTGAGTTTCAGAACCAGGCAAATATCTACTATATTTGTCACAACCACCACACCTGCTCAGAGATGGGGAAAAAATTAGAAAATGCCTAATTAAAGATAAACACAAAAATAAGAATATACTGGAGGGCCACAAGAATAGCATGAAGGGAGATATGCAATAACCATTTAATGCTCCAGATTTTAAAATCTAACTAACAAATAGCTAGTCCAAGAGACCTCTTTGAAACAGTTTGGACAGTGCTATGCCAGGAGGTCATATTAAAACAAAAAGGTCTGTTTTATATATATTTGACTATAATAACAAATACCAGAAACTCATTTATCTAAAAGTCATTTAGATGAGGCTTGCAGGCTCATCAGTTCCAGTATAACCAACCCTTTACAGAAGTAATCCTTACACTCTTGTTCCCCAACTGCTGGATGCTCCTCTCTCTCCGAAACCACTTTGCCAGGAAAGAAGCTTTGTCTACAAAGACTGATGGGAGAGTGAAAGAAGACTTCAACCTTTAACATGTCTCCTGTTCTTGGGCTGCCTTCCTCCATCTGTGAAAAAATGCCCCACTTTCCATAATTTTTTTGGTTTGGTTTGTTGGGTTGTTTTTTTTTGCAACCACTGTACTTCCAGGATCCTGTCTTACTATCCTTGATTTCCCATACTAAAAAAAGTTTCTCCAGCAAACCTCTCTAAAAATGGTCCAAAGATGTGTTGATTTGTTAAATGACCATGGTTAGGGATGGATTATGAATCTTAATGTGCAGTGAAAAAATTACAAAATTATTCATTGTCTAAGACAACATTTAACATCTAAGTTACATACAAAGGTAGTTTATTTATTAGGGAGTATGCAGTGCCCAATCCTGTTTGACTTGAGGCTCTGGAGAATGGCTGGGAAGGCAAGGAGCAGAGCAGAGAAGCTGAAATGTAGGATAGAAGGCTTCAGATTATTCCAGGAATTGCTTGGTAGAAGCCAATGGAAGCCATCATGAAGTCAAGTATCTACTGTAGGTCCCTTTGTATTAAGTGGCTTCTGCTGCTCAGCCCTAAGGGTTGCTTTATTATTTTTTTTTTTTAAATCTCTTATTTCTATTTTACTATGTTGCTGCTAAGATTAGGAATCACTTGTTATACTGACAATGTTAAGCAGAAGGTTAGAGAGTCCCTGGCCCTATCACAAAGAAGTGTGATGCACATCCATTCAGAATGTTTGAACCAGAGCTATGAACTGAACTGAAACTCCAAGGCCAGTCCACTTTCCTACATTCCTTACTTCCTCTGAAGAGAAGTCTTTATATGGCTCACTGGAAGAACTCTTTCACAATCTCTTTTGAGACTTGCAGATCCTGTACCTTCCCCAGTTTCCCTGTGAAGTACACTCTGAAAAAGAGTCCATCACAGAGATCCCAAACTGTCTGGTTTTTTTATATGTACTTTCTACCTGACATTACTCATCTTAGCACAGGATGAGAAACCTGAGCATTAGAGCTGAGTTTAAAAGAACAGTCCAGCAAAGTTTGTGATCCTTTTGGCAAAGACAAACAGTTTAAAAGGTATTTAGGATGCTAATGTTGCTGTTAAGCACTTAATAAGGCTTTCAGATTAATACTAGCTGCAGGCAGCTAAGTACACATAAATATATTTTAAAATCTTCCAAGAGTGCAGAAGTGTTTCTGCAAAGTAGCTACAGGAGTCCCAAAAATTCAACACTGCCTCGCAGCAGAGAAGCCTAACCATTAGTTACAGGCCACTAACTAGAAGATTTTATGTCTCCTGCATTAGCCACCAAACCTGTTTCCAAACACTATGTTGTGTTTACTTCTGGTGCATTCTAAAGTTATCATTTAAAAGACCTCTTAATCACCAGTACATTTTTTTTTGTGATTGGACTCTAAATTTCTTGCTCTGGAGAAAAATTTTAGGCATGCCCTAGGAAGAGGGAATAAACTTTGGAATTAAGACAAAAGTTAATCAATTTTGGAGATGAGGGACAAAGAAGCCTGGTAAAACTGCAAATTTCTGTATGAAGGGAAATTGCATCAAGAAGGGAATGTACCAACAGGAGCGGAGAGAACACACCGTACTTATTACACACATTTTAAACTCTGCTGCAGGCTCACATGTTCTCACTTACAATTGTTTCAAGGCACTGTAGTATTACATATGGCTTTCATTTTTATACTGCACATGTACAATGTTTTGTTCTTCATACCAAAATCCTAGCTTGCACTTGGGGGAATCTAACTCCTTCTCAATGCAAAATTTTATTCAGGAGTCATGCAATATTTGGTGATTTCCTGAAAACATCCTGCTTCTCATTTCAGGCAATTATGCAATACTTGTTCAATTTAGATTTCAGCATACAGTGTGCAGTACCAGGGAACTATTACCTATTCCCAGCTGAAAGTCTGGAAGAGCATCCGGTGGGGCAAAAAAAAAAAAAAGGTAGGGGATGAAGAGGAATGACAGAGAAAGGAAGTGAGGAAGTGAAAGTTCCTTTTTTTTTTTTTATTTTTAAAATAAACATACTACTTTGTAAGCTGATCGTGATCATTTGATTTTTCAAGTTCCTGAGATAAAAGAGATTGATATCACTACTGGTTTGAATGCCGAGAAAGCAGCCATGCTAAAACAAACAGCTTTTTGTCCTGGAGTTGTATGTGAGGGCCAACACAACAAAAGACATTATACATTAATATATAGCACAGACACTTTATTCAATACAAATATTTTTTTCTGACAATACACTCAAAAACAAGATTAAAAGCTTGTCTAAAATATCATAAGACTCAGAAGACCTAAGTACAAGAGACCACCACTGTTCTGCAATCTGGCCAAGATCAGCAGGATGTGGAAAGTTGTCAGTTTTCTGCTAGATCCTGTAGTTCTTCATATACCTGCCAAATGATGATTCACAGCAGAAGAATTCTCAAAACGTTGTACAGCAATCACGAGAAAGCACCCAAGAGAAGCATTATGGTTTGATGCATAGATCAAAGGCAAATCAAGGCTGAGTTATTGTAAACTGATTGATTTAATGTAGAATCATGATGAATAACATTCAGTATACAAAGTAACAGATAAAAGTGTTTCCCCATCTCTAGTATCAGCAACCAACCAACTAATTACAAGAAATCCAACTCAAATTCTGAAGATATACACATAACCAATGTAACTCAACTCACAAACCAAGGATCCCTCTAAGGATGACTACCCGAAACACCAGAGGCAGTTGCAGACACCTTGTCAAGCTGGCAACAAAACATCCTGCCATTCACCACCCTTCAACACTGGGATTCTTGGCCTGGGCCAACACCAGCCTTCCAAAGCTGTCATCTGCTGATGGCTAACAGAATCTGAAATTCATCCCTCCCAAGAACTGCCTCCAGCTGTTTCAGCTGTGCTGATTAAGATGAGGGCTACCCAGCATAGCCACTGGGAGTTCCCTGCTGCTTACAAGCTTCTGCAAACTGAGCCAGTGTGCCAGTCTAGTTTCCTCTTCAAATGCAAAAGCACGATTAAATAAATCCATCAACTTCAGAAACAAGGGGCAATGAAAAAAAGGGAGTATTTTGTCTAAAAAACTCATTTCTTGCAAGACTCCCCCTTGAAAACAACTGTAAATAATAATAAATATAGCTTCACTTTCAAATCAAAGGATGGGCTCTTGGCATTGCTGTGAAAAATTAGCCAAGGCTGTGCATGTTCAAAAGAAAACAAGTATCTCTGAAGTCTGATCATTACTGCAACATTTCCCTTTCAAAGAGGGCACAAAAACTGTCAATATCATCTGTTTATCCCTCAACAAAAGCAGCAGGTTTGTGGGCAATCTAGAAGCTCCAGATTGAGTGATTAAACACAGAGGTATGGTACCCTACTCTGGAGCTTATCCCCATATATACACCTTAATAAACCCTGGAAGGTGAACCAAACCAGACTTAACACCTCTAAGCCAACTTTGAACTCTAGGAATTATATTCTCCTTGTGTGTGTTTTAATTGTCATTACTATTAGATGTAGCTTTTGTGATTAATGTGCCAAAGCCATTAAGGTCTCACAATGTATATTAAAAAAACAGAAAGTCCCAAAGGCAAAAATTGCACAAGTTTATACTACAGAAGTAATTGTCTGTTGTCCTGCTTCTTATCTTGCTGAGTGCATCCCAATTTACTATGAATTGTATCTGTTAATCAGATAAGAGGTCCAGCTTAATGCAACCAAATATTAGTTACTACTTAAAAAGGTAGGAAAATGAGCAGTAGGTAAAAAGGTACATCAACATCACTACATGATTGTTAAAAGCAGCAAGACCAGCACTTACCTATATGCATTCATTGGAAAGACTTGGTTTAAGGAGATAATAAAAGGCCTTTTTTTATAGAATACTAAAGGTCACCACACTTTTGCAGAGCCTTAAACAACGAGGCACATAGAACAGAAAAAGAACAAATATTCTAAAATATAAATCTAAGGATGACTCATGAGATTTTCATCAATTCATGCAGAAATGTGGGCAAAAGAATTTCCCCAAAATCCAAACATCTGAGGAGCCAGTCTGTGACTAAAGAAAGGATGAGTCCCTTTTCAGGAGCTAAACTAAACAGGTAGATTTTGAAGTTTTTTTTTTTTTTTTTAAATTATTATATTGTGAACAAAATTCCTAATTTCTAAATTCATATTCCTAATTTCTTCTAACACAAGTCTTGATTGGACTAGTCATTGAAGTCTAAAAAGGGTAAACAATCTGTTAAATGTATAGACTCTGACATATCACACAGCTGATGTCAATGCCATTAAAACAACAGTGATATTGTATGAGAGTAACTTTCTTTTAATGGTACATTATTTAGATCTCTAGACAGCAAGTATTGACAACTTACTAAATGAAATTCCAGTCACCTGCTGTTTTTTATTGGTATTTCAGAAGAGCCTCAATTCTGCAATAACATTCTTCTGAATAATTCTCATGGGGAAATCTGCCCAAAGAGATTTCTAGGAAGTTATTTACTTGGTCATATGAATGCCTTCCTTAAGGCAATATTAGTATTCTTACAGAATTTTCTCACAGCTCGGCTCCAGCACATGGTCCAGACTGTAGCTAAGTTTTTTAAATTTTAAGATGTGCTGTGAAACATTCATGGTTAAATTCAGCATCTCTTTTTCTCTCCAGATACTTTGGAGTATAAAAAGAGACTGGTTCTTATCTCAGACTGGAAAGACTGTAAGCTTCATAGGTAGCACAAACACCTTAAAACCATCATTCAGTTCCTTCCTATGAGACTGAATTATTAGAAAACTGGGCTATTGAACAGAGGCACTTTCCAACTCTAGACTAAGACAAGAATACATTGATAGTACCAAAAGCAGGGAGAAGTCATCAGAATAGATGCATCAGGATGCATCTTTTGTGCCAAGAGCTGCAGAACTGCAGCCAGGCTGGGAAGCACATCCTGCCAGTGTGAGCACACCAGACAACACCAGCAAGTTACAAAGCAACCCCATCTCATGCTAACGGCACCAACATGGGCATTTTTTTTTCCATTCAAGCTCTCTTCTGGAATACATTCTTTTTGACTATTGCAGAGCTAGCAAAAAAAAAGGACTTATTTAGAAATTAATATTCATGTGTGTATTCAGTAGTCTGTTCAATTTTGGCAGGGTAGGCAATAAGGAGAGATGGAATACAGGACATGCATTTTGCATAGAACATTTGTGTGGATTTGTTGAATCAAATCAGCATTTTAAAGACTGTTATGTAAGAGAAGGAATAAAAAAAAATTACAGTTCAGCCAGGTTCTATCCAATCTGCATGACTGATCTTATTTGCATAAAAATCTAATAATAATTCAGAAAGTAACACTGAATTGTATTGCAATGTCATTTGCTCTACTGTAAATGGTGTTTATAACAAACATCCTTATTTAATAAATATTTAAACAGTGATCACTGAGTCTTCAATCAACCTGTCTGGTTGGAGATTACAAAATGAGAGCATCTCCTTAAGTCTACAGCTTGAGTACTGCCCTGCATCTGGTTTAAAAGGACAAGTTTAGGTCAAATACTTAATCCTGTTGCCTGGATTTGATCAGTCCATGCTGTAACTTTTACATTAAGTATGTTTTGGCATCTAATTGATTTATATAAATTTTAGGTAAATCATGTCTCAAGTGACTTGTAAAGCTATTTGGGCAACTGCAAATTATTATAAGTACGTTATGCAGAAAAAGAATTTAATGTTCCCCGCTTAATAATACCCAAATGGTTTTTAAAGAACCATTGTAGGGCTTGTATCATGAAATTAAGTATCTGAAAGCAAGAGCAAGCACAAAGACCAGGCTGCTATTTATGGCATTCATTAAAAGATAGGCAACTTCCTCCTTTATATTCCAGTGCATTCTTCTTCTCTATTCAAAGCCCTTCAGATTATTGCAAACGGGGAGCAAAAGGTGGTTGAGGACTTTGTTTTGCCATACAAAATACCACCATCACACCAACTGCTTTATTCCTGACTTGCAACTTGTAGTTGGTTTGCTTAAGGTGCAATACTGTACCTGAAATCTGATATCTACTTCTCAAACAGATTATTAATTTAAGTCAAGTTATTGCTCATTCTGATTTCCAGTCATTTTATCTGTGCTCATTGCTCTATAACTTACCTGAAAAACAACCTCGCTATGAAACAATAGATTATTTTGATTACAACAGCACAGGAAAGGTTTGAGCACTTCTGCACTTCTATTAGAAACCAAAAAAAAAAAAAAAAATCAAAATCAGTAATAATGACAATAACAGAAGTCAGAGAGAAAACTGTGCTACACTTAGTAATCCATCAAGCTGAAAGGACGATGCAGAAGCACCAGCTTGGCTTCAGAGACTTAACTCCAGTTTTTCAAAGCCAAAGCATTTCTTAACTAAGCTAAAATCAAGTCCAGAACTCTTGAGAGTCAGCCTGCAGGCATGCCACTTCACAAAAGGAGGGCTTGTATTTTGTGGTAAAGGACTTTTTAAAATAATCATGGTGCTTTTTGGCAGCACTTACCTTAGGAGGCTGTATTTTGCTCAGTCCTTGGGAAAGCAAAGTGGATACAAGTAACGTTGCTTTTACCCTAAGCCTTAGTACCAGAGATGCTATCAAATTTCTAACTGCTCAGCTTTTCTTTGTCAGCTGCCTTGAAATTTCAGATTCCTCCTGATATTTTAGCTAAAAAGGAAAACAACTGTTCTTGGCCTCTTTTCTTAAACACCTGTGGACAGACAATGCTATGCAACAGCTTTTCTCCTTCACCAGAGTATCCACATTTCTGCATGTAACAAACTTCTTTGTGTTATACTACTCAACTCCCTCTCCTTGCAGATATTCCAAATATGGATTGAGTCAAACCCCAGTGAAGAGTAGCACTCATGTAACACTGTACAGTAATGGCCCTTCTTTAGAGAATCAATGAGAGGAGGCAGACTAAATCTGAGCTGTAGATTCTATACTAAGATCAAAAGACCCTATTTCTGTATCCACACCAGTCTCCAAGGAAGTGTCCAATTCTCTCACTCTTTCATGGAACAGGTTTCATTAGTATGTCTATGTGTGATGTACAATATTGTATCCTGATTACCACTTACAAAATTAAAAGGCAAATGAATGTTCTCATTTGTAAGTATTTGTATTATTTTTTAACAAATTACAAATTAATTCTTTAGTTACTTTGAGACTGTGCACTCAGAAATTCACAGCCATAGAACTGACAGCTGGAAGACAGCCTCAAAAATAAAATTTTACACTAATGCAGAATGATGACTCACAATATCCCTCTGCCTGCATTCATTTTACAGAACTGATGACAGGTGTCAGTTTGTACTTCTTGAAAGAAAAATCAGATGGAAATCCAGATTGTAGTCCTACCACAGGTCAAATAAGGAAAAAACTTTTAGAGCTCCAAAGGGCCTAGGGACCCACGTGTGTCCAAGAGTTATTCTAATAGTGCTCACTTTTAATCCTGTCTTTGCTGGGATATGTAGAAGAAGAACATTTAATTGCTGTCTTCAAGCCACAGAATTGAGATTTATTGTAAAACAAACCAGAGAATCACACAATCTCCCGTATGGCCGGTTAAACTGTTTTCAAAACAGGCATTCTCCAGTGCTGTATTTCTACGTAACTATTACATCTTTCCACAGGAATTCTGTACATAACAGAAGGTTTTTGATGGCTTAGTTACATTAAAGAAGCCAACACCTCAATTACACTTTTAGAAAAACAAAGTTCTAACAGTCAATATGGAGGCCACACTCCATGGAATATCAAGCTTTCGCTTCCACTGCCAATTAGTGCCAAGAATGAAATCACTCCATAGCACTGTCCCTGCCCTTTGTGCAGCAGAAGCTGTTTCTTGGCAACCAATGCAGACAACTGAGTTACCACGGAAACTGGAGAGACTAATTTATAAAAACTCTGAAACAAAGCAACTATAAATGCAACCCTAAATAGGGTGGGTGTATTCTGTATTACTTCCTACAATATTCCCACCATTAAAAGAATCAGAAATTAAAATATTAAATTATTAGTTGTAGCTATCATTATTTCTGTAAAATTGGACTTACAAAGAGCTAATACTTCATTGCATTAGCAGCCAGTAGACCATTTCTCCCTTTGGTTCAAACTGGCAAATACACCTGAAGATTTATACTGCAGTTGAAGAGGAATGTTTTCCATGCCAGCCAGTGTTATTCTCTTTCAGGGAAGAGCAAGAGTGATGGAAAATGGCACAGAACAACTGTTGAGGAGTGTGCCCAGAATATCTGCAAGCTCAGTAAAACAAACGAAAGGCACAGTGAAAAGGCAGAACAATGGTGTACATCATAGCTTACTTGAGCTAAAAAATATAAGTTCAAGTTTCTTACTCATTTATAAATATTTATTTGTAGAAAATATTTTCTCTTCTTTAGTAATTAGAGGCATGCCAGAGATGGTCATCTCTGAATGCATTCTAACCACAGTCATGTTTTGAGTATGTGCATGTGTGGAGAGCACACTCAAGGCATATATTTTTAGTAGTGAACAAGGTGGAGAAAATCTGACCACATGCTGCATTTCCCAGAAAAGGAAACCAGTATGACAGCAAGTCCTCTCTTCAAAGAGCAAAGATTATCTCATTAAGCTGCCTAGCCAGGCAACTTAACCCCCCAGAATGATATATTCCAGAGAAAGAGACGAAGAGAGCCTGCACACATTTGCTTAGAGACAGCAACTCACTGATGGCAGGTCCTCATCAATGGGCACAGGATGGATTCTCCTCCTGCCATGTTAACCTCAGCCCTCTCCAATTCACTGTGATACCTCCACAGAGTTCAGATTAGGTAGCAACTATTTGTTTACTGACCATCAGACTACTGCAAAACACAGCACCAGTGACAGAAGTTCTGGCTGCCTCACCTCCTCAAGGAGAAAAGCCCACTTACAGCACTGAGGTCATCAACCTAAATCTATTTTACTCAGTCATAAAATTCTTCAAAGTGATTGTAACTGCTATAAAATCTCTATTGCTCTTTCAAGTTTGACTTAAGACTCACAGGTCTTAAAACAGGTCACAAAACATAGTAAGTGAGGACTGAAATAAATAGTCCATAGACTCTTTCCATGGGAAACTAGACCAAAACCTCAGCAGTTTAAAAGAAAATGCATCTTCTTAGTGCTTTCTGCAAATCAAAAGTCAGTCACACAACTGCATTCATGTTTAGCTAGTCAATGAACTATGAAAGCCAGTGTTATCAGTGGTGATTATCACCAAGACTTTCAGGTGTGTAAAACCCAGTGGAGTTAAAAGAAAGCAGCTGCTTTGGAGAAATGCTGCACATCAATCAGTTATTGTAAATTATACATGAAAAAAAAAAAATGCATCCCAACTGCACAAGTCTCTGCATTCCCTTAGGTTTAACACCTTATCTATTATGTAAACAAAGAAATTCTGTACAGAATCCATTAATTTTCATGGAATAGTGAAGTCATTTTTGAGCTATAAGGTCTTGGAAGATGTTTCTCTAGCATATACTATTACACACCAATATCCTATTTCCCAACACAGACAGGCTTACCTTAAGAACCTGAGAAATACTGCTACATACAGCTTCTCCAGAGGGATAGAAGTAACTAGAGGATAAAATTTAATTTTTTTAGCTTGAAGGGTTGGTGTACCAAATATTGTCTCCGAAGTTCTCTCTACTATGGTGCTCTAACAGAGCTACCATAACTTTTGAGTTATGCATAGAGAAATGCAGAAATATCAAACAAGTCACAAAGAATTTGAGTTCTTTTAACCAGGCACTGAACAGACCAAATTCTCTTGACAGAAGTATAAGACAGCTGGATGAGTTTCTCACACATCTCAGACGTGGCTTTATACTCCAACTGCTTATCTATTCTGATGCCTTAGAAGAGTCAGAGGCACTGTCACCTTAGCAAAGAGCCAAAGAAGGAGGGTAGCACATGTACTTTGCTCTTTATAACCTGTGCCCTTAAGTGTAAGAAGTTTTTATTAACCTGTGGGCTTAACTTTTTTCACTGAAACACATCATTGTAAGTTCTCTGCTCTTTGAAGAGGTAGGCAAAGATACACTTTATTACAGTCCTAATTTTGTTCTACTGAAGCCATAGCCTGGTAAGTTACCTTAAACTTCCCATCATCTCATGAAGCCAGTCAATAAAATTACACCTAGATATCTGACAGCATTATACTTAGAAGACATTTTCCAAACAGTGAGCGAAAAATCCATTCTTTACCACCTACATGAATTCAGTTTACCAAGCAAAGAGGTTGCATCTCCAATTTTTCATCAAATTATTAACTGGTTGGAAAAAGGCAGCTGCTGTGATAAATGCAGTTTACTGCTTATTTTGACAACTTCTTCGTTCTTAATTCAAAGACATCCAGTGGATCCTTTCTTATTCTGAAATATTTTGGCCAACATCCAGGTGAACATGATCCCAGGTGGCCAAGAAGGCAATCGGCATCCTGGTCTGTATCAGCAATAGTGTGGCCAGCAAGGCCAGGGCAGTGGTGAGGCAATATTTTAAATCCTGTGCTCAGTTCTGGGCCCCTCACTACAAGAAGCACACTGGAGCAGGTCTGGAGGAGGGCAACAGAGCTGGGGAAGGGTCTGGAGCATAAGCCTTAGGAGAAGCACATTTGAGATAGTTGGGAGTGTTTGGCTTGGAGAAAAGGAGGCTAAAGGGAGACTTTATCATTCTCTACAACTGCCAGAAAAAAAGGTTGTAGCCACATGTTGGTCAGTCACATCTCCCAGGTAACAAGGGATAGGATTAGAGGAAATAGCTTCAAGTTGCATCAGGGGAGGTTTCAATTGGATATTAGGAAAAAACATTCTCCACAGAAAAGTTTTTCAAGCATTGGAATAGGCTGACCAGGGAACTGGTGGAATCACCATCCCTGAATCATCGCCTATTTAAAAGAGAGTCAGGGACATTAGCTAAGAGGTGGACTTAAGAGTGTTGTGTAATTGTTGAATTCAGTGATCTTAAAAGGTTTTCCCAACCTAAATGATTCTATGATTCCATAAGTAGTAACAAACATTAGCCCAGTCTCTCTGCAAATGAGGACTTTCAGATTTTCATATGAGAGCAACACATTTCTATATCTCTAGAGAACAGAAGAAATGGTATGTATGTTGGGGACAATTTTTTCCACAGCCAGAAAATATTTTAACAAATATTTTAAGCAAGTAGCAGACTGTTTGCTTTTATAAGTGACAGAGCAATATCAGAGAAGAACCAACCCAAAGTTCCAAATAACTTGTTCCTCTCCAAAGACAGCTGCACATGCTATGCCATATATGAAACTATTTCCTTATACAGCCATCTGTCACAGTTGAAGGACTAGTTCAGATGGGCTTTGCTCAGTATACTAGTTCCCAGATGAACCAAACTTCACAAGTCTGAGGGAAATCTGAGCCATCATAACAAGACGTAGGAAGAAGATGGAGGGTGATAATCCATGCGAAAGAAGTAACTGGGATAGCACAGGGATTTTTTTTTTTCCAAAGACAACACTGACTGGAAGAAACAAACAAACCAAAAAAAAATTCAGGAAAAAATTCTGCCTCCCTATTTTTTCTCAAAAGAACCAATGTGTATATATGTACATAAGCACACAAAAGAGCTCTAACCTGCCCTTCCCACATGGACACATTACTGAGTAGCAGAGATTGATGCAGACATCCCAAGAAAATGAAACCTGAACTACACGAGGCCTGTAAAAAACAAAAAATTCAAAATATCTTTTTGGTATAGCTCAGTAGTTTCCTTGTTCAGGGAATAACTTTACATTTATTGGGGGAAGGAAAGAAAAACCCCAAGCCAACAGTCTCTTTGTTTCCCTGCCCCTTCCCTATAGGATAACATCTTCCCTACAGGAAGAGAGAAAACTAGGAACCGTTTGCTCAGCTGTTTTACAATGTTGGTAAGTAGCTGAAGGTCTTGTTTCTCTATGTGACAGTTTAGAAGCAAGTGAATGATGTCTGAAGAAAGTATCACAAAAAATTTATGAATGAGAGTAATACCAAAAAAGCCTGGTAATTTAGTTGACTGTTCTATTGCAGGATGTGTCATAATATCTGACACTTGTTAGCATTAGCCAATTGACTCAGAATGGAATTATTCACAGCACTTACATCTTTTCTGAGAAAGAAAAGCTGATAATATGAAGCCCACAGAATATTTTAAAGTTGTGCAGAACATAGCTGCCTAAAGGGGAGAAAAATTCAAATTATGGCTCCACTAACAAGACAAACAAAGCTGGGCTACCAAGCCTTTTGTCTGATAAATATTTTATTCGAAAGCCCTTACTTAGCTTCACCAGAGTCATAAATACTTAGATATATCACAGCTTATGTTGATGGCAGATGACTCTCTAAATTACTTGCTACGTTTTTGGAAATGAAAGAGCATCTACCCTTCTAGGGTCTAGAGTCCTTCCTCTCTTCCTTCTTTCTATGGAATGAATTACTTGGGATTTGCCAGGAGGCAGCTGCTTCTCCCTCTGCAGGGACTATCAATAACTCTTCTACTCCCAAGGCTCCTGTGAGTTTCACAGAATTGTAAATTGGTTCCTTTTACTGACCTACATTTAACAGAAATTCCTGTGTAAAAGGCAAGTCATCTTTCAGGTCCCTTCAGCAGGCCCTGTGCTGCTTTCCAGAATCCTTTCTCTCCTTACTCTACTCCTTCCTCTGTGCTGCATTTAGCTTCACTCTTGCAGCCTCTTAGCATCATCCATGACAACTTTATACTGCCCTCTCAATTTCTGTCTATTTCTCTCATCACACAGGGCAATTATCTAGTCTCAGGCTCAATTTCATGTCCACTATTTAGTAATCAGCATGCCTTTCTCTGCATCCCTAAGTGATTGAGACTAAATACAAACTCAGAAAGGAAAAATGAACATTTACCTTGATAAAGGTAAAATGTCTTGGTCTTATTTTGCATAAGCATCCCATTTATCTGTTATCCATCATTTTCTGCCTAACACTGATTAAGACTGCAAAGGTAGAGAAGTGGAATCTTTGTTCTTTCTAAAGCAGCACCCACCCACTGCACCTTGAAAAAATGTTCCAGTTCTACTTGACAAGCTGAAAATTACTTGATACCTTTCCTTATCTTGGAAGCTTTTTTGGTACTAAGTTGGCTTATTTCCAGGTAGTAATCTAAAATAATAGAGAATAAAGCTAAGGAAAGTTGGTATGCATTTTTAGTGAGGCTTTGTTCCCAAAGAACAGAAACACTTACTGTACAGACAGACTACCATTGATTTGGGACATAAAACCTTCCCACACACTCTACTTAGGTTATTCTAGGGGAGAAAATTTGGAGCTGTAAAGCTGCCTATCACTTCAGGACTTCAGAAGTCATGACAGACTGCCTAAAAAAAAAAAAAAAAAAAAAAAAAAAAAAAAAAAAAAAAAGAAAGGTAAGCATGAGAACTACATAATAATCATAATGTTTCTAATGTTTCTGTTTCAGTACTGCAGCAGGAAACAATGCCACAATTTGAAACTGAAGCCAAGGGAGAGCCTCTCCTAGCCAGGGGAGGAACCAACCGGGAGCATTGAAGAGCCTCAAGTATCAGTCATTTCTTTTAGAGCACCCGCTTCTAATTTCAGTGATCCTTCTGATTATTTGCCTGTAAGTGAAGCAGGCAGAGTTAAAACTTTCCTCTTCCTACAGAGGTACAAAGTGACATTCAGTTGTTTCTTTCCTCCTCCTCCTCCTGTAACATTTAAGAGAACAGTTCCTACTGAATGCTGTGAAAAATGACTGGCATTCAGTTGGACTCGGCACAAGAGAAACCAGAGCTTGATTTTCTTTTCTAGGACAGCCCTCCTCCATCTGCAGATGGAAAGGTTAGTTTTTTTCAGGATGCCACATTTAAAAGCTACTCCTCCTACAGTGTCATTGAAGACTTGCCAGAGAAAGGAAAGTCTCATCCTCTCATTCTCATCACCTCCCCCCACAAACAACCAAAGGACGAAGCACAGCAGGTTCTATACCAGGCCACCTCATTTAAATACTGCTGCTTAAATGGGATTTAAATCAAGTTGCAATACAATTTTGTTTGAAAGCATTTTTTTTCAAGATGACATTCCTACAAATACCATTATTCTATAATGACTCCTATAAAACTTAACCAATTTGCTCTTCTGGTCACACATTTAAAATTCTGCAAATGTTTTAAAACTGCTTTTAGCTTCATAGCATTATTTCTAGCTAAAGTCTTCATGAAATTGTCTGATTAAAAAGAAATTCAACTGAATCACTTTTTATCAAGAACAAAAGTTCTTGAGTAAATGTATTCATTCTAACAAACACTTTACCTCAAAATATCACACATTGACTACTGGAATACCTATACACAATTATAAAAGGATTTATTTCATTTCAGTCTTCTGTTATAGAAATAGAGCCCCAGAGAGACTTTACCTAGTTATTTGTCATGACCAAAATACAGATATCAAATGTTCATCTCAAGTTTATTTGCTGCTAAGTTAAACAACAACAACAACAAAAATCAAGTATTGATGTTCCTTGTTCTGAGACGGTTAGAATATCCCTGTTCCTACTGTTTCATGCCTTAAGATATTATGTTTCTCTCAACCTTTGCTCATGGTACTGACAGTCAATCAATGCTAATATGAGTCCAATTTTCTTTACATAAGGTACAGAACTTTTAGTTTTTCTATCCCTGATGAAAAAAAGCAGATGTGAACAACTGCATTCATAAGGATGTTAATCAACTGCAAAAAGCACTAAACACTTCTACATGCATGTTGTCCCACCATCTCATAGCCATGCAAACATTCAACACTTCTTGCGTTAAAAATCTTCACGTCGTGCTTTCTGCTCTCTCATCTGGTTTTTGTTCCTCTAGTTCTGACAGGCCACTTGATTATTCTTTCCTACATTAACTGCTTCATGTTTGCTTTATTAAATTTTATACTGATTGCAGTTCATGTTCCTAATTCATCAAGATCACACTCTATTTAAACAGATTACTCCAGAGTATTCTCAGCGCTCCTCAATCTGCCCCAGAACAGATGTATTCTGGTTTAGAAACTGAAACATCCAAATATCATTTCTTTTTCTCTAAGACCTATAGGCAGCCTTATTTTTCACAAATGTACAGAACAGTGCAGGTGCTGGAGCTCGGGAAGTATTTTTATGTAGCAAGAATAGAAGACACACAAAACCATTTCAGACAATATGGGCTACTCAGATGACAGAGATAATAAACCTTGCTAGCACCATCATACCAATGCTGGGGCAATGACCCTATACATGCCGATGTAGCTATAGTAAAAAAGTGGATTAAAAAAATACTCTGTATCAGAGTCAACAAGGCTATATATGGACTTTCTTCATGATAGCGAATTTCTCTGGTTTTAACCTTTTTATTCTTAATCAGCGAGACAGAATTATAGCATGCATGAGTTAATTCTTGTGTGAACACAGGGTTTCTCATTATCAGTGCAGACTGTGCCAGGACCATTCCCACAACACACTCACCTCCCTCTCAAAGTTATTTCCTCACCAAAGAGCATGCAAGCATGCCACTTAAACATTCAATAAAATGCATTAGCTTTAGCTCAGATTTTGTGTGGGTGTAAATGCAGACACAGATTTCATACATGGGAAACAGCAGAAGGTTAAAGAAATCTTAGTTATAAGCATACAAGATATACTAACAGAACAAAAGGGCTGGACTATAGAACTGAGATGTGCTCAGGATACCATTTCACACACAAACTCCACAGAAGGCACCATTTTTCAGAGTTTGCTAGATTTTAAAGAGACAGGAGTTGTGACTAGAAAGCAAAAAAGGAGATAATGTTGAAAGACATGAGAAGTTAAAAAAAAAATCAAAGAAAATTAAGGATACCCCTAGAAAACCTTCAGAAACAGACAAATGATTCAGAGGTGAATAAGAAGTCTAGAAAGGGAACATAAGACAGCAGGGTATTTCAAGGACAACTAGAATAAAGGAAGAGCTAAGGTTTAACTTCTGGATGCATGGTATATAGCAGCAGCAGCAGTTTGCAATTCAAATTAATGTAAAACAGACATATAACCTGTCTACAAGGGAAGGCAGGTGAAGATATTTTAAACAGCAAATACTATTCTATTTTTAAAAAATCAGCATATTCATTTTAGGCAATATCTGTCTTCTCTCCCTTTTAATCAAAGCCATTCTACCCTGGCTATTTCACAATATGCCCCCAGTTGTCCCCTATTGCCTGGCAGCTTTGAAAAAATCATTGCTTATACCAAACCAAAAAGATAATTAAAAGCAGTTCAAACTGAGATTTCATTCTCTATTCACTTGATGAGTAAATGTCTCCCACAATTTTAAGCTATTAAAGCTCAGAGGAATTCTACTTAAAACAAGTTTCTGAGATTCAACATTTAAAGGAAAACCAAATCCACTAGAACAACTGATTTGGGAGAGCAATCAGCCTTAACTACTTAATGTGAGTTTTATTTTCAGTATCCTCCTGCTGAATTCAAAACCCTATACAAAGCTTTGCTGCTTCCTGTGGGACCATACTACAGTCTTGGGCCTTACTTTCTCTAGTTGCACTCACTTATCTCTAATAATTTCAGACCTAATAATTTGTGCTCATTTTTATCTATGTGTAAAGTACTGTGTCCTGTCCTCAAGTCCCCAAAGACTTCTTTGCTTTTTGGTCTGTGACTTCAAGGATTCATTCCCTCCCCAGCAGCTTTGTTAAGTAAAATCACCTGCTTGTAGCAGGTAGTCTGACTCACTTCAGAAGTTTCTTGGGGTAAAACATAAGAGAAAGTACTCATTAAAATTTAAGAAAAAGTGTGATGCACACCTTGTATACCATTAACCAGTGACATCAGGAAAACAGTGTCAAAAGAGCTTGATTTATATATCAAAATCTAAGCCATTCTCAGAGCACTACTGCCTTAATTCAGTACAATGGAAATATTTTCACCTACTGGAAATTGTATTAGTTTCTAAATCTGATTGAGTCTGGACAGTCTGGCCCCATGAACTGGCACACAATACTGGGACATAGATCAGAAGAGATTAAGTCAATACTTCCTCCAGGATTGAACAAATTGGTTTCAAGCTTAAAGAGAAAGGGGGGGAAAGAGGCAGAATACATGGTACATCACTGATTTAATATTACATAATACTGTTGTCCCTGAAGATCCTCTCAGTTTCAGTTCCAAAATGCACATCTAAGAAACTGAATTGCATGTCCAACACAGGAAAGAATCCGTCCGGAGGTAGAGACCTGAATTTGTCCTGAATAACTCAATGAGCACCTGAAAAGCATACCATTGCTCTACACTTGCTTTCTACAGAAAAAGAACACAAGAGACAATTCTAGACTAACTAGGTTGAATATTCAAAAATGTTTGTTTCTTGCCACTCACTACAACAAAGAGCAAAACGTATAGTTTAAGAAGATTCAAAGTATTGAACACAAAATGTTTCACAGTTTACTGCTGTTTCAGAAAAGAATCTGGTTTCATAAAAACTTAATTAGAGAAATGAGGTAAAAAATTTGACTGTCACTACCATTTCCTGCACTGTCAGTAATTTTTTTACTTATATTGCCTGTATCAATTGCCCTTTAAAGGGCTTGAAAGACCTTGGCTCCTATAAATGCAAGGATTCATTTTCAGAGAAGAACAGAGCTAATGACAGAATACTTATGTAGTTTGTCCTCTCAGTATTCATCATTCATGTAAGCATTTTCTTCTACACAACAGCTTGGCAAAAGGTGTTGAATAGGAAACTAAGTGGAAAGAAACATGAAATCAAGGACATACTTGCACTAAATATCAGATGACTGTTCAAACTTGAGTTTAATTAAGTTATTATCCTTTAGTTCATTAACTCAACCTTTTTCAAAAGAGGCACTGCCAAGATTTTCCAAGTGTTTGCTTAAGAATTCAAAGCCCAACACCCAAAGACATAATTATACAAAAAAGAAAAATGAAATATTTAAGTTCTCATAAGCTAAAAGGCAGAATTAGGAAATTTTTCCTATGAATAGTATAATTTAATTTCTCGGGAAGGAAACATGTTACAAAAAATTGTGAGAGGAAGATGTTGGGTTTTTTCCTTAGATGATGCTTAAGACTCTCCTAAATGGCTAGAAATTCTTAGTCCTCTTGTAACAACTAATTCTGGAAGGAAAAACAGAACAGAACAGAAGCAGCCCAGCAAATCCAACATCCATTATGTTTTTTTGAAGTATTATTATATCATACCACTTAAGAGAAAGGAAACACACACTTTGCCAACAAAAAAAAAAAAAAAGCATTACTAACAGTAAGAGCTTCAGAAAGTACAAATAAAATCATCCCAGTGAACACAACAGTTTGACGATACACTGTAAAAATCTTCAAACCATTCATCTCATTTGGTTCAGACAAAGTCATAAGGCAGGGAGAGCAGAACTGAGAAAGTTTAGGATGGCTACTGTTTGAAAGCATCACAAAAAGTTTAAAGGTTTTAGTTGTTCTTGAAGAATTTTTTTTGGTCCCAAGGACTGTGTTTTATTGAGCAGTGGAAACTCTTCTCCATGACCACCAGTAATCTCACGCCTGTCTCCATAAAACAGTTGTACAGCATCAGCAGAGAAATCTGCAAGCTCTTTTCTAAACTCTCTTCCATGAAACAAGTAAGCAAAAAAACCCCAAAAACTCTCTACAACAAGATCATACAGTTGAGGATGTTTCCATTTGCTTTGCTTTTCCTACCCCAATAGTCAGCAAAACACAAATGAGAACTTAACTGGATAATAAACTGTTCTTGGTTACATTGCATATTTAAACAACGAAATCCAGATGTAGAGGAAAAGGATCCTTATTCTAGAAATGTTCTGAACAATCACATCATCTCATTTCCACTGAGAAACACTTCCTCTCACAATACAAAACTACACCTTGAAGAGTCAGAAATTACTCTTCCTTAAGAAAGGCTTCTGACAGTACATAAACTTTCTAATGAGTATCTGGATATCTTTAAAGACATTAAGATCAACTTATATGATATTTAATACATTCTGAAGCAGGTATGCAAGTTTTCAGTCTCATTCAACTAATAATAGCTCTTGTTTTGCACAGCACACAAGCCTCTCCAAAGAATGCAGAAGATGTCTTCTCTTCTCAATTTTCAAAGTCAGTCTACAATTCCTGTGGGATGCCGGTTGGAAACCATGGAAACTCCTATTGTGAGAAGCTTTGGGAGACAGGGCAACACAGTTGTCAGTCTCAGCTTAATAAGAACTGACCCTAGACAAATGAATGAACACACTGCTTTCAGTCAGGAATGGGCTTCTGTTCACTCCCTCACAGAGAACTTTATCTGAGTGACAATTAAAATTGTTAGTCAATGTCATAACATGACAAAGAAACAGCCTATCTAGAAGCACAAGAGTTCAAGGACCTCATCTCTAACACCAGGATAATACCAATTGCCAGAAAATTTTCCACCCTAGCACAAATTATTTTAAACCAGTTTATGCTTTTCTCAAATACAGTTGAATTTGTAGTGGAAATTCCACTTTCCTCAACAGTAATCATAATAATTTCCCAAGACCCACAGAGCCTATAGCAACTTGCTGAAACATACGATTTTTATTAATTCGTATTTTTTTATTTGTTTTTCAGACTATCATGTCTCTAAGAAGGGGCCTTTTCCTCAGTATTGAGGAAAAACTCCTCTTTTTAATCCTCCACAAAATCAGTTTCAAAACACCAAAGACAGAAACCATACTATTTCCAGAGGGGAAAAATATATTTTGATTAAATATACTGCAGGCAAGAAGGAGGGAAAGTAGGGTGCATTACAAGCTGGAGAGGTGCTCTTTTGTGGGTTTTTTTTAATATCTCTCACAGCTACATAGCATGGTGGTCTGTCAGTATTCCCCAGACAGGGCCTAGAATTAATTTCTAAAATAATCTGCACAGGTATTTTCTGATGGGTATGGCCTTCTAGCATTCACATTAGAAGGCCATTAGGAAAGAACAGCTTTCTGCAGTATAAGCACAATGGGTTTCAGGACCCCAGATGGCAATCCAGTATTAAAGTGTCACCTCATGCTTATGTGAGCTGCAGAAGTCATTTTACTTAATGTTTTCTCACAATTAGTCAGGATCTGCACAGCTACACCTCACAGAGAATTCACCATGGTTGTCTGGTCAATCAACATCACCCATGTGCCTGTGGCTGGCAGGGAGCTCCAAAGCCTTCAACAAAAGGGAGAAGATAAAGTTACTGTGCTGAGATACAGAAGATAAGATGCATGCCACATTTTTCCTGTTTTTGAAAAATGTAGACGATAAGTGCTAATTTTAGTGGATTGTAGCTACAACTTCACAAATAAAAAAAATCTTGCACAACTAGTCACCCTTAATTAAACATACCTTTTATACTAAGAGTGGAATTGATTACAAATGCTGATGTGAATTAAAATTACAGGCACACACAAAATGAGACACCTGCTGCGCATAAATTTTATTTTTGGTTAACATCGCCTTGGTCTAGATTGTTGCACAATATACACTACCCAAAGGCTGAGCTGAGAATGTTATTCTGTGAATGATACCTACCTTCATTCACATAGGTGTTTCTGTACCAAGGACAATCTAGACAATCTAGAGAAAGACATTTGAGATATTTAATATGTCCTACAAAGCAGTACCTTTGGCCAAGAATTTACTGTACAATACAGATGTTATTATCAAATATTTTTCACTTGTTAACAAAATCATAAAAAAGCACACGCTCATTTTAGGTGTAGGTGCAAGCAATTGTATTCCTTTCATATCACATGTTTTCAGAAAGAGAAGTCCACAGTAGAGGGAGATTTTTTGCATCATAACATAGCCTGTTTATAGTGGGTTTTCACTAAAAAAAAAAAAAAAAAAAAAGCTTATTACACTCAATGAAGAAGCTTCAAGCTCTCCAGCACTGTGATGTTCCCTTTCCTTGTAGCCACAATACTTTAATAGCTATTTTAATGGCTTAAAATAAAGTTATGGAGGGACATCCTATGCCTCACACTGTACCTTCTGTAAGGTATATGTCTAAGTAATTGTGGTTGTATTCATACCTGTAAAGGTAATTTGAATTGTGATAAAATATTTATGAGGGAAAAGAAAAAAACAACAGATAGTGACTTTTATTCTGGTATCTCTGGCACTGACCATTTATCTGTCTAGAGTCAAATCAACAGCATAATGCAAAAAATGGAAAATAATTTGCATGATTGCATCTTTTTAAGCTAAGCAAACCACCTGTTCAAATAAGTAGGTCCTATTATAAACCAGATGTTTGTTCTGCCAAAAGCAAAGGGAGAGTGTACAAGGTAACAAACCACTGTCGTCCATTCTTTAGTCTTTTTCAAAACATGCAAACTGTACAATACCCTGCCCAAATATACACATCATAATACTTCTAAAAATGGCACTGTTTCACAATATTGCTGCTAAATGTGACCTTGATTATTTTTCTCCCACTTTATTCATGGGTGTTATTCTAGAAGTGTACCAAGCAAACAGAAACCAGAAAATAGCTTGCAGCAAAGCAACTGTGCTCTATCTCCACACTGAGCTTGTGTCCTCAGTGTCTGCATTGCGTCCACACACTGCCTTTTAGAAGGCCATTTTTTAAGGCACATCAAACGAAAAATGCCTCCTTCTGTTAAGGAAAGGTTAGAAATCAAACTGGAACAGTGCAGCTACAGTAAAGCAAGACACATTTCAGTCATGAGAAAGTGTTTCTTCTCTGCACAAGTATGCGATAATATTAAGGGTCAACGCTGACAACATATCTTCATGAACTTAAACGTCAGGTTAACCTAAAAAATTCAGTAGTGTTCATAGTAAGAGCATGCCCTCATTATCTGTATTCCTACAGGCAGCCCTTACACCTACTCATTCTATTTTTATTTTCCTTACATAGTAAAATTGGCAAGGAAAACGCCTCAAGATCTCCCCCTGGAAAGCTTTTGAATTTGGCCTGTGCTCATAAGACTGTTAAACACTTCTGAGAGTCCCACTATCTTCAAATGTATCACTGTGGTACAAGGAAGAAATTCTGTCTCTTTCTCTAGAGTACAAAGACCCTCGTACCACTTGAAATTAAGTATATCTATAAAAGTATACATAAACTATTCCAGACACAGTGAAACCTATCCAGCTCTGAGGAGTCATTAATAATTAAACAGCAAAAAGTATGCTAAATGCAGGCCATTGATGTGCTTTATTATCAGATTGTAATTGTATATTGTGCTCCTTTTAGCACAAATGAAATGATATTCTAAGGATTCTGAGACCTTGAAGTCAAAATACAGATTCTGATGGGCTATAAGGAAATTCAAATAAGGATTTCCTGTTTGTAGCAAGGATAATTTTTTTTTTTTTTTTCCTAATAAACCTAAATTAATGCATGAAATCCTAAGTCAATACCCACCCAATACTGGAAAATATCAAGTTTTAGTCCTTGAACTGCCAATGACTCAATGAGGTAAATTGGTTAACTTTGTTGGGGTTTGCTTTTTTTAAGGATTGCTTTCTCGTGGGTTTTTGTGAATTGAGTTTGCTTCCTCTGTTTTGTTTTGGCTTTCCCAACCCCTTTCTTCTGCCATTCTAGCACTAAAAAGTTAAAATGGCCAATACAACACATCTACTTAATCAAGTCCTGGAGTTCTAAGAAAGGCTCACAAAGCGTCATGTGCACCAAAAGTTACTAAATTTTCCAAAACCAGGAAGGAAATTTTCAGATGTGGAATCAACTAGATGTCAACGGAGAGCTTTCCTCCTAGCAATTAAACTTTCCTTAGGTTCTGATTGTCTAAGTACTACCTCTTTCATCAAGACTGCCTCTTTACATTGTCATCAAATTTTATAGGCCATCATTAAATTCCTCTTAACTGACCTAAATATTTATTAACATCTTTTAGAGATACAGATCAAAACATCATAATTAACAAGGCTATTGGAGGATGAGTATTTAAGTATTTACGAGTATTATTTTTCCATGTGTAATGTAAGTGTGGGACAACCACCTAACTTGGATGCCCAGTTAAGTCTCTGACTCCAGCTACTTTCTTTTTATTAGCCTGAGGCATCTAATGATAGCATCCAACAACACTATACATACCACACTGTCCACCTGCACTAATACAGGGGACTCATTACTGCTGTGGAAGAAAAATTCCAGTGTTGGCCTCATAAAATAACTTAGAAGAGAGGACAATACAGAATAGCCTGTCTCCGAGTTATATTCCTAAAGAATGATCCCAGGAGAGCTTTATTCTCCTATCCTTACAGTAAATTACTTTTCTTGACTCAGAGCTTTAAGATTTTATTGCTTTTTAAGTTAGTGATGAAAGATTTAATCACAGATTTGTTAGATTTAGCTCCTCAACACAGCTTTTCCAGAACCTCCAGAGCTCCAGCAGGAGTAACAGTAGAAGTTCCCAACTACAAATAGTACTGGAAAAATTCTGGATTTACCATGGATTTCCTCCCAGTAATAATTCACAGCTTGAACTTAGCAATAAAAAATCTATCAGCATGTCCCCAGTGCCATCTGGGAGATCAGGCTTTTGGCAAAGAAAAATGGAGCAGCAATTGCCTGGCAGCACAGGAAATCAATGACTTCCCCACTCAGGGCTGAGCAACAGGCTGCTCCTGCTGAGCAGAGAGTCATCCATTTCCCTTCCTGCCGGCAAAGCTGCTCTGTACATGCAGACAGCAAAGTCTCTGTTACACCTGCAGGACACATACACACACCTTCCTCTAAACCCTGACCTTACCAAGAGGGTTAAACAGCAAGCTATATGTATATATTCATGTGTATATCCAAAAAGGCAAGGAGTTTGGAGATGGCAGTCTCTTGGGAGGGCTTCTAGACATGAGGGTTTCAGGCTACAAGCTAAATGACAAAAACACCATTGATTTAAGCTCAAGTTAAAGCTCATGACTTGACAAAGGATTCAACTGAACTACGCCAACATAAGGGCCAAGAAAATCTCGTCATCTCTTTTGCTCCAAGTAATAGGATAATACTAGGCAATTTCAGGAATTTGAGTTCCAAAACATGTATAAAGGTGTTTTTGTTTTGGTTTGGGTTTTTTTTGTATTTGTACTAAGCAGAATCATTAAAGGGGAGTTTTAAATACAAAACGATAAAAGCGAGCACACTATTATCCAGGAGACAACACTGGCATTCTTCCAGGCTGCACTTCTTCAGAGCTAAACCACAAGTTTATTTACATATAAAATACAAAGCACATGCATTCTTTTTTTTTTTTTTTTTTTTTTTTAACTGAGAGGGTTTGCAGGAACCAGAATAATCATTCAAGCTCTTCTGTCAATGTGATAGCAGAGACCACCACTGATCTCTGCAGCTTCAAAATCTCAACTCCTTCCTCAAATTTACTAGTCTTTGGGCTCCCTGGAGCATGAGACAAAGTAAGAACAGACATTGAGAGTTTCCCTTGTCACATGCTCCACCTTTGCTGCAGACAAAAAGAATTTCACATCCACATTTTCTTCCAGGTGAAAGTTCCCAATCAAGTCACAGTAAGGAGATCATTACAGGCATGTACACAGTCACCAAGAACGGTACTACTGTGGGTAACTGGTGTCAGAGGTTACTGATACAAAACAGCAGATGGAAGGGACTTCTGGTCAAGCCAGACTTGGCCCTGATTTGAACCAGCATTCTGAATAAGCAGCTTGTCCTTTAAACAGCCCTCTCAGATCAGAGAGTCTTGCTGTAGCTGTTCCCAGAGCGATGCCAGCACATCAGCCCTAGTAACTGCAGATATGTTAGGACATCACCAGATCTTACTGAGCATTTATTTACCTGTATCAGGCAGATTTGGCAGCACTTTACAATAACAACACTGTTTGCTGCATATCTGTCAATCATTGAACCTAGAATCTGTGAAAACACAGCTATCTTACAGCAGAAATATCATGGTCTCTAGCAGCTTCTGGCTTCTCAGGGAGACTTTTTCAGTTTAATAAGTTACATCTGTAAATGCAAATATCCACCTTATTTCTCTAGAGTCACCATTGCTCTAAATCAATTCAGGTCATGCTGAAATTAGCCTTGCCCTTCAGCAGGTTAAGAGCATCCCCCGTTTTGCTATAATTAATACGTGTCCATAGAAAAATTACAAATAAAATGAAAGACAAAAAAGAAGTAGGATTATTCTGTAATATTTTTTCATGTCCCTCTATCCTCAAGTTCAATGAGAAGCCTCTCAAAAAATCTCACTCTGCTGCAATTTAATAAGTCAGCAAAAAAGAGACACTGCTTGAAGGTATTTCATGAAAGAAGTAACATATAACCTACAAGAGACTTCTCAATAAATGTGAGCACCACACGTAATCCTACCTGTATTCCTGCAATACGGAAAAAAAGCCCATTCATTTTCTGAGCTTGTGCCTTCTTCATTGTGTATTTTAGGTGCAACAAGATTCATCATTTAGTCACTCTGGAGAGCAGTAGGCCTGCATTTATCATGGTGAAATACATCCTCACTGTTTTTTCTTACAGTTTACGGAAAGCCAAGTACAATGACTCATAAAATTGCTGCAAGAAAAAGCTGAAACAAGTTAACAGAATGAGCTTCACTTAAGTGACATCCTTCATCCTACATTTCCGGCATGCAGAGCCAAAACCACATCACACTTTCAACCGAACAGATTTAGAGCTATTATTTATCATAAATGGCAACACCATCACCAAGGCCAAGTAACGCTTTATGGTGTTCCTGAGCTGCTCACAGACCTTAAGTACACTACAAGCAGTAGAAGGTCTGGCTGTACATTCTAGAGCAAATTGGACTCTTTTCTACTAATCTACTATTCTTTTCCTTTTGGAAAATTATATTTTCTTCATGCTGAGAATGGTCATCATGAAAATTCTTACCTGCTTTCCATCTAGTGTGTACAAGCGTTTAACCACCCCTGAATCCAGCTTGATGGCATCAGTTATATCAGTAAGAACCTGCTCAAATGAATGTGCTGTCTTCTTGTTGAGCAGAATCCGGACTGCTTTCCGTGGCTTCACTCCGCTCCTGATGATAGTGACCAGTTTAGGCCTAATGAAATCCTTATTCTCTTTCGTATCTGGAGTACCTCCTTTAGCAGTAGCAAGGGATGGCACTGAACGAGAAGTAGAAGTTGTCTTAACATTCACTGACCAGTTTGGGTTTACATTCTTTGTGTACTCCAGTTTCTTGAAGGGTTCTATGGAACCACACACATAACTTTCCCCTGTGGAAACAAAAGCAAAAGTCCAGCAAGTCAGATTGGAGAGGGAAGGAAAAAAGAAAAATGCAGGAAAATCTTTCTCAAATTATTAAATTTTATATTATTATAAATATCATTATTATCGTTATTTATTATGTTCTTATCATTCTTGATCTACAGTGCATAAATACCTCTTCCCTTCTCAGATGTTACTGACTACAAAATGAGCGATCTTTTAAAGATCAATCTTCAGCTAACTGTTAGAGAAATGATTTACAAAAATCCTTGAAAGCAGTAATTTTCTTATCAGAAAACACTGTTTGTAGTGAGGATCACTGCTGCCAGTAAACACAGTAAACAGTGTTCATATTTTACCAGCTGCCCAGCCCCCCAGCACATTATCACAGTACTCCCCCAGCCTTCATATTTAAGTGGCCCACTCCTAAAAAAATAGCAGGTCCCAAATACTTCAGAGGAAATACTATTAAATGCTACCAAAAAATATAGGCTACAAATAACTTTTTATAAAATGGTGGATGTAAGTGTCATGGAAATTTGTTAACATTTGATTTTTTTAAAGCTTTAGGCATCATAAACCCAGGACATGTATAGACAAGAAACCTCCCTGTATTATTTACTGACTAAATATATAATATGCAGGGAAATGAAGACAAAGAGTAGCAATTTCAGACTTCTCATCACAACAAAATTACCATACTTAAGAGGAACTAATAGCCACAATCTTTCTTTTTCTGTTGGGGCATTATCTACAGTAAAATATTTTTGCAAATACCACACCCACACAACTTCTGGGGAACTAGAAATCAGCCAGAAAACTCAGCACCCTGTAGATTAGCACCTGAATCCAGTCCAGCTGAAGGCTACAGTGTAAGAGGCACCTGCTTGGGTGTTCCCAAACTCTCCCTTGAGCTTGCCTCTGTGGCTGTGCTGGAAGTAGCACTGGATGAGTTGGATCAGCTCAGTGACCTGACTGAACACACCAAAGACACTACTAATTTTGCAACATCAAGCTGGTCACGTTCATCCTCTCTCTGGGGGAAAACAAACAAGCCAAATAAAACAAAAAATTCAAAGAAACCAATACTAGTTCCAGCAAGACCACACCTTCTGGCAGCCTGCAGTTAAATCAAATAACGCAAGATCCTGCCTCTCCTGAATACTACCACAGAGACATCTGAGATGTTTTAGTTCTTCTGGGTTCAAGAGTTCACTGTATGCTAACAGCAGAGGCCCTCGTGTCAGAAATTCAGCCCAGGGTAACAAAACCAGAACAAAACTCAGTGAAGCAGCTCTTCTGCCAAAAACCATGCAAGAACCGATTTTATTCCTAATGACCCCTACCCCTAAGGAAAGAAAATTCACACTTCAAACATTACAAGAAAAGTATTAAAATTTTACTTCTGAACAGAAATTTTAAGGTTTCAAGGCACCTGACCCGGTTCCACAGATATTACATCACAAGGAATGCAGGCAAGATATGCAGTCACCACATTTCAAAACAGAGGCAGGGAATCCTGGGACTTGAGGCTTGGATAAAGGTAGGCTCTTCCATTTAACCACTGCATATATATAAAATAGATAGATATGTACATGGAAATATCAGAATAAAAAGTCTCAGCTACGGTAATGAGTGGTCAAACAGTGCACATTCTCTTTTATCCATGTCCCTGTCCAATTGTTCTAGCACTAGCTAGTCAGTTACTGCCAGGTCAGAACACACCCACAGAACCACATCCACAAAATTAGCAAGTTTTAAGGGAAAAAAAGAGAAAACCTACTATGTCTAAGACTGCTCTCAATCCAATGAATACCTGCTCCATAAAATAACTTACAGAAGGCTCTTTTATAAATTTTTAAGCAAATTTTTTTTCTTGTCTATATCATTTGTGGTTTTGCTGTAAAATGTAAAATCCACCAGCAATCTCTCTCTTTTTTTTGTTTTTTAGTGGGGGGATATAAATCTGGATTTTCAGGTTCAGTCCTATTAGAGAAATTGTTCACTTCAGTTGCACAAAATAATATTTATTTAAAATCAAGTCTTCAAATTAAAAATCACTTCTCAAAGGGTAGGCTCATAAATAAATGTCGATACACAGAGTACTCAGAAGATCTACATTTAGTTTATTAAGAACTCTTGGTTCCCCTTCTTGAAAGGACATCATTCCACATGATTTTTAATATCAGCTAAATTTAAAGGTCAGATGGATTCCTTGTAGCATTTAACTGCACATCAGCTTTTCATTACAAAACTAAATTCATATAAATGATCATTAAAAAAAGACCAGTAGAATCACTGAAGGTTTGGGATTGTTTGAACATAAGCATTTTTGCCCTTCCCTCATTTCCAACAGCACCATATTACATCAATAAAATATTTACACCAAGATAATTTTTTCCCTTCAAGAGGCTCACGTTTAGCTACAGAACACCTTGGAGGTAGAGCATCCAAGGCCTTCTAAGATGAAATATCTTTAGATTAACAGTAGTACAGACACTTCTCCCATAATGTTTTCATTTAAAACTATTTTAGATGTTAGCCAGAGACTGCAATTTTCATGCATGCTAGTCCTAAGGGTCAGACCTGTAAGAATAAAAGTCTTCAGCACCTCTGGTGTTTTTATGCAGAGGAAATCTCAAAGAAAAGGACAAAAGGTCTTCACCTAGATTTTTTTCTTTTCTTTTTGACTAGTACCTTCAGGAGAGAAGACTGTAAAGAAGTTTCACAAGGGGCATAACTTAAAAGTTCAATAAATCCATCTCCTGCTTTAGCTATTGCTTCCTCATCATCAGCTTTGAGTAACTGGCATCTGTAGGAAGAAAGTAACAATCTCCAGACACTATATTCCTAACAGAACAACTGTTGAGAAGGATTCTTTGATGAAACTGGATTAAGCAAAGGGCACAGACAACACAGCCCATTTAAAAGTGTCAATTTGATTGCAGCTCCCCAGGAGAGGGGAATGAGTGTTTCACAGTGCAGTCAGCCATCACTAATGGAATTTTGACTCTTGATTACAGTATCAATAGCCATTAAGAAAAGAGGAACATCCAGCTGCTTTGGGAGATCTGGCATCTAGGGAAAAAAGTGATTACTACACCTTAGAAAGTATCCCTTTCCTGAGAACCCCTTCACAGAAACAGTGCAAATGAAACACACACCACTAGCACCTTTCAAAAAAGATACACAGTACTTGTTGGTCAGTTTCAAACCAGTAACCCTACAATTTAATTTGTATGAATGCTCAACACTTCAGGAAATACCATGTGAAACAATAAAATAAATCTTAGCATTGAGAAAGTAATCAGAAAGATAATCATGTAGAAAGGCAGATCCCAAAACAATGTTTATGCTTAAAAAAAACCCCAAAAAACCTTAAAAACCCTACTGCCTGTAGTTATACATCTGTCAAAATTCAATGCAGCTGACCTATCAGAGACATGCAACACTGAAGGATATTTCTTATAGTTAAAGATAGAATTTCAAGATATCCTTCACTTATTAAATATTTTTTAAAATAATATCTGTGTGTTCAAAGTGATTGCTAAGGAGATATTTAAACACTGCACATAAGTACTGGAGCTTTTCTGATGAAAGTGCCTCCCTGTTTTCCACATTGGTATTAGCAGGTAGTTTGTTTTCTTCAGCTTGCTGATATTCTCCCTATAAGAACAACCAAGGCATCATCTCTTAAAAGCCATTTTTAATGTTGCTTTTCTGTGCTTAAGATGACTTGTCCTAAAATAGCTTCATGAGGAAGCCAGTTGAACTTGGGTGGAAACCTGGGGAAGGAAGAGACAACCTGTTTGAATCACACAAGCAGAGAGGGAACATCAGCCCCTCTTTGTGCAGGTCAGGACTTGCCAATTTATGGAAAACAGTATTGATTGCTTGGAGTACAGTATGTAGGAGGAGCGTAAAGTTAATTTATTAATGAACAGTGATTAATTGGGGTCCATTTCCCCAAAAGGTAGGGCAAGAAATATCTTAAGGGGATAGGGAAGGGACTAGCACTCCCAGCACTCCATACTTAGGCATACCTGCCTTTCTTCACTTCTGCCTTTTGGTTTTGTCCATACAAAAAGCAGAGTCTCAATCTCTCAAGAGAAATGACAAAGAATTCTGACTGTGCCTTACCACACAGAGCAGACTGCAAAAGGAACATGACCTGAATCAAATAAATTACTGATACTTGATAGTTCCCAAATGTGTTAGTTAATAGAACAATAACCTACTTTAACTACACTGCTGCTGCCTTGTCTTTCTGCAGGGTCTGAAAAAATGCAACAGTGCAAAAGAGATGGAGCATCTACAGAAAACAAATCTGGGAGCATCTACAGAAAACAAATTGACATGTTCATCTACATGTTCTACATGACCTACACATGTTCACCTAGCAATCAGATGCACCAGAAACTTTAAATCAGATCTCCTCTGACCTTTGAAAGGACTTATTTCACAAACTTTCTTCTCAGTTCAGACTAAAAAGTTCTTTTTCTCCTTATCAAAAGCCAAATAAAAATACTTGCTCTTCCTCTGCCCCCTCAAATTTCTGCAGTCTTCTCACAAGATAGACATTGTACGCACTTAAAACAAACCCCACCAAAAATAATGTAAAGCACCTAGAATAAGAAACCACATGGACTTCCAAGAAGCTGTTAAGCAAGACACAAAGAAAATCAACTGGCTAATGGATGAACAAAATAACCAAATAAACAGTGCCAGAACAACCCTCTACTATTTTATGCAACAGGATCATTCAGCTGTTTGTTTATTAAACTATATAAGGATTGCAGCCATTTCTGCCACAGGATTCAGTCCAAGTTTCCCCAAATTTGATAGTCCTGGATCAGGTCCATGGTAAATATCCAGTGTAAATTTAATCCTACAAACAAATGTCCACATAGATTCAGCTCTACAAACATTTAAACAGATACTTTATTATTATTTTGATAGCATATTACACATGCATATGAATCTCTTCAGCCCATCAATTCCCAGCTGCTGAGGTAGGCATTCTTCTTTCTAGAAGAAAGAAGCCATTAGCTCTAGAGAGCATCAGAGACCACGTCAATCAATTCCTACAGTCTGGCCTGGATGGGCTTCTCACCAACAACACCCCAGTGGTTGTCAGAGTCAAGAAGGCAGCAGGAATACTGGGAAGGAGAGGGAGAAGCTGAGATAGGAGAAATGAGGTGACAGTAATAGTAGTAACAAACAAATATACAAAACAAATATACTAGCAGCCCATCACTTCAGCAAGGAAACACTGCTTTTTGAACCCTCCTCTAGCAGTCAGCTTCTCTGCTGCTCTGAGCACAAACTGCCTGCCTCCATCACGAGAGCCTTCCTGCAGTCCTCATGTGACCCAGCATCTCCTCTGCCCTGCAGCGAGGTTCATATCTCCCAAGAGCTATTAGTTGGTTACAGCTATTACTGGATTTTAAAGCTGGTATATCTTTCAAACTGCTCCTTCAACAAGGTTTGCAGCTGTGAGGTAATCCCTGAGAGGCATTCATTTTTCTTTTTCAGATTATTCCTTTAAACTGTTTTTACCATTATGCCTACACAAAACATGCACACACAGATAGAAGTCTTTAGAATCGTTTGGCAGTGCACCCAATATTGACATGTGACAAAATCCTTTCCCAGTATGCTCTAAGCCTTGTGGTCTGGGGTTTTCAGTTGGTCTTTGACTGCCAGCTCTCAGCTGCAGGGTTAACGTTGTGGTAGGTATTGTAGAAACCTAAAACAATCAATTCTGATTCATAACCAAGACTCTGAGGTAATGTTATAATAAAAATTAATGAGAAAGGGATGCAGTTCTGGCTATAGATTGATTCTGTGGTCTTTGTTCCACATAGCAGGACCCCAGGAGTAAAAACTGTAAAAGTCCTTTGTTTCAGAGTTAACTTGCAATTTTCATTGGTTATTTTGGAGGTAAGATCCCTCCACCTTCAGCTTTAAGGATGATCCAGTTTTAGAGAAGCAAAGTCCTTTCCTGAAACTTCCTTTACAACTAAAAAATTTAGCCTTCAAGAGCAACTTCATCGTTACTGTTTCTACATGCCTTGACTGCATGTCATGCCTAGGGAATAAAGTCATGTCACATTCAGAATCCATTCTTTAAACATAAGAGAGTCCTAACATTAGGGCTGGCAAAATGAAGGAACCTGAATCCATTGCATTATTTCCTTCATGTAGGATGACAAAAGTTACAGACCATGTGAAACTTCATACAGTAGTACAAGTTTCCCTTGTTATCAAATTCCAACAAATCTCACATGTGGTAGTCTTAAAAAAAAAACAAAAAACAACCAAACAAAAAGACAGGGGGGGAAAAAAACCAAAAACAAGAAAAACAAAAATCAATCAAGCCACAGAACCCACAAAACCCCCACACCCAGGGATGTCATTACTTTCAAATAAAGAGAAAACATGTCCATGCATCTCAAAATAATCTACAGTACCAGCCATGCCAGCTATGAACTGTATTCAGAATGAAACTAAATATAACTGAAGCAAAACAACTCTTTTACAGTCTTTTTCCTTTGGGACTATCTTTCATGCATTTCTGTGTATTTAGCTCTGGGATGAAAGACAGGGGCTGCTGTCTCATTTCCCCCAAGAGCCTCTCTGTCTTTATATATCACATGAGAAGGTAAGAGTACAGGAATTTCCTCACAGGCATAAAGGCAAAAACCAACTCTAAAAATCAATGTTTTATACATTTGCTTTATGTTGCAATCACCAAATCAATCCCCCCAATCATGTAAATTCATAACAGTCTCAATAAATTAATTAGTCAATTCACACAGGAAGGGAATAGTCTCACCATGAAGAAAGCAATGCTTCATATTTCAGTAGTTGGAGCACAAATGTCATTTGGCAAGAGGCAAAAATCAAGTGATTTTCCAGCTATTTAAACACAAAGCACAGCTTCAAGCTAATTAATGCTGTACTAGACAAGCCAAATTCTAATAAATTTGTATAGTAAAGAGTGGAAGGGGTTTATGCAAAAACCATCATTGATCTAATAATATATGAACCCGTGCTCCACTGTGAAAGTGCAAGTGAAACAACCCACCCTGCAGTTTTATACAAATAAACAGAAGCCCCTTTTCAGATAAAATGAGGATGTAGCTCTCTTCTTCCACACAAAGACTGACTTCTGTAAATCCCACAGTCTTAATAGCACAACAAGACTGTCCTCCTTGAACTTTACCAGAAAGGGAAGATGCATTCATTGAAAGGTAAGGAATAAAGTCCCACAGGACAAAAGAAATCCCGAATGCCTTCTTTAAAATAAACCTAGGCTCTTGTACTGTCATTCATTTTGACTGACTGATTAATAACTGGTATTATTCTTCACTGGGATGCCAAAATACACCAGTCTTACAGGTTGCTGGATTTATTTCTGAATTCAGTTCTTTATTTTCAAAACTGGTTCTGACTGGCTGCAAAGGACTGTGCAAATCAACATTAACATCAATGAAACTTGATTCTTGTTGAGCATACCAATCAAATAAGCAAATGCACAAAGGCTGCTTTTAAACAAACGTTGATTAATATTGGTCTTTCCTCACAGAAATTGATTTTCTCTAGCAATTAAATACTGTCCTGGAAAATACAGTTTTAACTGTGCCCTGAAATTTATAACACTGCTCCCAAGACCAGTTTCCATTTCATTACACCTCTGGTCTTAACCCCCAAACCTGGTACTTAGACAGACAATCCCACCCCTTCAATTTTCTTTCTGGAGCATCTTCATGTTGTCCCCTACTTTCCTTTCTACACAAGGAAGATTATCAAGAATATCAGATTCTAAATACTTAAGAAGCTTTTCTCTGCTATGACACAAAAAGGAGACAACCCTATGGCAGTTGAACGCCAACTATGCAAAGCTGTGCTCCTCTTTCAGGAGCCACATTTGGCATTACCCTTTTATTCTTCTCTCTCCATATTAGCCTTCTTCTGATCCTCTCATTACATCCTGATACTGCAAGTTCTCACACCTGGTGCTAAGAATGAAAATCACATAGAAATTACAATCCCTGTTACAATTCTAAATTGACTGTTTGGCAGCTATTTATCCATTCTTTACTGTCCATGGCACACTGGGGCCAGGGGTAGGATGGAAGCAAAAATGAACGAATTTTTCCGCTTTATTTTCTTGGAACACAATCAAGCACCTTCATTTAAACTTCACAGGTAAGAAACACTCTCATTTATGGCTATGTGATAGTCAATGCCTTCATACATTGTACATTCTGTTGTTTTACACTAGAAACCCACTGCAGTCCAGAAGCACCTCATGTTGGAAAAGCTGCTTTAGCAATATGTAAAACTTGAAAAGTACTATTAATTTTTTAAGTTTTATATTCAAATCAATTAATGATGACAGCTTATTTTGGCAATAAAATATCACAGGAGTGATAAATTTTTTCTCAATGGGCAAATTAATGACTGTCATGTCTGACATTTGACAGTGACCAAGAATTGTCAGTTCTGACCAAATCACCGGTGATGGTTTATACTGCAGGCACATGAGTCTTATTTACAGACAATCTAAGATCTCTACAGCTATCTGAAAGGAGGTTGTAGCAAGGTGGGTGTTGGTCCTCTCCTCACAAGTAACAAGCAATAAGACAAGAGGAAAGGCCTCAAGTAGTGCCAGAGCAGGATTAGGTCTGGTGTTAGGAAAAATTTCTTCATGGAAAGGGCTGTCAAGCACTGGAACAGGCCATCCCTGTAGGTTTTTAAGATGTGCAGATGTGACATTTAGGGACGTGATTTAGTGGTGGTCTTAGCAGCTCTGGGTTAATGGTTGGACTCAATGTAAGAGGTCTTTTTCAACCTTGCCAATTCTATGACCAGGGAAAAGGGATATGTTACAGAGGAAAAAACTTTTGCAAACTACCCTAGCTGAATCACAGCTACAATATTGCTCTTCTAACAGGTTGCCAACATTTATGCCACTCAATGAGAGGCTAGTATTTTACTTAAGGCATATTTACCTTTAGAGAAGAGATAGTGCTCCTCACTAGGCTTCACAGACAAAAAACCAAAAACACCTGATCCAAATTTCACACAGGTTTCATTAGCACCACAGACCTCCTGAAGTTTAACAGAACTTAACTCTTATTGGTACTTGACCTTTCATCTTTATGAAAAGAAGGATTAGATGCAATCTTCAGGATCTAGGGCTATCAATACTATATTGAAAGGAAAAGGTTAGACATGTCCAACAAGAAGGAAATAAGTAACAATGCAACAATATTTCAAGGCGTCATGTAAGTTATTCAAAATTCTATTCAGTCCATTGAAAATCCTTCCTTTATCAATAAGAATACCATTACCTCTTTCTGAAAGACCTAACAGATTAGACAAAGGCTGACTCAAACATAACTTTACACTTCACAGATCTTACTGCTCACCTTCTACTAGCTGGTCTAAGGAGGAAATCTTCTTGGAGCCATCAATTGTGTAGATTGTTCTCACTCCCTGGGGCAGGTTCACATTGTCGGACAGAGTTCGGGTCAGGTCAGCCAGGAGAGCTTCGAAGGACCTAAACCGGTCAGGGGAGATGGCATATACAATCCCTTTGAAATACCGGTCTCCATTACGATAGAAACGAACTTTCTTGGCTTTTTTCTCAGAACTCAGGGTCTGTAGAGTACGGGTTCGGTAAAAGCTGCAGTGGGCACTGTGAGTAGGGCTGGGTAAACCATTCACCCGGGACCCTCTGCCATATCGCTGAGCTTTATCACGCTCATCAAAATGCTCCAGCTCCATATCTCTCCCAAGGGACATCTTGAAGTTCAACCTAAGGAATGTACAAGAGGAGAGAAAAAGCTTAAGAATCTCAGAAGTTTTAAGGGAGCACATTTTAAGACTTCCTGTTCTATACATTGCTCTCACAGATGACTACTTTCTAGGTTGAGAAAAATTTTTGAATAAAGCCATGCTACATTTGCATGGTCATTTTACACATAAGCCTCTTGCCATGCCTTAAGAACTACATTTAAGTTAGACATCATAATACCATCACTGATGAACCCAAATACTAATGATAAGCAAACACTAAGAAGTGTCTGTTCAAATTTGGTATCTCGGAAAATGAGGTGGCGAAGTTGACCTAATGGAAAAAGGAACAAATGCATCAGCTTTCTACTTTTTCTCATGTTATATTCAGGTGATATTTGAGTCTCAGCTAACTTCTAGACTGTTTGCCCCCACTAAATTCTTGGTTCCAAATGTGATCTCAAGAGGTGTTGTTTCAGAAGGGCTGCCACTTGCCAACAACAAAGCAATTAAGAAATTTTCAGAGGAACAGATCTGTCAGGTTGGCAATGAGAATCAAGACTATCATGCATAGTGGGTCAATCCCAATGTTTAAAACTATCTGCATATTCCAACCACTGGTTTCCTCACAGCCTAAGCTTTGTAATAAATTACTTCAGTTGTCCTTGCGCAAATGCTTTACATATTCTGTACCAACAGAAGGGCTCAAATGGCAAGAAATCAAAGAAAAAATATATTTCAGGGAAACTGTTTTTCAATGAGCAAGCTCCTTCGGTGCTCTATATCTTGCAAGATGTATTATTAATACCCTAAGCCTAATATTCTAACTGATTAAGGCTGACAGCTTCTTTTGCCATTACCAAAGGAGTGATAAAGTCAGTGTCATTGAGCAAATTAGCAATTGGTGTCTCCCATGTTTGACAGTGAGAAACACCCTTCAGCCCCGGCCAAAGCAATCCCAGTTGTTCAATATGGTTTACATAAACAGAAACTTACATGTTCTAAAATAAAATCAAGGCGGCAAATACTTCTGTTCCTTTTTGACAACCAATACAAGAATGAATACTACAAAGTGCGCATTTAATCTTCACAAACAGAAGACACAAAAATGCAAAAAAAAAAAAAATAGAATGATCAAAAGATCATTAAGTTCAAAACATATTCATTTTAATTTAGGAGCCACCCAGATTTGCAGTTGTCTGCAGAATAGTAAAGCACTGTAAGTTTATTTATAGCACAGATACATAGACCTAATTTAGAAGTGGCCTCTCTCATTGATTTCCAATAAAAAGACAAAAAACAGCAAGCACTAGCTTTGTTTCAACCACTCATAATGATGTGACCATTAAAAAAAATGTATTGAAACCAGCAGTAGAACAGTGGGAAGAAACAGTGCAAAACTTACAGACACTCTTTGGCTTGCAGAAGTTTGTATTAAAACAATGATTATACATCTGGACACTGATACTGCAAAGCTGTAGGTGATGTGCTCATCAACTTCTCAGAGCAGTCCATGTGCTGGACTAGCACAAGCACCTAAGGCAAATGTGGGGCCCTAGTGGAAATTATTTACCCTACTTTGGTTACAGCTCACAACTGACTTTGTTACACTGACACAGGGTCGTATGTTTATGTATAAATGCAGAATTTATACTTGTAAATCATTTAAAAGTACCTACACATAGGTGTGTAGTATATGTGTGTGTTTTCTTATATATATATAAGAAAAAGACTAATCTCTGCTTTTCCCACGGACACTACATCCCACTTAAGTGAAATGAACAAGAACATTTGCTGTGGCATTTCACTGATGCTTCTCCACAGCTTAAATGCAAAATATAGCTTAGTGGCCACATCTTCAGATTGAGAACACACTACCACTACTTCCATGCTAAAAAAAATTTCTCAGTTATTTTAATTCACATGCAATCCCAGTGAGAGCCTGTTATTCAGATTTAGACAATCCCAGAATGCACAATTCAGAAACTGTATCTGAAGAAATCCCATGCCAAGAAAAGAAAAATGGATTTTTCTTAGGTTTGCTGTGTTCTTTGCTCCAACCATCTCAAATCCATACCCACCCCCCCCAAAAAAAAAAAAAAAAAAAAAAAAAAAAAAAAAAAAAAAAGTTTTGATGAAGATATACACTTATACACTTTCAGCTTTATAAATTTTGGATGAGGGGAGAAAGAAGTGTGAGTCACTGTCCTTTCTTCCACACGTTTATGCTTTTATCAATAATGTCTGTAATTCCCAACTACATCCTTAAAACCGAAATAGAGCTCCCCTTTAGCTCCACAGTCCTGGTATGTAAAGAAAAGCATGTTTAAGCCACAAGGTCAGAGCAGACAAAGAAATCCTGAACAATTTGATCTGATGTTTCCGTCTGTGTGTGTGTATATATATAGATAGATAGATAGATATAGTCTTATACGGGCAGATATGGAAAAACGAACAGACACGCCCCTGAAAAACCACCATGCCAACACTTCACACCCTAACATCTGTTAAAGAATTATTTATAATACAGGTGTGGGTTCCATGAAAAAAAGCACACATTCTGATTAAAAAAAACCCACACCACGCCGCGATGTGACTGGGACCCGGCGCAGATCATACGGCGACTAAGGATGCAGGATGACCAGTAGTCACCGGGGGAGGGCGGCGGGTTTGGTGGGGGAACACGGATACATGCGGCAGCAGGCTCACGAAAAGATGGGGTTTATTCTGCTGGGGTCGGGGGGACCGTGTGTGAAACACCCCCATTCCTCTGGCACCAGGCACCTCAGTCCCCCGCGGGCTGCGCGGCGCGACCCGCAGGGTGCCCGAGCCGCGGGGTGCCCGGGGCAGCACCGCACCCGCTCCCCGGGGCCGGACCGCGTTCCTCAGCCCGGTACTCGCCCCGTACCCGCGGAGCCGCCCGCGATGCCCGGCGGAAGCCGCCGCCCCACACAATGGGCACAGGTGCATCACTCCGCTCCGCGCCGCGCCCGGCGACCGCGCCCCGGCGGCCCCGCACGCCGCAGCCCCGGCGCAGGGCAGGCAGGGCAGGCACGGCTCCGGCCCCGGCGCTTACCTGTTCTCCGCAGCCTGGCGGGCACCTCCTCACTCAGACCTGCCTGCCGGGCGCGGAGGGAAGGCGGTGGCTCGGAATGGGAAGCGGCCAAAGAGCGGCGGCTCCCGCCCTCCCCCCGCGACCACCCGGCTGTAGGCGCAGTAGTTGCCGCAGAAAGCGGCTCTGCTGCCTTTGTTACGCCTCCCCTGGCTGTAGCGCGCTGCTGGGGAGCCCGGGCTGCAGCTGCTTCGCCTTTCTTCTGCTGCTGCCGGTTGCAGTGATTTGCATTAGCCCGGCCCTCATTGAAATGCGGCTCTTCACACCAGCCTCTCCCAGGCGCTCTCCAGAGGGCGGCGCCGCCGCCGCTGTATCCCCCTCGCTCCCTCCCGTTGCGGGCCCGCTCTTCCATCGGCGCTGCGGGAATGCCGCCGCCGGAGCCGCTCCGGGATGGTGCCAGCCGAGCCCTGCCGGGCACCATCCCGGAGGGCTCTGCCCGGAGCACATCCCGGCCGCACCGCGGGTCGCTGCCCGCCCGGCGCCTCCCTCTGCCCCGGGCACCCCGGCCGGTGAGACGTGTCCGAGCCGGAGCTGCCTGTGCCCGGAGCAGAGCTGTGTCAGAGGGGCATGTGGCCCGAGTCCGAAAAACGCCTTGGGTAGTAATTTTACCAAATGTGTATGATGGCATTTCCAGGAGGTTCGTCTGTGTGCGAAATTCTGAAATCCCACTGAGTCCCCAAAGCCCCATGACACGGTTTGGGTGCTGAAGGTGGGATTGATGTGGAAATTAGGTATTAAAAGCACTGGAGCCATGCTTAATCCCACCACTCTCTTAGTTACAGCTGATCTTGGAGGTGAGTAACTTCCATAGATGCTACAGTTTTCCAGTTGAAATTTCTCATAAAACGTATATGGCCAAAGGCATCTCGGGCTTCATCTGACTGAGTCACTCAATGCCTGAGCCTGTCAGGTCTTGGAGTATCTTTGCTAAGTCAACCTCCACACAAAAATTCAGCAATACTTGATGCTTTCTCCTCATAGGCTTATTATTCTTTACTTTAATGTAAAAATTTCAGTGATGAGAGCCTTCTCTAGGTGAAGGATCTGATTTGCTCTCCTTTGTGCAACAAAGACTTCAGCCTTCTGCTTGTCAGGTAAACAGCCTATGGCCCAGGGGGACATGGAAGGGAAGAAAACACAGTCTGTCCCTTCTGTGGGAGCTGCTCCACTTTGAAAGAATTAAAAATGCATTAGATCAGAAAGAGGGAATTAGTCTGTAACCTCATGGTGATGGCACTCATTTGGGAAGGACAAAAGATGGCTTTGTATGTCTGTATTATGGACAATTTATGTGTCTTATATCCATAAATCCAGAGACAATCAGTGGAGCAGGGACTTAAGCCCAGGGTGCCCTGCTCCTTTTGACAGACCTTTAATCAGAATATAGGCTCCTGTTTAATCTGTCTGAAGGCACACCAAGACTTCCATCTACAAAAAATAAAAGAGGGTCAAAAGAAGAAGGGGATGGAGCACTCCCCTTCTTTTCTTTTCCCCAAGCAAAGTCCACATATAGGTTCTCAGGAGACAGGAGATTCCCTAAAGGAGAAAAATTAATTGATGCCCTGTCTTCATCATCCTAGAGGAGTTTTTTAATCACTAAAGAACAGAGCAGAGAGGAGTCTTCTGGCTACACATTCTTCCTTAGAAAGAAAAATGAACACCTAAAACCTTCAGAAAAACTTCTGCTCAGAGGGGTAATATTATTAAAATACCTGAACATCAAAAAGAGTCACAATTCAATGTACATTTGTGTCCTCAACACACTCTTACCACCTAGCTTAGTTTTTGGGGATCTTGTTCTAAGACACTTAGCTCTTCCCCCATAGACAATGAGGTGCAGAGTCACTTTATAGTAAGGACCATTGTTTTTCAGGAGCAAATACCTCAAAAATGAGTACATCCACACTGATTATTTCACCAGCTTTTTAGTCTGTTGGGTTTGAAAATGCCTTGGTCTGTGCTTAGACAAAACATATACCAGTCATATTGGTAACTTTGATATACCTGGGGAGAGAATGGAAACTAATATTAAAAGAATTTTGGTGGTCTTACAACAAAACTTTATTCTTTAAACCACTTCTTTTGTAGGTCAACAATCAAATGAAATATTCATGATCGTCTTAACTGATAAGAAAAAACAGGCAATCACAAACATTAGAGATGGAAAATACCATTATGGTCCTGAAAAAGGAGTGTTCTTTAACATTTTTCAGTGCTATTTTGTTCAATTCATTTTAAATGTCTCATTTAAATGTCTTGGGGCTTCTGGTCCCCAAAGGAAATATCCCTTTAAAGTTGAATTCCTCCAATGATAAGGATTTTTTTTTTTTTTTTTTTTGATGATGATCAGGTTAATGGAAGTTTCTTATGTTTCAACTCATTACTTTAGCTATAGTGCCCTGTATTCACGTACATAATTTATTTCTCCCATTGGTGTTTACATCTCTCTGACATGTATTATTTACATCTAGTCTAGTGTTCAAAATATTTCACAGATGTTCAAGGAAGACCTTCACTCTGACTATATCAAAAAAAGGTCAAAAGAAAAGAATATGCCATAAATCAAGGCAAAGTATAAACCCAGTAGGAAAAAAATGTGTTGTTTTGTTCATTTGAAGACACAATAGTGTAGTCTGTTTGTCAAGCATTCTTACCATACTTTTATTTTTTAAGCACTTTAAAATATGCTTTACCTTTTTCTTCTTGTGTTTTTTCTCCATCCAAATTGAAACAATGCAATTCCAAATAGAAAAAAATAAAAACTGAATAAAATATTTCAACAGTTATAGAATCATTCTGTTAACAAAGTACACTATTTTCCTAATAAAAAATTTTCTTTTCTTGTTGGACAGACTTTGAAATATTATTTCTAAAACCCCTGTAAATGCATTTTTATAAACCACAGTACAGTCATTTCACTTTGGATAAAATAAGTAACTTTGACTTCTCATCTCTGTTAATGTTGATCAAGTTTTTCAGATCTAAGAGTCTTCCAACAGTTTCAGCCTTTCTGAACATTTGTAATCTTTGAGCACCTTTGTCAAAGTAGAATCAGACACAGTTATGTCACCAACCAACACTCTTATATCTGAAGGCTGTACCAAATGCCTTGGAACATTGTTCTGGGAGCTTCTCTTTAGTTGGCTAACCACTGTGACCCCTAAATCCTTTTCAGAGTCACCGCTTTCCAGGACACAGTCTCCAGTCTTCTAAACGTGACCTACATTCTTTGTTCCTGCTGAATGACCTTGCATTCAGCTGTCTCAAAAAGCACGTTCAAATGATCCTGGCTCACTAAAGGATGTCAATTTCCCTACAGAAAAACTGCTTTTTCTTTGCATTATTTAGTGCTTTATGCATTTCATGTCATCTGAAAATTTTACCATTAGCGTTGTTAAATATTTCTTCAGATCGCTCATAAATTTATGCAGGAGCAGAGGACAGCATTTTCTGAAATGCGGGGCTCAATCCCCCATGGCAGCGGCGTCAAAGGTGTGTTTACAGCTCACTCCACTTCTCCTCAGAGAGGCACTCAGCTCTCAGGGTTTCCACGCCAGGCCAAGGGGACTGGTGCTAACACTGCCACATACACCCAGCTCAGCAAACAGCCTGTGCCAGCACCCAGCAGGGACCTGAGCAACTGGAGCGGCACCAGCCAGCTGGGCACTGCAAAGCCAGCCTGGGATGGGCTGGGAGTCCTTTCTGATATTCCACCAGCCACACGTCGAGAAAAAAGCCACTTATGAGAAACAGCAGATCACTACAAATTCCTCAGGAATTACCCAAGGGATGGCAGTTAGCTGTTTATACTTGATGTTTGTAGATCCGCCATTTAGCCATTTCACAATTAATTATTATGGCTTGCACTGATTTTGTACAATGGTAGTCACTTGATTAGGCTGATATACTGCTGTATGTCTTTACAGAAGCATGTGTCAATGCAGTCATCTTTATCAATCATACCCAACAATTTCACTCAGAAAGCTGCCCAATTTGACATGCTCGCGGTCACTAATTGCACAACCATTTTTGGTATCGATTACATCAGGTATCAGGGCTCCATTTGTTTTGCCTGCTAGTGATTCCAACATAGACAGAATTATAAAATTAAGGTCATATGTTTTATGTTGTCCAAATGAAACCCTGGCTTTATCCATGTTTTTATTATGTCCTTAACATCCTAGAATTTCATGAATAGCAACATTACTTGTTCAGTACCAGTAATAATTTCTTTTTAAATTACTCATATACTAAAAATTATTTCCATATTATTTTAGGCAAAAAAACATATGGCATTCATGACTGGGATGGGACCATAATTGAAGAAATATTAGTTGAATATTTCTGTCTGTTCAATATTGTTATTAAGAATTTCACCTGTTTCCTTCTAATAACAGCCATATGATTTTGCTAGGATTAATTTTTTTCAAAGTATTTTATTTTTTTTAAATTCCTCTTTCTCCTTAGTGTTTCTGGTTGTAAAATTTCCCACTGATAATTTCTCATACGTTTGTCATTGCTACTTCACTTGTCACAGACTTACAATAATGGTCAAAAAAAAAAGGTTTACTAGATTATCTGTCCTTCTCTATTTCCCTTATTGAGGCTGTGTTTAAAAAAAAGATAATATTCTCTCTAACTGCACAACTGGATTTTTGAATCTCGTAAAATCATTCACTCTTCCAGACTTTTTTCTCATTTATTTTCTTGTAAGTGACTTCAAGAAATTCATCCTTTTAAACTGCAGACCAGGAGTTAATTCTCTTTACACAGAGCAGATATAATTACAGGCTGGTCATTAGATAAAACATTCTTATAGTTATTTCTCTATCTTTTTCCACTAGAAAGAGGTCTCATTGTAAAGGGAACACATTCACTATTGGAAAGTTATCTTATTTCACTTTCTGATATTCCATGAATGCTTTAACTATGTCAAAGAAAGACCTTCAGCACGGCTTGTCAGACTTGTGTCTCTTATTTGTCTTTCAGGTATTATTATTTCAGGTACGAATAAGGACATGTTTAAAGAGCTGTTTTGCTGATTTGATTTAACCATATTTATTACCAAATTAAACCTAAATCTCTGTCTTTTGGGTTTATAAATTATAAATGAACCATCCATGTGGCAGGTCAAATCCTACCTGTGAAAAAACTCTATCCATCTCCAAATATTCTCCATCACCATGTAGTATAGAAAGATATATATTTGAGTAAACTCTTCCTAAAATTTTTCTCCTTTCCAGGTTGACAAGAAGATGAATTAAAATAATTCTGAAGTGTAGGATCTGAATTTTTGCTGGCCTTCGGTTTAAACTAGTTAAAAGGAATTGATATTTTTTTTCTAACTGGTAACATTTAGCAGAAGCAATTTAAATAATTTAGACTGTATATGTTAACAATAGCCTCAACTCAATCTCAGTGGTATTCACATGCTCTAGGCTGAAGACTTCAGGACTGTCTTTTTCATTTGGAGAGACAGCTGGAATGTTTTATGAATATAAATGCACAAACTGTTTGTTTTTTTTTTTAAATGGTCTAACAACAGAACATGTAGTAGTTTTGTTCACCAGCATTTTAAAAATAAGTTAGAAGGGCTAGGGTTGGGATGCAATTTTTACAAACATTAGTTTAAAGAGGAGCTGCTTCCCAAAAGAATTTAGAGTGTGAAATTCTTCACCAATTATAGGCATTTTTGAAGTAAAGCCACAAATAATATATTTTTGCCAAGTGGATCTTGTCAGTTGGAAGGGGCTGGGATATCACAGTAGCTCAGGCAGGATTTTGTGAGGAGAGGGAGGGCTGGATGTAAGCTCATCCTCAGGTAGGTGATCAGCCAGTGTGTGTCCCAAGTCCCTAAGGGATGTGTGAGGGATACAAACAGGAAACACCAGGGAAAACCTCATCATTCAAAGAAGAGAAAGCAAATGGGAAGACTTTAGTGGCACAGGAAGTGTCTCAAGTTTTCACTGCATAGGAATAGTTTTTTCCCCATTCTAGATACTACTCTTTGTGACGCACTAACCTTACGAGGTTATCGAGCAGCGTCTGCTGGGTTCCACAGCTTCTGTTGCAACCCAAATCAGATCCTTTGGGCATTTTTCTGAGTGAGGATATGGATGCCATCCTCTCTTACAGTCCATTCCCAGGTTAGGTATGCAAGGCAAGTCTGTTGCTGTAACAACTGCTGCTCCTTACATTGTCTGCACTGATGGTCCTTCCACTCAACCACACCAGGACAAAGAGCTGCAGCAGGTAGAACTAGTTCCATTGTCTTTGATTAAAGATTTATCTACATTATTGCTGAAAGTAAAATTCTGATTAATTTAGAGGAGATTCAGCCCTCAATCTAGCATAGTAATCTTAGAGATTTCAGCCTAACTAATACCATCAGTGCATGCATAAATAGTAAGTATTATTTAAAGATGCTGAGCAGGAAATAATTTTAATAATTTTAATAGTTTTATTTCCAAATTATTTAAAACATAAGGCTTAAAGAAATGCTCTTTAATAATATCTCTGGTGACTCTAATATGGCTATTCTTAGCTATCATAAGGTTGGGTACTGCTGTAAGGTTCATCAGGTAAAAGACAAACAAAATGATCACAGATATCAATCGCAAATATTGCTAAAAAACCATTAAGGTAATATACAGGCAGTAAAAACATTGTGTCTGATGGAGCAGACTATTTTAATTAGCAATGTTTTAATGGAGTAGTTGTGGTAATATGGTTTTTTAGATAAAATCAAATCAAATATAATATTCCACAGCCATCATAGATTGTGTCAGGGATGCACAGACAACTAAATTAGCATACACAGAGGAAAAAGAATAAAAGTTGGAGACCCTCTGAGACAAACTGAACAGCCAGTAAGTGGAGGAGGCAACTAAATGTAGCTGACAGTCTTCTCATCTTCTCCCAGAAAAATAACTTAAATGCTTAAAATTGGACTCAGACTTTAGAAACCTAAATACAAAACTGAAATCAGCCCAACACACTACCCTTCTGGACAGTTCCAAGCATCTCCAGTTCTACTGCACCAAACCATAATTAGCCCAAAATTCATCAAAAACCTGACCTTGCAAAGTTTTCAACCAGTTTAAAAGACAATGATCTGAGATGATTCAAAATTAAATATCTCCAAGAGTTGCTATTTTAGAATTACTTGTTCAAAAATGTAAGGCAAAAGCTCTGGGCTGGCATAGATTGATGTTTTCTGTAATTTTAAAACTCTTTGGATTGTCAGCTCAGTCCTTTGATAATAAATAGAGCCATTGTAATCTATAGGACAACCATGTTTGCGGGGGGGAAATTAATGAGAAGAGAATTGTCTAGAAGCGAATAAGGTAGCTGGCCAATAACTCTTTATCTGCTTGTCCATGTGTGTAGTTACATTTTGAAGGTTTAGGTGCAGTTAATGTGAAATAAATTCACATATACCTTTACGAACAAATTTTGATTAAAAGATGTTGTTACCATTAATAGCCATAAAGAAGTCAAAGAGAAGTCTTAAGATTACATTCAAATCCTTGTTGACAGAAAGGAAATTGGTATTAAGAAAGTTAATACACATGCTCTTAGATAGTAACAAAGCAAAGTCTAATTTGCCATGAAAGTGAAATTCAGAGTCCTCTGTTTTGAAGAACTAATTAATTTTGCTTTAGTATACAGAAGTTTAGTGTAAAATATCCCTTGAAAATTTATGAGAAAGGCTGTTTTGCATAAACAGAATTATACCTCATTAAAGATTTAAACAACTGTAAGTCATGCATCATTTAAGTTTGTGAAGCTTCAATAAAGGAAGTTATTGTGGAAAAATAGCATTTCTTTAGGATTAGCAATTAATTGATGATATTGCAGTAGATAATGGCATTAAAACTTGTCTTTTCTTTCTTCCTTTTTTTGGGTGGTGTAGGCCTAGGGGAAACTGTCTCCAAACAGTTATTCTTGTTTTCTTCCCTCAGTTTAATTTTAACAGGGTTATTACATTAAAAATTATCTGAACAACAGAAAACCCACTTCTAAGTTAAAAAAAGGCTGTTTTGTTTGGGGTTTTTGTGTTCCATTGTGGAAGGAATTAGACGTTAAGAACATATGTGAAACTTCCATGGACCCAGGAACTGCCACAGAAGCCAGTTTCAACCATTTTTCAATCTTGTTAATTCCACAATTATCAGAGAAGGGGAAGATCTTCTCTTTAATTTGTCAGCTTCCTTTTAAAGTATTTCTAATTCTTTAATTAAATGTCCTTTGTAAGATATCTCTCCCAGTGATGTCAAAATTTCCATGATAAATCAAGGTTTCCCTGTAAAGCCAGGAGACAAACACTCATTTCTCAGTCTGTAACACTGCTCTCTGGTGTGATGGTAACATCTCACTTTTCCAAGTGGCAAGTTATTTTGAGAGTTGAAGAGTAACCAACGTCAAGGCTGCAGAGAAAAATTCAGCTAAGCTTTTTTTTTTTTTTTTTGGTCACTCTGAGTCTGCCCTTATTTGTCCTCTGTGGAATCTCACAGTTCTCCTATCCTTCAAGCATCCTTGGAGCTGGAGCACTCTATCATCCATGACTTATCCAACAGGACTGGGTGAGTTTGAGTCAGTAACCTGTGAAGTGTCACACAGTGAAACAGGTCCTTCCTGTCCTCTTTATATCTGTTTGTCCCTCATGCATTTGTGCAGTGTAGCACTCTGCTTTCCTACTCCGACTATCATGTTCCCCAGAGGATATCTTAGCTCTGCAGTTCCTTTCTTCCCTCCCTTCCTCCCTCTGCTCAATCACATGATATAAGGTGCCAGACACATCCCACACCATATCCCAATCTGTACTGCTCTCTCATGCACGGGAGAAAACACTTAAGAAATGTACAAAGATGTGAATCCTTGTTAAAAACAAAATATTATTTATTTTGCAGAAAAAATAAAGTTCTTGGAAAGATTTTTTTTAACAATCTAAAGATACATTTACATTACTTTAAGAGAAAATTTTGTCATAGTCATCCATGAAGCCTCAGTTTTATCTAAAGATATCAAGAAATGTTGATTATGTCTCAGTTTTGTCCTTGCAAACTTGTTTTTGCCTCTGGCTTACAGGGTCCTTTTTTTGCCCTGCTATCATTCTTTCAGCCTCTGTTCTCAAGCTATGACTCTTCTGGCCTTGTCTTCTCAGTAAGAGTCTTCAGGACCTATGGCTGTGGTCACTGACCTTTAACAGCTTATATGTCTGTAAGAGTAGTTACACTGAATTTCTTTTCTGACTGTTTCCTCAGGCACAGTGCTACCAGATGTCTGAATATAGCAAACATCCCATTAACCAAGAAAAACACATAATCTCTCTCGAAACAGCACTAAATATAACATGGTCATTAAAAAAATGCTGCTAGGGATTCATCTCATAGACCTGATACCATTCTGCAGCCTACAAAATAAAATACTAGCATGCCATCTTAATTACACCAAATAATTATGAGTTGCAATCAGAGACTCTTAAGATACATTTACTCCAGAAACTGAGGAGAGCATATGAAAAGGGGAGGGAATTAAAATGAAGTTGATAATAAAGCTGAGATTTTCCTTACTATGCATGTTACCATGTCAACCTGAGTTATGCAGTATCACATTTGAGATCTATTCAAGACCCCTTCAAAAGCTTAGCAACTAACCAGGATATTATAGATGGATTTTCAGCTGATTTTGACATCTTTTGCATGATAAATGCTACTTAACCACATTCTTTTTCTGGTTTAATATCAAATACAACTGAGCAAATGTTTAATTATATCCATGCAGATGGTTTATTATGTAAGAGATAATTACTTGTCCCACTTTTAAAGTACTAAACCATGCAGAAAACATGAAGCACAATCATTTTAAAACAGCAAGTAACTTAACATAAAGTATTATTTCTTGCACATAGCAGAGAAATACATGAAACCTCAATATCCTGTATGTGTGTAAGTCTCAGATGGTTTAACGGGGATTCTTTTATGTTACTGTGTGAATATTTCCCCTGTTCTAGCTGCCTTCTTAATGTCAGCATAGCTTTCCACTGCTGTCTGACAGTGGCCTAAAGCCTTTCATTGAAAATTGAAACTATGTAAAGTTTGACATCTAATCTTTCAGAAAACGCACCTTTCTTTAAGTACTTATATATATATATAATATCCTTTATAATTTAAAATACCTTACATATGTTATGAGAAGTATTAGTTACAGGTTCAGCATAGATTTGAGCATTATGTAAGCTGGTACACAACAAAAGTTGGTAGATAGATAGTATTAGAGAATTACAACATTTTTACCTGTTTTCCATGTTAGTTGTGCTACTAAAATGGTTTGAGAAAAAAGACACAAAAGAATATGACTTAAAAGCAAAATATAAGCCTGAAATTGTTTAAATTTTCACTCTTAGTAAAGAACCTGAATTATTTTAGTAAAACACTGTATGAAACCCGCAAAAGGGAATAACTCCATAAGTGATAAATCCATTGCACAATATTATGATAATCACTTAGCTAGATGAAAGTCACCAACAAAAGTGATTAAACACAATTTACCATCAGATGCAGAAGATTTTCTCACTCTTAAAACAGATGCTGAAACAATTGTTCTCAGAGCAGCAGAGCAAATAGAGTTTAGACTCCATTTAGATCTCCTCTATATTGTTTCTTGGATGTCCAATGGTAAGAGAGTTTCTTCATCTTTTCCTCAGCACAGATACCCTTTCTCTCCAGTCAGGTGTCTTATTTCATAACTTCTTCAGGAATTCAAAATAGTTTAGTTCTCTCCTCCAATTTGATTACAGTTTCCAGTGCCTGCAGATGATCAGAAGGCAGTTGATGGATATGACTTGCTCAACAAGGGCAGCAAGCTGGCAGTGATCCTCCAGAAAGTGTGAAGAGTCTCTGTGGGAGAATGGATGGTTCACACCTTATCACTGCCAAAGACATGCTGAAAGTTCAGGCAGGTGCTCAGTTTGACAGTGTTTCCTCCTTACTTTAGAGAAAACTAATTTTTAATTGAGGATCACTGAATTTAATGAGTTTCATACCTTTAGCTAAACCAGTACAGAAAATCTCTCTCAGTAAATGTCTGCCAGACAGACCCATTTGTGCAATCCCTGAATGTTCCTTGGGCAGCTCAGCATATTCCCCAAACATCCATAATCTAAGTAAGAAAATTGTCTTCCTATGCTACTTCATATTCCAGAATGAAAGTAGGACTAAAGAATAATCAACGCTCCCCTCTGTCTCACTTATGTTACATCTGCACACAGATAACATGCAGGAGCATAACCACACTACCTACTTACTCAAATATATAGTTCCTGGTCTGTGGTTTCCAGGGATCCCATCTTTTATCTAATCCCTAATGATGTTGGATACAGAAATAGTTCAGCAGAAAGTGGGTATGTGAACCCAGGATTATTTATGTTGCCTTCTGTTTTCTCCCTTTCCATTAGCAAACAAATGAGGGTGAAAGAAACAAAGGGTAAAGGTGGATTAGAAAGAAAGAAAGAAATCAGAATTATAATTACTTTTCAGTTGCATGAATAGTTTTGAAAAATGTACCTATAGCAAAAGCTGTGCTTTTGTCAGGCTTATGAGACAAAAATAACATTGTTAGAAGTTAATGGCTTTATTTTGCAAGCAAGCTGAAGTGACCCTATACAAACTGAGGCTGAATTCCATATTAAGATGAGTCCTTGAATATCTGGTTTGAAAAATGCTTTTTCCTCCTTTCTTATTAATAAGGGAATGCTTTATTGTTGCTGGGCATACACAGTGAGTCCTTCAGTTTCCCCACGGCCACATACTGTATAGTGCAAAGCTGGAAGAATTGCCCTAGATTCTGCACCTTTTTTGCCATTCTGTCTGTGTAAGAAGCCATGAAAACTGCAGAAAGAAACATTGTAATAGCGATTTTCCTGAACTCCCTGCAGAGTTTTTGGCATTTATACTTTTTTATTCTCGAGATAGAGAGGAAACACAAAGCTTCAGGGTGAGAAAGGATAAAACAAGCACAAAGCTGGGTGAAGAAAAAAGAGGAAACAAAGTAAAGATAGGCTTTAAAATGTATGCTGCATGTTTTAGTATTATAACTGTGTGTGATGACAATATGCCTGTAAAAAGCTACTGGTTAATCAGTAGGAATGTGTGCTCTTATGTGTATCTAATAATGTATGCTCTCAGAGATGCAAGTTAAAATGAAAATTCTGAGTATAGATTTTAAAGAGCACTAATTTCCGACCATGCTGGGTCAGTCCCATCTATATGTCATGGTGTGCCAACTTATAATAAAGAGGTGCAGTGTGTCTACCAAACTTAAGTAAATCAAGTTTATTATATGATACTTTGAATAAATCATGTATATTTTTTTTTGTTTTTTACAAGATACTATAGATTAAAATACTCTCCCTTAGGTATTTAAGGAGTCCTTGCATGTTTTCCCACAAATATGCTCTAGCAGACGAAAGCAGAACAGGTATATTCCTAAATTTATGAAAATTTAGATATGTGTGTGTACTGAGAAATGAGGGACAGCATAGCTATATGGCAAAGAGGGGGTGATTGCCATGTGGGGGCTGAGAGGAAGAAACAGGCTGCTGTGTTGAAAACCGAGGGGGAGAGTGGTTATATAAAGATGAAAGACAAGGTACTGCCTACAAGCCTGATATAAGATATACTTTGAGAAGAATCAGTGATAATGAGACATAAAGAGGAAAAGGAAAGGGTGTATGGGTACCTTATATGTGCCCATGTACACACATCAGACATAATGTAAAATAAGACACGGGAGGTTAACTGTTTAGTATTTTTACAGATCCTCTTATGTTGTACATCCTAGCCTCTCCATCCTTTTTCTTCTAAGTTTATTATATGTTTTTTTTTCCCTTTGGATACAAGAATGAAATAAAACTCAAAGGAAAGCAAATTGCCTTGTTTGGGCTGTTTTGTTTTGTTTTGTTTTGTTTTGTTTTGTTTTGTTTTTAAAATTAAATACAATACAGCAGACTTAAAAGGATTTTAGTCTATCCCAAGCAGCCATAAATCAACCCCTCAGAGAGCCAGGGTCAAACCTCTAACATGTACAATATATGTAACATACCTGCTGTTTGAGAGGTACAGCCCATTGGTTTCTCAGGCTTTCATTTGAAAGTGTTGGCCACAGTGTGATTTTTGCGCTACTTGCAAGCATATGCTTCCTATATTAACAGTGCTAAAGAAAATACTGCCATTTGTTTTATGATTCAGTATATTGCAGTGGGGGCCCTTTGCATGTGACTGTAATACAAATGGCATATAAATAACCCCTAAAAGCAGAGGGAGGGTGTGTAATGGTTACTGGTATAAGATACTCTTTTATCTTCTTAGTACCAATTTATGTTGTATTCAGGGAGTTCTTATTCTCATGAGTATTAGGTTATGTGTTGAGTGTTAAGGCATTTATAAAATTAACAGTTCTATTATACCAACAATTGGAAACTGGCATCAGTTGTTAATCAGACCAGTAGCCTGTGGAAATGAGAACTGTGTGAAAATGGGAGAAGGGGCTGTGTGCACATTGATCTCTGCCTCTCCCTCCTGAGCACTCCGGAAATCCAATTGCCACAGAATGCCTGGGCTTTAGCAGAGGGAACACGGCTGTGTCTTGCCATGAATGGCAGACGGCCCTTTAACCTTCTGACCACACAGTTCTAAACTGAAGGACTCAGTACAGAATGACAATACCAGGTCTGCCTCAAGTAATGACAGACAGCATCTTCGCAGCTTAGTTTCTAGCCTAGATCCTCCTAAAGCTTTAATCCTAAAGCTTGTCCTTCACCCTGATGTGCCTCTGTGGTCATCAGATAGTGTCTAATTGTCTCTTTTGTTTCTGTTGTCCTGATATAATATATTCATTAAATATTTCCATGAAATATTTCTATTATATATTTCTATGTATCCTTGATGGCAGGCCCAGAGTCTCTGCTGCCTTCTTTGCAGACACAAATATGCAATAAAATACAATAAAATGAAGAACTGTGATGATAGCCTCTGCATATTGTCTTACTTCCCGCAAAAGGGACAAATGAAAACTAAATAGGAAATGAAAGTTTCCACTCCTCTCCTAAGGGTTGTTGTTACAGTCCTTGGTTATGAAATTTCAAGGGCTGGAGGTGTGAGTCTGCAATTGTATTCCAGATTTCTATGAAGTGTCTTCTGAGGATCTTTGTAGAATGTTTTCTTTCCAAAATTGGATTTGAAAAAAGATAAGGAGATACATTTTATGTTTATGTTTCATGCAGTAGCAAAATTCATCATCAGAATGAAGATATTTGGAAAGTAATATTTCTGCTGATCACATTAATTGTAAAAAACAACCAAGTCAATTCTCCTTAGATTTAAAGCATTCTCCTCAGTAATTACAGATACTGAACGTTGATCTTTAGCAAGTGATAGAAAGACTGCTTAGATGAGGAATCTGTAAAACAAAAAGGCTTGTTTTCTAAAAATAAACAAAGAAGCAGATTTAAATAATGAAAAAGACAAATAGAGAACAGATATTAGAGTGATAAGATGAAGAAGACATCCAAAAGTAGACCTGAGTACAGTGAGATAGCATCCTGCCTAATACAGGACAGATAATGCAATTATTAAAAAAAAAAACGGAATTATGACTTAGTAGAAAATTTACCTATATGCTGATTGAAGTATGTACTTAAGCCTGCTAGAAATCAGTAAACTTAATTGCTTACTTAAATCTTTGCCTTTAATTGAATTGTATACAGAATTTTACTTTGTTTAAAAATAACATAAAATAGTGTGTGTGTTTTGTAGCTTTAAGATAGTGCTAGGAATTGAAGAAAAAAGGGTAATTATATAAGGAAAGATGCTCAAAACTGTTACAACAGCTCTGATGAATTAACTCACCTTCTCTAAAGCCTAGCCAAGTTTACAGAGCTGAAAAGCTGTGTTGAGCTGTTCATCTTAGGTTTGCACATTTATATTAAATAAAATCCCACCTTGATTCAGCACATTGCTAAAAGTAGCAAAATTCTTAATAAAGTTTCAAGGTTGCAGGAACAGTAGACCTTTGGCATATGAATGAAAGCAGGGGATGTATATAAAAAAATGTAGTTTAACTGGACACTGTTTCCCCAGATCAAAAAAGCATCCATTTTATTACAGGTAAGTATTATGAACCCAGGGGTCTTTGAAGTCACTGGACTGCAGATGTTTTTCTTTAGAGGTTGTGGTGGAACAAATCTATAGCACTTTTACTCAGAACAGTTTGGGACCCAGTGCAAAAACACCTGAGTACACAATTAACCACTGAGACCAAATGGAGCCATTTACATTAGTAAAGTAATATTATTGCAGAAGTGCATGCCAATGACAAATACTTTGTGTGGAATGATGCACATTAAAGTTTGTGGATGCCTCATCAAGGTGCAAAACCTATGAAACAGGATCTGTGGGACCAAAGCACACATATTTTCTGCTGTAGGGTGGAGCAGTGGAGGGGAAGTTCTTCTATTGGTAGTTTTTTGCCAGTAACACAACTGTGAGTTTGCCATCAGTTGCCTGAATAACTGCTAAATTGTAGTATCTTTGTCTGTACCTGCACTTGCTAAGTGCATTTCCTACAGGGAGAACCCTGCACTACCAGATATAGTATCCACTGCCTGAAGAAGCTGAATGCATCCAAGCTGGGCTTCCAGCCCTGGGCTTCCTCCTCTAGGACCTACATGGTGCCCTGGTTGCTGAGACACATAATTGTTTTTTAATAGCTTGCACATTCTAGTAGAAAATGAAAAAAATCGTTTCAGCCTATGAAGATCTATATTTTTACAACATGAAACAGGAAGAATGTATTACCTCTTTTGGGGCAAAATGTAAGGCTGTTTGAGGCTGCAAAGCCCACTGAGAGTGGGTTGCAAGAATGTAATGCAGGAGTTAATAGCTTGTGTAGGTCATATCAACTTTGGAGAACACTTTTTGGACTGAATTATCCCCAGAAATGCACCTAAACTTTATTTTGTGGGGAACTAAATGTTTCGGTCCTGAACCAGCATATACGATATAGGTGATCAGGGAGCCAAGACCCAGAAGATGGAGTAAGATATTTGGTAGTTCTGAGGTACCTCCTGAGAAAAGGTTATGAATACACAATTCCCCATTAACCATTCAGAGACCCTAATAGCTCTCTGAAAAAATATAAACAAGTCACCTGTGAAAAATGACAATACGAATCTTATTGCTTTTTCTCATTCAACTGCTGCCATGTAAAATGTTTTTTGTTTGGCAATCTCTCTCTTATGATATCCCTCTAGTATTAAGAATAAATGCATTTTAAAATTATTTTGCCATCTCCTGTTATTACATGCTCAGGCTGACTTTTAACAGGAAATACAATTTCAAAGAAATTTAACTCTTGCCTTGCTCTAAATAATTACAATTGTTGGCAAGTTTCCTTTAGCACTGCTCATATCACTGTAATCAACCACTTAAATGGCACAGGTTACAGGTTTCAATTTCACCAATTCTGTAATTATGAAAGGCAGTGCTTTATCTCCTGTTTTGAGAAGTAAAAAAATTTAATTAATCATGCAAGTATGTATGAGGTGCACAAAGGTGTGAGTTGAGCACCAGGAGATCCACCCTTGTCTTAATTCAAAGCTGTAGGAGACCCAAGAAGAACAGGCATTAGAAGGTGAAGTTTAAAAAGTTGTTCGTGCTGGAGGCATCTGAACCCTTTCACATGGGCCTGTGCTTCCCATAAAGTACACAGGGGGAACAAGGAATATCAAAACAGGCTGCAAAGCTGGGTGAAATGAATGTTTTCCCAAGTTTCTAGATCTCAGTAGTTTTTAGGGGTGAGTGCTGAGGAGTGTTTCACTTATGAAGACTGATGCTACTGGACATGCAATGGCACAGGATATTATGAATACGCACAGAAAAGAATGCATGCCAAAAAGAAAGGGTATCAGTCAACTCCAGGTGCCTCAGTCCTTAGTAGAGAGTTCTATAGGGAGTTAACTGGCATAAGATTTTCTTGTTGTCCTCCATGTAGTCAATGAGAGGAGAAAATTGACTAAAAAAATCATTATCTGTGAGAAAATGAGCAGCAGACTATAGCAGAACACAGCAGATTTCAATCTAGCAGTCACACTACAAAATAAAATGCATTATGATGCCTTTAACAGCATAACATAGTTGCCATAACACTGTATTCTTCGATACTCTATTCCACCATTATGTAAAAAATTGAAATTAAACAAGTCTTCAGGCTCAGGAGAATTTAAATATTAATATTTCCTGTAGAACTGTGATCTTATTAAAAGTACATCTTTTACAAATTAGGTTTTGTGAATGAAGAGCAAATTCAATTCACATATTTCAAAGTTACTTAAAATTTATTTCCTAATGGAAGCTCTTATTATAAAATTAACTTTTTTATCAGAACAAGGCCTCATCAGAGAGTAAAAATAATTTGTTTTATAAAAGCAAGTTCTAATTTAGTTACTCCAGAAATCACCAAAAACTAGTAGAGCACTATATAAAATTATCGTATTTAGAAACTAAAATGTATGGGGTTACAAACCTAGATGATACTGGGAAAAACTTCAAGAAGTGATTGATTTGTTTCAGTAGAGCTCTAAAACAAGTTACATTAGATCAAGCAATATTTATAGAAACCAACATCAACCGAAATCAGTTTCATGGCAAAAATCATAACATATTACATAGCACCTTGGGAACCTCCATGCTGTTAAGCACTGTTTGAAAATCGTGCTTTCTATCAATTGAATCTCAGATAAATGAAGTTGTTTGTGAACAACTTACAAAATAATTAAACGAGTTGGTTGTTCATGTCAGATCACCATAGGAAAAGAAATTCTTTACTGGGTTATGCAAAGTATTCAGGGGCTTTTGCAGTCCCAAAATCAAGAATGGGTCAGGAGCATAGTGGGGCAATAAGGAGTTACATGGTGTATGATAGTGCTCAACCTCCCACCTTGTGACCAGGTGTGACACCAGCGAAATACCTGTATCCCAAATCAATCCAGAATTGCAAAAGGCAGAGTAAATTAGATGGCTCAAGATACTGCTTCTCAGGTGACTGATACCAGGCTTGGATAACAGATAAGACTATACTTTAGATTAGCAGGACCCTACATTTCTCGTGTTCCTCCACTGCAGTGTTCCTTAGCCAGAGATCAGCTTTGCTCTCAGTAACTCTGAACTGTAATGATGTGACCCTCTCAGAGGAAAAAATTTCAACTTTGTAAAGGAAGATTTTTAAACAACAAGTAGCATAGCACTGATGCCTAATTTATTTTTAGCATTACACTGTAAAAGCTTACTGAATCATAAACAACAATCTGGCTGAGCTTTACCAGTTTGAATTTGGCCCACTGCTTTTGTCTAATACCCTGTACATGTTGGACGCTGCACATTCATGTTCACCATGTAACAGGCACAGAAAAATATCTGGATAACTAATTAAAGTGTGGAAAGCATTTGTGCAATCCAAATTCCCACAATTTAAATTTCATGTTTAGTGCAACATGATTAATTGTCTGAATTGGCCATAAATTACAAAAATGTTAATATTTTAATAATTATTTCAGCACAACAGTGATTTTATGTCTCATTTTCTTCACACAAATCTTTTTAAAAAGTATAAGAAATGCCTTATTTATGTATTAAAAAGAAAAAAGAAAAAATGTGTCCATTCAATCAGGTTCATGAATTTAATTAAACTGATTTTAAAACACAGATAATGCTCAGATTACCCTTCCATCCTGTATTCCAGACAGAATCTAGATTGTCTTCTGTACTCTTCTGATGTGCATGATGATTCCCACAGGATAGTGACAACACTGTGTTTATTTGTAGACTATCTTCAGATTCCATTTTGGTGGCTTCTAGAAGAATCTGTCTCTAACTGTGCATGAATCTGCCAATTCCTCGCATCAGCACTGACACTCCACAGGAAATCTAGTGAGCTGAATTAATTAGGAAATGTTTTTTTTGGGGGGGGGGTAAATTCTTTATTGGGATACTAAGTCATTTTGGATGCTCTTAGGCATCATGTCTGATTGCTCTTAGGCATGTCACAATATTCTCAGACAAAACAGACAAAGTTTTCAGTTCTGTGAGATGAAATCTGACCTTGTATTTATTAGTCCATTAAAACTGCTATGTGATTATTTGCTTCACTCAATACACTTTCATAAGTTAATTTTGTTAGTGTCTTTATTACATCCACTTCCCATTTTGACAATGCCCAAGAACTACATGAAATTGTTTCAAATTAATATTGAGCTTGGTGTGTCAAACAGATTAGTGGTTGTTACTACAATTTTATATTCCAGCACTGTGAGCTCAATTGTTTTCCAGTACATTGCATGTTTTATTTTACAACAAAGCTTCAAGGACTTTTTGCTGCTGAAAGCCTTTTGCAAATTCATTCTGTTTTGACTGGACGACAGGATATCAGCAGGGGATGACTAAAAACTATCAATGAGAGAAAAAAGTTTCCCTCTAGGAGACTCAGACTCAGCTGGAATGCAGACTTCCCTTTGGATGGAGAAGAATTTCTAATTATATAGAAAGAATAACTGAAAAAAGAAGAAAATGTAGATAATTAACAACTGACTTCACCTAACAACAGCAAGCATTCACCTGATTATTTTCAAACAGAAAGTAATTATAACAATATTCAGAGTATGAGCAATAAACCACTCCTTCAGGTACTCTTTTCTGTTTCCTAGAATAAAACACCCCAATGTGACTGTGTTACTTAAACTTTTGTAAAGGGAAGAAAATCCTCTGAGTCTTCTTATGCATATTCTGATCAGCTCATGGAAATGTCAGAATCTTCACACAAGTAACTAGTGTTTGAAAGTCTTCAGCATTCAAAGGAGAAGGGAAGAAAAAAGTCTGGATATTCTGCCTGCACTGTATTTGCACAGGTTTGTAATCAAATGGTGCTGTCCCAATTCAAAGAAGTTGAAGAGCAAGTCTGGAACAGAAGTTAAACTAAGAAATGGGGCAGCAGCTGTTGGAACTGACCTTCTTTGAAACAGAGGTGTACTGTTGGCTTTTGGTCATGCTGTCCAGTAAAACCACCATGCCATTCTCTGGAAAGCTGTTTTTCAGCTGCTGGACCCCAGCCTGTGTTGGTGCCTGGAGGTTTTTTATTCCAGAAATAGAAATTCAGACTCCAGATTGAGTTTGAATTTAAAGTTTTTTTTTGTTTTGTTTTGCTTCTTTTTGGTTGGTTGGTTGGTTGGTTGGTTGGTTGGTTGGTTGGTTGGTTAGATTTTTGTTTGGTATTTTTTTAGTTTTTAATGTTTCCGAGGTTCTTAAAAATACATAAGTCAGCCCATATTCATCCCTAAACTAACTGACAGTTTTATAAATTAATAAGATAAGTTAAAAATAAAAGCAATTAAAAGATACTTTCCTTCAAATCGAAAAATGTCTTCATCAAAAGGCTTGCCAAGCATGGGGACAGACTGTCCATGGAAGTGGTTGAGCCATCATTCCTGCAGGTATTTAAAAACGTGTGGATGTGGCACTGAGGGACATAGTTTAGTGGTGGTCTTCACAGTGCTGTGTTAACAAAGATCTTATCAAGCCTAAAAAGTTTCATCATTCTATGATTCTACAGTTCTTGGAAGCATTGCAAACCTGCAAGGCTGCATTCTACTAACCACTGAGTAATGTCCAAATATAACAAGTGATCCTAACAAATAACCCTTGGTTAGAGAATTATTTTCAAGAAACAGAAGGTCAGTAACTCAGACACAGTACTTTAGTTCATCCTCAGACCTCACTGTTTTGCTTTGACAGAACAGCAGTGTAAAGATTTCATTTTAGGAGGAAATGTAGGGCTGAACAATTTACTCTCAATTTTTTTTTCAAGCTTCAGGCTTCTTAGATCAAACATTTTCACACTGGAAGCAGACATTATTACTTATGAGCCTGATATCTCTTCTTTGTGAGACTTTGCTTTATTTACAGCCTGTAGGTATGGGCAGCTACAACCGTGTCAGGAGAAAAGGTTACTGGTATCTTTATCATGATTACGCAAGTATTACTGGTGAAATATTTTGCTTTTAGGTTCTCCATGGACCACAAATGACGGTAGTCTAAACAGCCTTTAATTATCTTATTGGCAAGAATTATACTTCTCTGGAAACTGACAGTATTCTGCCTGGAATAAAAAAAAAAAAAGGAAATTATCTTATTATTGCTATTATTACTTGCAGCACAGTTTCTCCTGCTGCTGGCAAGGGTAATCAAGGTGATGGAAACCCACACACTTGATTCTAACTCAGTATATTAAAAGATGTGAAGAGGCAAGTCCTGGGCTCCTTAAATTGGATAGACTTCAACTGAAAAAAAAAGGCACCTGAATAGTAATTTATACAAGATTAAATTAGACACATAGTAGCCATTTATTCACCTGGCTCTCAGCTTATATTTATGATGATTATAATTATGTTGACCATATATAAACTTAGTTAAAAAAAAAAAAATCACATTTTACCCTGACCAGATAACCAGAAATTTAGCATAACATATTTATGTGATGTTTTAGGAATTTAATGTCGCAAATTTCAACATTTGCTTTACTGTGATAAATTCTCTCTACATACAGATATTTCAAACTGTTCCGCAGTGCTTCCAAACACTAACTGGGAAAATAAAAGACTCCTTAAAGTTAGTAATAGATAAATTCCGTGAGAACAACAAAGGGATGAGGAAGGTCCTTGAAAGACACAGCCAAGGCATTTTCAAATGACAAGAACTGTTGGCAGCAACAGAACAAGCAGAAATAAGTGATCTTGTAACCTTTTATTAATGCTTACATTTTTGTGCCTAAATCAAGCCTCAGGACAGAGACTGTGTGCTTTGGTTAGGTTTTGTTTGTTATTTCACTTTTACTGAATCCCTGTTATTAAGTAATCCAGAGCAAACTATACACCCTATGCTAGAAATAATGTCTGTAGTCTGTCCTGTGTGTACCACAGCAAGGAAGGAACTCTGTTGGAGATGGTTTAACCTATACAGAACATCTTCCCACTTTTTCCTAAGGACCCCTGAGTTGTATGAGTCCATTCCTGTGGTTGTCCTGACTGTGGACATCTGGGCTGTGACTGAGAGATGGAAGCTGAATCTAATGGACAATTGCCTTTCCATTCCAGTTAGCTAGATGGCCTTTACTTTCCCTGAGTTATTTACCTTCCACATAATTTTTCATTCCATACATCCTTACACACATTCATGGCAGTTAATTTCAGGCACTCAGCTGAGTTTTCTCAATAGTGAAAGGGAAATGTCAGTGAAAATGCACTTGCCTCTAAAATGAAATAATTTTCTAGGAGCAATTCTCTTCCTTTCTTGGTCTTGAGAGGGTATCTGAAGAACATTTTCCCAACTTAAGGAGGGGTCATAACTCCAGTAGGTTTATAACAGGATAATTTCCTGAACATGAGGAAAAAAAAGCCCCCACCAACACCCCCTCCTCCCAACATACTGTCTAAGCCTTTCTAAGATTCTAAGATTTCTGGAGCTCACTGAAGTAATATTAAAAAACATGATTCCATGTAACAGCATATTAAAAAAAAAAAAAAAAAAAAAAAAAGAGTACTGACCAGTCAGATTTTGTCATCCCTGACAACTCTATCCTCCTGCATTCATGAAGTGCTTTCAGTCATGAAAACCTGTCTTAGCAAAGCTCAAATATGCAAATATGGAGAAATGACAAGCTTCTGCTTGGTACTTCTTCAAGCTTTAAAAACTGCCTGAAAGACAGTGGTGAGGGCTGAAGTTAAGACAGTCATTAAGGAAAGTGGGATGCTGGCAAGAAAAACTAGTGCAATCTGCACTCACCCACTGTCAGAGAAAGGAGTAATTTATGGTCTTTTTAGCTGCAACAGCTTTACTTCTTTTTTTGTATCTCCATGGAGCTCAGCTGCGGACTGGCTGGCTGACCTGAAGGGAAGGGGAAGATGGACACCTGTGTAAAAAAACCAGTTACAGTCACACACTGCCTGTAAACCAGCCCAGCCAAGGTCCTCAGCAAGATCCTCAGGACAACTGAAAGCCAAACCCATGCTCAAAGCAACTTTAAATTTTATTATTCCTTTCTATTTGTAAATGGAAACCCAAAGGTCATTTAAGTCAAATCTGGTTTGAGACTTGTGAAGTAGCAGTGCAAGATATCAACATTTCTTTGACAAGGGTATTGCTAGTGGCTTGCTGCAGTCTTGCATTGCCTCTCTTGTTGGCACAACTCCCCTTTGGCAGCTGTGATGAGTGAAAATTCTCCCTCAGTGGCTGTTGTGTGGTCGTTTCTACTGAGTTTCCGAGCACTGTATTCTGGTGTGTTTTCCAGCTCATTAGAGAAGGTGATACATAATCCAGGGACAGAAGTCTGGCCCTGGTTTCTGTAGACCAAAGCACTGCACAACATAAATATAAAACTGTCAGAGCTGCTTGTGGGAATGCTTCCAGGTAACTCACAGCAGGGTGCCAAGGGACTTGGTCTCAGCATCTATGACAGGTCTACATAAACTTGGTGCCATTGTGATGACACATACAGCCACACAAAGAGCACTCAGAAGAACAATGATAAGATTAAGAAAAACTACTCCTGACAGGTTATATACTTTCCAAGATCACGGAATCGTAGAATCCTAGAATGACTTGGGTTGGGAGGGACCTTAGAGATCATCTCATTCCAATGCCCCTGCCATGGGCAGGGACAGCTTCTCTAGACCACGTTGATCAAAGCCCCATCTGACCTGGGATTGAGGACACCCAGGGATGGGGCACCCACAGCTTCTATGTGCAACCAGTGCCAGTGTCCCACCACTCGCACAGTAAAAAATTTCCTCTGAATATTCAAATCTACTCTCTGACAGCTTAAAACCATTACGTCTTCTCTTCTATCACTACATCCACTTGTGAAAAGTCTCTCTCCTGCTCTCTTGCAGGTCTCCTTTATGTTCTGGATGATGCTATAAGGTCTCCCCAGAGCCTTCTCTTCTCCAGGCTGAACAACACCAACTCTCTCTCTTACACTGTCTTCTTTTGCAAGATGAATAGACCTGGTGTATTGACACTCAGCAGTGAAGAAGCATAACTGAGATACAGATCCTGAAGTACCCACATCTGTCAGGAAATACCTCTGTGACATGAAAAGGGCAGGTGGTGATGGAAGCCCAGGCATCAGATGCTTCTTACGAGTCCTTTCTTTGCTTTGAAGTGTTTTTGCACTGTAATGATAGGAGGAAAAATCAGTTAAGCACAGGGATATATTTTTAGGCAGGGTGTACAATACTGTAGAATATCTAGAATGAGTTCTGAGTATCTGAAAAATTCTACTTTTGGATATATTTTGTACAGCCAGATAGTACTTGAAGTACTAAAACACCACTTCCCCCTCTTTATTTGCTTCAGGACATCAAAATAATAACTTCATAGTAATACATTCATTTGATCATAGTTGGAATGCTAATAACTTCATTTATTTTCTAGTTAAAAAAATCAGAAGAATTTGTATTCTCTTTGAAAGCAAGCTGTGTTGTAGTAATTGCTTAATGAATTAACAACACTCACCATCTTGGCTTCTTCTGGTAGGGAGAAAGCAGCTCAAGTTTCTTCCCAAGGAAAATATGTAGTGAAAACTACGTATGTCCTTGTTTTATACCACAGTGGAGGAGCTCAGAGGCAAAACTGTTGCATTCCTTGAAAATTAGTGTTCATAGAAGTTGTACATTATGACATCTCAGCATGATCCAGTTAAATTTTTCCAGTTAAGTCAACTTAAATATATTGCTTAGTGTTCTGTGTCCTTTGCAGACACTCATACATAGTGTTTGCTCTTTACTCTTTTCATTATTAAATTATGAGATTGTAAAACCATCCTTCAGAAATTTAGAAAATAGAATAGCCAAATAAATGAATAGTTGGAAAATTCTTTAACCTTCATTTTATGTGCTCCATATGGCAATGACAAATCATAATATGACAGTGGGAGACCTTTCACTGTGTTGTTTTTGAGTTTTTTTCTAGAAATCATGCATATTGGAAGTGATTTCAGTGTGTTGCATCTTTTCCCTGCCAACACGTGGTAGTTTCAAACCAGCCAGGCTGATGTGCACAGCAGTTCTGTAGGGAACTCTGCAGTGGCAGTCATGGTGTTTTGTTTCTGACAATAAATTCCTGCTAACTCATTACTGGAAGTTTGAAAATGCCTTGAAAGAAGACAGGCCTGTGCTTTCATCTTTCCAAAAATTGGGGGAGAAAGTGTGTGTGCTCTCATTACAGTCATGTGGTATTTATTTCCTATCTAGCTAAATGTCAACCTTTTAAAAATCCAGCTTAAATATTCATTTCAACAGCACACATCAAAGGCAGATTCTCAGGTGAGCTGGATGGTACAGAAAAGTAGACAACAAACAGTGATTTACAAACATGGAGAGTGTCCAGCTGCAAAACCACATTTCTGTGTTTATCTTAAAGGGAGTCCAAGAAAAGTTGAGAGTTTAACCTGCTCTTTGTTCTTTTGGTCTATTTTTGCTTTGGAATGGGGAAAAAGTTGGCTTCACCTTTCAGTTTTTATGAAACAGAACAAATTCATAAAAATGTTTACATTTTTTCCTGAAGGTTTTTGCTCTGACTGTGCCTATTATAAAAGTGTTGTAATAACAAGAGCTTTAAAAAAAATGTTTCTTGCCCTTAGGCTGTGCAAATAACAGCACTCTGTGCCCCCTGTCAGCATGACTCAGTGACTTTTGGGATGAATAAGAGGGGCTTTACAACTCAGTTGGTTCTCCTTCCTTAATAACTACATTTTCCCAAACCTACCAATTTTTTTCTGATTAAAAAAAAAAAGAGAGAGAGAAACAAAGAAATGGAGGAAAGCATGGACCACAGGCAAGGCTAGTTCAGTTTTCAGCTCTTTGAAGAAGGACAAGGAGGCAGAAAGCAGAACTTTGTCATATAATTTTTTGTTATTTCCTCTGCTTTTCAAAGCACCTTGGCTATTTGATCCCTAGCAGAGAGGCACTGTAACCATTATTATGGCAGAGGCTTGTTTTTATGTACCCCTTTTAGAACTATATTTCACAGTGAATGGCAAGAGAAACTACTGACTGATCTTCAAAACCACTTGCAAGCAAAATGGCAAGCTATCACACCATTGTTCTCTTAATTTTTCTTTCTGAGGCTCACTTTAATTTTTTTTCCTCTTCTTTTGGATTATGCTCTCCCAATGAATGTGGCGCTACTTGACCTTCAAATGTCAAAATCCCTTTGAATGGCATTACTGTGAAGTCTGGTGCCATACACCACATGTGAATGGCTAATATACATAGGAATCAATAGACATATTTCATGATGCACAGCCAGGCCTATGAATTCATTTTATTATTCCTATCACTTCCCCACCCCCACAAAAACAAATTTTCAACTAGCTACTGCTATTTTAAGAAGAGAGGGGGGAGAGAATATACCGGCAGGCTGATTGACATAAGTCAGCCAACTCTTCCAGCTAAAGGTCTGAGTCTGCAAGCTGTTTCTTGTGGGCGGATCTCTGTGCTTAGATTGAGCAGCCTGAAGAATTCAAACTGAAATCAGCTACAGCTAAGTTATAAGCAATATACTCACATTTTCAGAGTTATTCAAGTGAAGAAACACAGGGTGAAGTCACTTTACATATTATTATTATTATTATTATTATTATTATTACTATTTTCCATTTGCTCCCAATCTGGTTTAACATGCAAGTGTTCTCCCTATTTTTTGTGTGCGTTTCTCTCACTTTGGGCAGTAAGAAGAGGTTTCCATTGCTACATCTACCTGGACAAAATCCAAAATGTGGGCCAAATATCCTAGTTCTTTCCTTGAAAAGGTATGGAGAAAGTCAGAGCAGGGGAGACAGAGATGAGGAGGGAACTGAAAATATTCCCAGTACAGTTGACAGTTTCATTCAGGCTCATGTCTCTAACCCAAGGGTGTCATATGGGATGTTCTGTACCAATCTCAGCTAGGACAAAATAGAAGATTTTAGTTCTCATGCCAGTGAAGAAAGGAAGATTAAAGGGCCCTTTCTTCCATCAGTTTCTGAAGAAGAACGTGACAGATTTTGAAACCATCAATTCAAAGTAATGCCCATGGCACTCGGCAGAGGAGACTATGGATTTCTACTTGTGGCTGTCCTTTTGCCTGCAAATGTGAACTGCTCTGTTTTACCCTTTGGAGAATCCTTGTCCCTACAGAGAAGACATTTAGCCTTCAGGAAGGGAGGATGAAAAACATTATTAACTTGCCATGATTTCTCACACTCCCTTGGTCTAGACTGGTGGAAGTGGCTGTCACAAAGATTCAGGATCAGGGCTCTGCTGTGCTGCAGAACCAATCCATGGCCTGAACAGCCTGCAGGAAATTAGGCACTGCAGAAATCTGGGTATTTTTCTGGGTGGCCAGCCAATAAACCCAAATAATCCTGGGTTTTGGTGTATGAAGAATATAAGCATGCACAGTTTCCACCATTCATTCAATTTCCATGTTTCATTTTTCTGAGTTAGAGGACTCAGGATTTAACTGGTAATGCTTGTCATGTTGAGCTGGAAACACCTCTAGAACATGACAGAATTATAGTGCTTACAACGCCCACAGGAAACAGTTGTTATCCCACAGACAAGTGAGAAATTGAGTCACAGTATCATCATCATCTCCTACAGCCCAGCCGAGTGTCCTAATTATAACATCATTCCATATTCAGAACTGTCTAAATAAAATGAAGCCTTAAAGATAAGCACCTCCAGCGTTGTCATGCTGTCTCACATTTGAATTTCAGACACCAAGGCTGGGTCATGACCTGCAGGGTGACCTTGGGAGGTGGCATAGACCAAAGTAAGGGCTGTTCAATATTCACCTAATGAAATACTTAATCCTGAAGAGAGCAGGTCATGGCCATCACTGGGAACTTTCCACCCAGCCATGCAAAGCTCCCTTCTGTGTGTTCACTGGTACACATGCTGACCCAGCATTATGTTGGTTAATGAGCTTTCCTCCCAATCAAAGGAGCTCATTTGATTACTTAATGGCCCTTAGAAAGCAAATTTAGAAGTAATCATCTATTCTTAGCTCAACCACTTCTCCTTTTAAAAATATTTTCCTGAGAGCCCAGTCTAGATGAATGGGACATCATCCACAGAGCTGTACAGATTGCCTGCAATTTGTACCCACCAGCCTGAAGAAGGTACCCTATAGTCAAAGGTACAATACAGCAACAAGAATGAAACCACTCCTTTTATGAACCCAAGAAAATCCTCCTCCAGTTAAGCAACTGTCACCTGAGAACAAAACTACAGGTATTGCAGATTTTTGTGGTTTGTCATACACTAGCTACAAGTTTTCTCATGGAATGCATATCTCCTCCAAGTGGGCAGACAGGCTGTACATTCACTCCCTACTGAACATAATTACACTGATAATAGTGATGGCAGTAGATAACCCCAGAAAGCAATATCTGGACTCCTCCATGCCAATACCACTGCTTCCAGAAGCTGAAATGGTGCCTTCTACCCAAAAATTCAAAGACAAAACCAAGACTCATAAATATGAATTATTACAAGTCATTAAAAACCTTTCGTATGAAGTACTTCCCACAGATGTGTCCATTTTTTAAATTGAAAATAAAATGAATATTTTAGAAAAATAAGCATCAACATCTGGTAGTATATTTTCTTCTTTTAATTTCTTTTTTCTCTGATATCAAATAGTGTCAGAAAAGCTGTATGCACCTGTTGTCTAGACTGACTTCAATTTCCTGCCTTTTCTACCAGAAAAATCTAGCAGTTTTTCTTTAAAACTATTCACATTTCTCTGGTTTGTGTTTCCATTACCCAATTAAGAGTCAGATGTGACAAAATAACTTTAGACATAGTCATCTTTAATGCTTCCAGCACAGCCTTGGTTTAAAAATGCAGGACAAGGTGTATACAAATAGAAAACACTTATATGATAACACTGTCGTACCTGGAGAGAAAATCTTCTGGTATTTTTACACACACTGAAGAAGCCTGAACTAATCAAGAGTCTGATATGTTGCCTGACTAATCAGCTCATAGACAAAAGTCTTTTGATATCACTGTTTTGTTAAAATTGTCAAAATCACAACTTCATGCTCTTAAATATCAGTTATGTTTAAGGTCAATGAAAAAATAGAAGAGGGAGACTGACCTGTTATACTTGAAATAATGATTCTTGTGCAACAGCAAAGTGAAATAACTAAACTGGTAAGAGCATCACTCCTGGAGATATGCGTAATCGAAATGTTGATTTGCCTGTTGATTTGAGTGGGTGAAAAGGTTAAACAAAATCTCTTCAGCACTCCTTAATAAGGAAACCTTTTTCTTTTCCTTGATTAAGATTACTCTCAGTGTTTTTATACACATACATTTCAAAATGTGAAATGGTATTTTTTAAAAAAAGGCAACAAATAGCCTATTTTATTTAACCACTTCAGCCAAGTGTTTTCTGTTTGTCAAACACCAGAGAATTCTGAACGACTGTGAAAAGCATGTGTGTTGCAATGTATATGCAATGACACCAGCATTCATTTCTGCTCTATAGAGAACTCCAGTAACAAGAAACCCTATGAAGGCTAAACTGTTCTAAGGACACTTGAGAATTCTGAAATGGAGAACAGTATAGAATTTTCTGGTTAAGAAAACTGCATTTCACCATGTAGTGGCCAATAACTGAAATGGAAGCTCTCCCCACTTGGGTTGGATAAGATAAATCAGAGCTGACAGGAGCTTTCCACCAGGTCATCATCCTGGACAACTATCTGGCTGGCTTGGGCTTTTTCCCATTCAGCATCTGAATGCAAATCTCATGTTACAATTTTTAACTTTTCTCATGCAACATACAGAGTGTCAGCAGCACATTTCCTTTCTGGAAAATAACTTCTCAGTCCTATATAATTCAGGCCCTTTTTGAATCTACTCTGTAAAGTCCTTTGAAAATCTGGCTCTTAGCAAAAAACACATTCCATACTATCTGGACCATTTTTTTGGGGGGTCCAGAATACTAGATGCTCTGAGACCATCTTCACACTGTTACATGGGACAAGTAACTCAGCTATCCTTACACTCCACAGTTCAAAAGAATGCCAAAAGCATGCAGGTTTACTTTAGAATACCTATTTTTTCTTCATATAGGAATACTACGAGTCCATTAAACTTGTTAAACTTTATCTTTACAAGCAAAGAAATTATGGTCTCAGCAAACCTCTTTTGTTCTGTAGCAGAAGTATATTCCTTGCCTCTGAGCACCATTTTAGATTTAAAATAGTTCCTTAAAGGTATTTCTTAAGTAAACCTTTCAAAGGCTTTTATAGGGTAACCTTCCCCCTCTCCCCTGCTTTGTAACAATGCTTGTTTAAATTTGAAGTTTATTTCAGTTATGATTCTACAATGTTTTTATAGTCATGCTGAACTTTTCCTCAAAACAACTCAAAACTTGTATGGACCAGTTCTGTCTTTCACTGCATAAATCTGTTATTTAGATTTGGGGATTTCTTGGTGCTGGTGGGGTTCTTTTGTTCTTGCATGTCATCAGAGCACTGGCTGAGAAAGCTGCAGGTTACATTATTCTCTGTAGTGTTAGCATGTTCTTTTTCCAACTTTCTGTATCTTTGGGCAGAGACTGTTCCATCTTTCCTACTTGGAAATACCAAGGGCACTGCTCCTAAGTGATAGCTGTCCATAGAGCCATCCTAAGTAGTACAATCCAAGTAACTTCCAGTGAAAGTTTTGATGGTGAGAGACAACAGGCTGGTTCAGAGAGAACATAGCAGGCACTGCTTTGGCTGGTGCTGGCACTAGGAAATGGATGGTTACCTGGCCAGGAAATAATAGATGAACTCTCCAATGGCTCAGGCTGCAGGTGACCACCTTTAATAAAACAAGTTGAAGCTCTGAGAGTGCAGCCCTGTGAAATGCTGCAGTGAGAAAGGATGTGCTGCAGACAGAAAACAGATGATCCAGCAGTTTAAGCAATTAAGAAGGCAGGGGAGATTACCAGGAGGAGTGAGACAGCTATTTTTGCCAAGAGTTTTGGAATATATGCCCTAAAAACTATTATAACTTCCCCCACTGAATGTCAGCCCAAGGGAACAGTGTGGAATGCCAGATGTCTGCAGAGCCTTTAGCACAAGCTCTATCTTTGTATCCTTCTTATCCGTCTCAGGAAAGGCTAATTGCAATGATATCCACATAGTAAAGAAATGAGACAACAGTAGAGAATGTGCTGTCATCCTGAACCATGAGACACTGCCAGATGCTGATATCTACCATTAAAAGCCTTCATGTTGATTTCATTGTTGATTTTTTTCTGATGGTCACATGTCTAGAACATGTGGCTTCCAGTTACATGAGAGATCTTAGCATGAAGCAGGGTCGTGGAGAGGACAGAGCAAGTGCATGAACCCACCACCCCTGTAAGGTAACTCTTACACATGTGCCATGTGCTAACACTGTAAACCCCAGGCTGCCAGGAACAATCTGGGGCATGATAATCCTGTAATGAGCAACAGCAGGTGCTAAAGTGCTTAAAGTAAATCACTCCTGCAGTCAGCAAATTGTTATTTATGTCAGCACCACAAAAGAGTGCAAATCTGAGAGGATGGGTGGCAGCCAGTGACCCCTGAAACTGGGGGCTGGAAGCTTCAGGGGATCCCTGGGCAGGCAGGGCAGAGCAGGGCAGGGCAAGGCAGGGCAGGCAGGGCAAGGCAGGGCAAGGGATCATCTTGCTGCCCCCATCTGGAGCAGTCCAAACTGGGGACAGAGCACCAGAGGCATCTCCCTGGGGACACAGACAGCCAAGGCTGGGGCAGGACATCTGTGAAATGGAAGTGGAGCTGGGGATCAGGCCCTGTGAGGGGAACCAGGGCCAGGACCAGCCCAGGATGACAGAAGCATCAACACAGAGCCAAGGAACTGACTGTGGTTTTGTAATAATCAAGTTTGCTGTTTTCTAGTTTTGATTAGGCTGGAAAGAGAGAATTCTTCTATCTTCTTCAAGCCTTTTGGTGGTTTGGATTGTGAGAAACTCCTATTACATTTCCCTCTCAGCATGTCTGAAACCCAGAAACACCAGCCACTGGAAGGATTGGTCCAATATTAGCCAAGGCAGCAAGGAACACAGCACAAAATATGTTTCCAGGATTGGTGCTTTGGTCCAGATGTCTGGAGCAGAAAATTCAGCACAGGTGTATGGTCCTCCATTCCTCTCCTCTCCAGGTGGTAAAAGACACGAGGCTCTTGCACCTCTTTGAGCTGTAGCACAGAGCAGTGTCCATCCTCACTGCACTGGTGTTGATGAGACTGAAGGTCTGGCCTGATAAGTGCTTTCTGATGGCAGCCTAAGGCAAGGTAGATCATTTCATCCAAACATTTTAATTGTATTTGGACAAATTATTCTTGCCCTAGGAATATATTATACTAATGAAATTATGCTGTCAGCCATTGTAGGCCTGGCAGGAATTGCAAACTATTCTAATCCTCCAAGAACACATTTGCCCAGGCAATAATTTGACTTGTCATCAGTAAATTCTTAGCTCAGCTTTTTAAGAGATAGAAACACAGAAGAAAGGATTGATCTCTGGGCTATGGATTCCTATCACAATTGCACCAACTTTTCTTCTAAAGTCTGTATCAAATTGATCTATGGGCTGTATTTTCCCACCTGTATATTGGAGGCCTACAGGCTTTAGGAACAGCTTTCTAGCATAATGCAGCAGCTTGTTGGTTTGATTTCAAAAGAACATGGAGCTTGCCAAATGTACTCAAAAGGAAGAAAAAAAAGAGAGGGAATTTGTCCTTGTAAGTATTGATGCAACATGAGAATAGATCTGTGGGCCTTGTAAATTCAATGCCTAAAGAACAGGTCCTCTGTTGTGTGCTGGGCTGCTGCAAGAGAAAAGATCAGCCCAAAGGAGAGTCAAATTGCAGTTCAGTATTACTTCTTGGCTGAGACCCTCTACAGATCTTGGCTGATCACTCTCCCTAGCCAGAGCAAGAAAAATAAAGAAATTTACAAGAAGAGGGTTCAGCTTGCCTTTCTACATGCTGGATGGTTTATTCTGAATTTGTCATCCTATATTCTCTTTCTAGCGAGGGGAAAGAAATACAGTTGATGCGTCATCTGATCCATTTTAAAAATTTCTTTTAGAATGAGAAGCTGCACTCTGAAGGTGTCTGGTTTTTTTTCCCATTGACTACTCATTGAGTATACAGTGATTAGCTCAGACCTAGATGTATGACTTTCAAGCTGCAAACTGAGACAGATTTTCAGGCTAATTTTCCATCTTTTCATCTTTTTTAAAGGTTTCTCAATATCTTATTCCTGATCAGCACAAGACGAGTTAAGTGTGTACAGCCTTGGTGCTTCATGCTTCCCCCAAGATAACCCTTCAGCTGTGCCCAATTTTTCTGGCCCCCAGTCTGCATTGTTCTGTTACACCACATAATTCCTGAGCAGATTCCCCACGGGACACTTGCTTGTTGTGTGGAGGGATCAGACAGATGCATGGAGAAGTGCCTGTTGTAGGGTGGTGTGGGAGCGAGGCCTGTCCCACAGGATCTCACATGGAGTCCTTTTCTTTTCAGAGCTGACATTTTTCCCTGTGACAAGACATGCACAGCAACTGGTGTCACTGCTGTGTCACACTGGGTTGTGTCCATCAGGAAATACCCTGACATCAGCCTTTACTGGTAAATCTCTTCAGTAAGATGCAGCAGCCACAGCTGCTTCTGCACCAATATTATCCATCTTCATTGTAAGACAAAAGAAAACCCATTTGATTTAGGTCAGACTTACTTAGATTCATTGTGGTTTTACCAGCTGGCTTCCCTCCAGCACCAGTGTATTTATCTTTGTGTCTCCTCAGCACCAGAAACATACTGTTCTCCCCAAATTACAGATGAGTTCCTGAGGCAGAATTCATCTTCTCCCAGGCAACGAAGGGAGGGGTGAGAAGTTACATGGGAACCAGATCATAGGAGCTTTACCAGCCTAGAAATGGATCTTGTGAGAGCCCTTTCTGTGGGGTGGTGCTTTGAGTTGCTCCCAGAACCACAGGCATAGCCTGTCCCCATCTGCATGCTACTCCTGCAGACATAAGAGACTCATGGTTCTTAGTTGGTATTTTATGGCACAGATTACTGAGGTGCAGGAAAACTGGATTCTAAGATGTAACCTATAAGGAACTAGATCCAATGTTTGTATTTTTGGAAGAGAGGGTTGAACTGATCTGCCAAGTAAATAAGGTACTACCACCTTTGAAAAGCCTCATTATCCAGACTAGAGCTATCTGCCATTAGTGTGACACCCGAGTGTAAAGAGGTAAAACTGTGGCAATTAGATATAATTTTAGTCCATGCACATTATATCTGCTTCCAACTAGAGTTAGTTCAAAGCACAGTTTATGTTTGATACCAGTCTGGTAAAAACAGCAGAAACTTAATAACACAGAGGTTCGCTTGCTTATTTATTAATTAATTAATTTGTTTGCTGCTGAGTCTGCATCACATTTGTAAAAAGGCCTGCACAGCATCCTTCTGGAAATGTATTCAGGCTAAATTATGCACTCCACATTTACCAGTGGAGACAGAATATCATAGGAATCTGGGAAACTGTCAGCTGTACCACCTAGTCAGTTTAAATACAGATAATCCATTAAACGAAGTATTTAAGCAACAAAATACCTTGCTTATTATTAATGATATCCTGAACACGAGGAAGTTCATCACTCCAGTTCTCTGCAGCCTGTGGTTATGCTGTATAATTACATAATAATCAGCCACACATTCAATGCCTGTTCAATAAACATTTTAATTTCATTCCATCATAGAAGACTACACTGGTGCTAAAATGATTAATTAAAATCAAATATCATGACTCAATACCATCTTCAATCATGAGACTTTAAAAGAAAAAAAGGAAAGGTTTCTTTTTTGGAAATAAGATATGTGTGCTTACCAGCATTTGATATTTTAAATTTATATTTTCCAGAAACACTATGGGTAAATACTTAAAATGCCTTAGTTACCTCAAAATCATGACTCATCTGAAATTAGTGGAATTACATGACTAACCATGTAAAGGAAGCATACCCTCAAGTGCCAAGTTAGGATATCCCAGTCCATCAATTAAGGCCACTTACAGACTACAGTCGGTATCTCTGGAATCCCAAGTACATTCTACACTGAAGGAAGAAGTTTGGCCAGGCTCAAACCTTCACCTCTGATCCTGTCTTTCTCTGTTGTTTAGCTCCATTCAATCACTGACCACAACTGTCAGGAATTCAGTTTCCCATTTTTGGTTTCAGATTCCTTCAGTGTCATGTATGATGCACAGAAACTTAAGAGGAGACAGACTTTATCTTGAAATGGTTGGCAACATTACAAAAGATCACCCAGTTGTGAAATCAGGGAAAAACCAGACATCACTACACTCTTCTATCTACTTTAAATAAACCTAGCTCTTGATTCTGTCTTCTAGGCCTAAAATAATACTGCATACTATGCTTTGAAGGATTAATTAATCCTGAATGTGCTGAAGTATTCATATAGAAGATAGTATATAAAGCCATCTAACTGTTCATTGCTACAAATGTCAACAAACCACATTTCACAGGACAACAAAACAGTAAGAAAAGCCCACACAAGATAAATCCAGGAATTTTGAAACACTCATTCACCCAAACCCACCAAATCAAACAAAAAATTCCTACATGTTTTGGGAAAGCCAGAAGTGTAAAAATTTTATTTAGATCCAACGAGACACTACACTTTTGAAACCAAAACCTCTCTTTTTGCTGTTGCAAAGAAATTAGAGTAATCAAATTTAATTATCATGTTTGTCTTTATTTTCAGAAAACCAGGAAGAAAGTGAAATGCCAAGAAATTCAAAGGCTATGAGTACAGGAATATTTTGCACAACAAAAATTACAGCTGGACATATAATTAGAATGGTCAAACACCATATGTTTTAGCAATTATTTATCATATTACTGCATTTCAAATCCCGAATCAAATAAAATTGTTCCTGGGACTAAATATGACATAGTCTCCTCTTCTCACAGGTCATTCCTGTACCAGTAATGTCTCTCTTAAGGCTTCAAAAAAAGTGTCTTTTTAAGTCCTCAGTGAGGACTATACTTGAGGGAAGCATCCAAGTCTCCTGTTGTGAAAAAATGTTCTGTCATATTTGTGCAGTGTTTCCAGTTATTCTGAGGTGCTACACAGACCAGACTTGAGTACACTAACATTTGATTAAGAGACAGCAGTAGGAAATGTTTGCTGCATGAATCCAAGAACTGGATCTTCTTCACTAGTGCACATGTCCCTTGTCTTTTATGCCAATAGAACCATTATGGTGATTTTTCCTCTCTCCTTCATCACAATGACAAACACCAAAATCCATTTGGAAATTTTTTTGTGAAAAACACAAACAGAAGAGTGCTAACCTAACCAGCTGTACTACACTGTGAGGAAAAACCAGCTAGGCAGGCAACCCTGCTTATGAAAGTATGATATCATGTGCATCACAATAACATGACAAATATCTGTAATGAATTTCATACTATGCAAGAGAAAAAAATGGGATTTCCATACTGAATATGCTGAATGTCATGGCTAAATGTTATTTAGAATGACACCATTGGTTTGTCTTTTACTGTGTGTTTAATTACAGTGTCACTTTAATGCTGCCAGTAATAAGGAACTATTAGTAATGCTCTGAAAGAAAAAAAAAAAAAAAAAAAAAACCTTTATTTCAAAGAGTTAGGAATGCTCTTAAAATAATAAAGGGCAGTCAAGCAACCACATTTGCTCTGCCAAGAGCTTTTAAGATGTAACCCAGATGATTGAAGCTTCCTTACCAAAAGATTTTTTCTGTTGTCACTTGAAAAAATTTTGCTAAATGTAATGACTAAAATGTAGGCAATAAAACTGCAACAATAATTGCATACTTAAGAATAAAAAGACAAAGTAGTTCTACTTTCACTGAAGAAATGATTTTTAGGATTGGCACTATTTTGGACCCTAAAAGTACAAGGATCAATGCCACTGAAGAAGACAGATTTTTATGACCCTGAGGACACAAGGGTTCATCTGAGAGCTCAAATTTCAAAGAGTGACATACCAGTATCAGGATATGTGCTTCATTATAGCACACATATATTGTTTAAAAGAAACAACCATTTCACAATGGCTCTGAAGATTTCTTAATAAAAAGTGCTCAATTTTTCTGTCATTTCTATCCATTACTAGTGCCTAAAGCAGCTGGAAATTGTTTTGTGCTTCTAAACCATGCAGACAGAAAGTGGCAGTCAACACAGGATCTGTGGCAAGCCAGCTTTTAAAAACAAGTTACATTTAGACAATACTTCCGGTTACATCAATCTGCTTTTTTCTTCTTGGTTGAGAGGTCAAAAATGTTAGAGCCTTGTTTGTTTTCTGTGGCTGCATAGTTAAAGGATCTACACAGTGTATAACGACATTAAATATTCCCCAACTCTTCCAACACCCTCACACTCAGAATCACTGATGTGAAGCAGAATGGAAAGGGTCAGAGATCATCAATACAAAGATGGCAACTAGAAGAGCAATTCCATTAGGTAGAGGAACACTTGCACTAAGGCAGCCAAGAAGACATTCCAGTCTGGATTTGGCATTGCAATAAGACACGAATATTTTCAATTTAAAAACTTTCAGTCAAATTAAATTTTTTAAAAAGTGACTGGAAGTTCTTGCCATCAGTATTAAATCAGTGCTGAAGTTGTGGAGGCTGGTCCACTCCTACAGTCTTTTTAATTGATCGTTTTTGTGGATTAACCATCTTCGGGTTTCCTGGAACACTGTGTCTTCCTCTGAAATAAAATGGGTGAAGTTAGTCAGCAAATGTCACATTGCCTGTAAGTTTTAGCTGCTAAAAATGTGCATGCTTTCTATATTTGCATAGCTGATTACTACTGTGAATTAATAAACCTGAGAAAGGAAAAAAACAAGTATATTTCTAGGTTCACAGGTTAGCAGAGCATCTAATTATTCTGCAAACTCAAATTTCATCTCATGATTCCTGTTACCTAAGTGATGTCATTTGAAGAACATGAACAGAATACTAAATATTGGCACTAAGAGAGTGATAACTGGCTGCAGAGACATATTCATCAGTTAAAGAATTCCCACCAGAAAAGGTAAAAACACTTCATGTAGATGTAGTTTCAGCTCTCTGCAGGTATTCCACTCTGGAGAGCCATGCTAGCTCTTGAGTCTATGATCACCAGAAATGTCTGCAGGAAATGCTGCCAGCAAAGTGGTACTCATCATGGATACATACACCATCTACATGTTAAACCAGTTAAAGCTTCATCTTGATCTGCCAAGAAATCATTGGAAATGTAAAAAATTCTCCAAGGAAAGAATGGTGCTTCCCCAAGCTGGGAGGGTCATTCTCCTGTCCAAGAAGCCTGCCTCTCTGCTCCTATGCAATGTCCCTTTGTTTCTCTTCTTATTCATTAGTGCAGAAGAGAGACAGCACTTTACATACTCTTAACAGCAATATACAGAGCTTCAGTGTCCTTCTCAAGCAAAGGCACTTTGAAGGAAAAAATATCGCAACATCACCCCGTTATATTTGTCATGGTACCCAGATATGTGATAGAAGCTACGATGATGTTATCTGTGCAAGTTTCAAATTTGTGGGGAAAAGGCAAACAAAGTCAAACCTGGGGCTCACTAGTCTTCTTGGATCAAAGGACTGACACATCCTTTGTTCCAGCTCTTCCAAGCAGGCTTGGTCTTGAAGGGAGCACTGTGCCCATACAGATATGGAGCTATTTCTACTCAGATTTGGAAGATCACAATCCAAGGCCCCAATGTGATTGATAATCAATTGCTCAATCAAATTCAAATCCGCTGATTACTCAAAATCAATTGATTAAACTGTAGATCACTGTTCAGCTAGACAAAGCAGACAGAAAATGCCTGTGTGGAATTCTGCAGTCAGCAAAACCTGTTCCACTCAAAACCAGCTGGACTCACAGACTTATAATCCAGGTAATGGAAGTAGTGCAGTGTTGAAAGTGACCTAAAAAGCCCCACCATAAGTCTCAGTGTAACAGCAAGGGCCAGAATGACTGCCTTTATACACCCCAATAAATTGGCTGCCCAAATTGCATCAGAGATATGAGCCATCAAGACATGCCAGCTGTCAGCTAGCCTATCTTCTTGTCCTGTAATAACCACAAAAAGGACCTCTGCTGAACTTTCTTCTGTATTGGAAAGCCAGGAAACTGAATGCATAAACAATTAATGTTCACAACTACTACCCAAAATTGTTTTCAGTGTTGGTTGGGTTTCTGTACCTGTTCCTACAGTTAAAACAAGCATTAACTAATTTCTTAGTATGGCTTGAATTTCAATGCAGATATTTTCTAAAAGGACAACAGAGGTGAGATAAGAACTCTAGATGAAAGTTTTCAAATTATTCTCAAGAACATGCACATCTTCTCTTATTTTAATGAAATTATTTCTCATTAATGTCAGCGTGAACAAACAACCCCCAGGCTATAAATCAAAACATAATTAAAAAGGAATAATATAACAATGGCTGTAGCTACCTTGTGATGTTCATGGTGTGCATACTTATATTCTAGTATTTTCTTAAAATAAAAACTATGCCAAATCCCCATTCTTACATCCATGTTTCCAGCAAAGATAAAAGTTTGTCCTGAAATTTCTAAGTCACTAGTTATAAAAGTTAATAATTTGAAAACAAGATCCTTTTATACTAAGGACAATTTAAAGGATGAAAAATTATGAAAAGCAGAACAAAATCCTCTTAGGGAAAAAGGATTGAAAGGGGATATTTTGTTATACCACACATCTTCTGAGACCAGCAGTTACAGGTCACTATTTTCTTTTACACTTTATTTTCTTTCATTTGATATAAAGAAAATTACAGAAACACACTGTCATATAATTTCAAGGTAAGTAACAGTCTACTAAAATAGATTGTAAAAAAAACCCCACCATAATCACAGATCAGTGCTAACCCTCAGCAAACCTCTGTATCTGGCTGATGATATTTAATCTCACTGCAGAGGCAGTGAATTCTCCTGGTTCTAGCTTTCTGACCTTCTCCATATCAACCATGTTAAATATCACCGGGGCCAAAAGTGATACAGGGGCATATGGGGCAATTCAAATCCACACAGTGCTTTTTATGTATTGAGAAACTTCATTTACAGAACTGAATTCATATTGTTCTGCATTAATTCATATTCTCCTAATAGCCTCTCCTGGAACATGAAGATTCACTGTTCCAGTTTATGAAATCCTGTGATTCTGTGCTTATACAGAATGAAAGGAAAAGGCTGGTAAGCAAATATTTCCACATCATATCATGTTTATAATATGCTCATTACATTTTTAGATCATCCCAATATATATTGTGTATGCCTCCTTTAATAATATAGGTAAGTGGGTTTGTGGAAGAGTACTTACTGTGAGACACTAAATACATAGAAACCATACTAGCTTAGGAAGTCTCCAAATATAAAGTATTTGGGAGAATTTCAAAATTAAGTACTATATCTCCTTGCTTCCACACTCTTGTAGGCACCTGTTTATGGCCACTGGAGGCAGGTGACTGGGTCCAACAAACATCTGCTATATACTCCCGATATTCTTCACACTTGATATTCTTAACATATTCATTTCAGCTAAAAAACAAATCTCCTTCCATTTCAAGCTTATCCACAAGTATTACAATCAGAAATTAATTTTATTTCTACATAGAGCAGGTGGACTGTTCTCAAATTTATATTTCCAACCCATATAAATAAACAGAAGCCTGTAAAACAATGATTTAAACATATGTATTTTCAACATTTCCATTAAATAAAACTGCTTGAAAAGCAATATCAAAAATTATGGCGAGTAATACTTTGTTAGTGGGATTATGCTGTGATATTTATCATGAGCTGAAAGTTGCAATGTTCAAAACATAGTACTTAGCAAAAAATAATAAACCAGAAAACAGGGAATATAAAGGAAATTTACCTCAGTATCTGTTTTTCTCCCTTGCCAGTCAGAGCATCTGTTTTTTGCCTTTCAACAATTTTAAGTTTTTCTGAGGTCTGCAATTGCCAAATTTTTACAAAACAAGTTAAATCCTAACCACAATCACAGTTACAGAAATAAATAGGATTTGCACAGATTTACTTTATTAAAGGCAAGAAATTTTTATACTTGAGGAACTCCAGTATTAAAGATGATGGCTATTATAGTTTATCATCTTACATCTGAGGAGATGTGAATCTGTGACATATGAGGCAAAAGCAATGCCACAGTTGCCTTCACTGTTTTTGTAATTTATATGAATATAGAGTGCCAGTATATATGATTATTATCCATAGCACTGTTTTTGCTGGTACAGTTTACTCCAGGCCTATCCCAACTAAAATTAGCCATAGTTTTATAAGCAGCATTCAAGCTGCAGCAATCTATAACCCTGGGCCTCTTCTGCAAAGAAATCCCAGTCACAAGTCAGATTCCACTGTGCTAGCAATAGTTTGTGGCAAAAATCTGGCCTGAAAAAATGGTCTTTTTAAAGAACTGCTATAGTTCTTTGCTTGGCTCTCAAAATGATTTCTGAGTGCCACCAGAGAATGCATTTAATAACTGTGGACTCCAAATCCCAAACCAATGCTTCACCAGATTGAAAACAAAACCAAAAAAGCAAACGAATACACCAGAAACCACTGGGGCCTCTAGCATGAATTCTCAAGATTGTGAATTTTTTAATTTCTTTTAAAACTATCATTTAGAACTGACTACGTCCTTATGGACCAGACAAGACAAACATCAAAAGCACTCAGAAGATAAATATATTTTGTAAATATAAAAAAAAAGCAGAAAATCACTTAGTAACAAAATGGTAAATAAAAGAAATGGTTGCTCAGAAGCATCTTCGTCTTCTGTTTCTGCCACAGGCTTAAGGAGGGATACAAAACAAAGCAGGAAAAAACCTAAAACACACAGTATTTTTTGGTACCTACCAGTAAAAAAACTTCCATTCTATGATTTTTTTTTTCTTACTGTCAGCATTAAAAACTTACAAACATAATGAGAGGAAAAAAAGTCTGAAAAGAACACTATATCCATTCTCTGTAAATAAAAGAGTGTCACTAGGATACATTGTTGTCACAGGATAGCAGTACCCTGTGGTACATTTCCTGGGCAAGGTATGGAAATTGTTAGCCTATGGGTAAATCCTTTTAACTCAACAGCAGCCAATATCAGTGTGCAGATTCTAGAACATTAATATTTTAATACAGTTGAAAGAATCTGTACTGAATGTATATCTACTTCTATTGTTAAAGTGAACTGTTAAAAGAGAAGGCATACATATGCAGATTTTAAAATAATATAAAAGTCAAATCAAAGTCATGGCAAAAGATGACCTGAAGAGAACAGCTAAGCCACTGATCTTTTTGAAATCAACAGAAAACCACAGAATCATAGAATATCTCAAGTTGGAAGGGACTCACTCATAAGGATCATCTATTCCAACTTCCTGCTCCTTGCAGGACTACCTAAAATTAAAGAGTGGCATCCAGCTACTCTTTGAAGTCTGACAGGTTTGATGCTATGACCAATTCCCTGGGGATCATGATCCAGTGATTGATGACCCTTTCAATGAAGACCCTTTTCCTAATGTAAAATCTGCACTTCCCCTGATGTAGCGTCTTTCCCTTCCCTATCACTGGTCACCACGAAGAGGAGACCAGCGCCTTCCCCTCCTCTGACCCCCTGGAGGAAGGTGTAGTGTGGGGTCAGGTCACTGCTCAGCAATGTAGTCACCTCTCAGCCTTCTCTCATCCCAGCTGAACCAACCAAGTGACCTCAGCTGCTCCTCACAAATCTTGCCCTTGGAGCCAAAGCACACTCTTCACCCTCCCTGGGACACACTTGAGTAGTTGGATGCCCTTCTAAGACTGAGGTGCTCAAAACTGCACACAGTAGCTGAGATGTGGGGGTGACTGCCCTGCTCAGATCAGCAATGTACAAGGTTGGTGTTTAATCTAAACAACTCACTTAGACTCTGCCCAGAGCTCAGGAAGAGGGACAGAAAAGTCCTCAGGGAAATTAATTTCATCTTGACCTAAAACAGATGTGATACTTTGCACCTTAGACATGATTCTTTCTTCACAGATTACAAAGGATTCCTCTACAACTACTTTAGAATGGCTATTTGACATTTAGAGAACAAAAGATAGGAATATTTATCTGAAGATGACAATTTTGCTCTCATGTGATACTGAAATTATGAGTGTAAATAATTAATTGCTGAAAATATAATGCACTAACTACCTTGAGTGTTGATGGCAAAATCCTAGACCCCAGTACCTCACTATGCAACATGCCAGTTCATAAACCTTCCTTCCAATGGTGTTGTATGCATATTAAAGTGTTTTTACAGGGAGCTGAACATAGACACTCTTCTTGCTAGCATGTTCAGTAATAAAATCTGCTTTTATTTCCTTACTTCCTCCAGAAGTTCTCTGTTTCACTGCTAATGTAAAGATATTAACAGTTATCATGAGCATTTCCCAGGCTTTTTGTTTCATGCTGGAAAGTTCATTTAAGCAATTATTTTAGATTTCCCAAAGTAGCAATGAACCATGTAAGGGAATCAGTTGCCCACTGTGCAAACACATGGAAACAGTGCTAATTACAGGCTTTTACCCCAGTTGGCTATGAAAGGGACTCAGTGGCAGCAATTCTTGAATATCACACTAATCTATTTCTTTCCCTTTATTTAGGAATCTAGCGCTTATCTAGAATAGGAAGTACTATAAATCTTTACAGATTCCTTTACAGGTTCCTCCAGTTTATATTATAAAATTTCATGCATTATATAATTTGCAGCAATAAAATTTAACATGTGATTTCACCAAAACAAGGTGTTTTATCCCTGTTTTTTAATGTTAATGGAAATATGTGTTATATTTCAATCTGAACTGGTCGGGTAATTTGTCTTTAAAAGAAAAAAGGTGAAATATGAAAAGGAGGAATTACTACTTAAGGTGGGTGTCACTACCACTGATAAGCATGTTCAACTGCATTGTCAAACTAATGGATGGCCAAGCATCAGAAAATGGCTTTTCCATCCAGTTTTCTCAGTTATAGGCACTTTGCCAGGGAACACTGAAACTCCAATTGATACAAAAGCAAAGGAAGTATTTAAAATAAAGTGTACAGTCCTTCAATTTATGGGTCTAAAAATTTTCAAAAAGCAGCTTTTGTAAGATATTTGGTACACAAATGATGCGATAAAACACCTTGATCTAATGGCATTAAGAGATGCTGTTGTTAAATTAAGAAAGCATTAAAAGTTACTGAGTCACACGTTTCTTACCTGTAAGATCTCTGAGAGGCATATGTGCCGCTCATCATTAACTTTATGGTAAGCCTACAGTTAAAATGAGATATAAATTATATATAAATATAAAAAGCACAAATTTTAACAGCTGAATCATACAGAAGATTCACATATACAGCAGAGCCTTTTTCCAGTGACATATTTTGTGGAACTATTCTGTTGCACATTTCACACGCAGTGCCGGTTTGTCACACAACACAACAGCTTTTACAGCCTAGAGGGATAGAGTGATTACACACCTTTGCTTCTTGTTCCAGTCGAAGTTCATAGTCCTTAAGCTGATTCCAGAGACTTTTCTTCTCTTCTTCTAGCTGTTTAAGAACCCTCTTTAAAGAACCCTGTGGTTATGGTAAATAAAACAGTGTTTTACATCTATTTTCATTCTCTAAAAAGACGTCATCATCATAATCCTTATTTTTCAAGCATTACAATGTTTGTCATTCTGTTTGGTTCCTGTGCATTTTTTGTTTTCATGGTTCTGACTGGCACACTGCAGAGACAAAAGCACTTAACCATATGTTTCAAATATCAGCTATGCATTACACATTTCCTTTGTGTTAAAATGATGCAGGTACAGCTTTCCACAATGCTACTCCTTGGCATCTTAGCAAAGACACCTTGTAGCGACCAGTCAGAATTGCTCCTTGGTTCTAACCAAAATTCCCCCAATGGCTCTTTTTTTAGTAGGAAGATTTCACATCTTACCAGCACATCCTGGGCTTCATCAGAAGCATGGCCAACAGGCTAAGGGAAGTGACTGCCCTCCTCTGCTCTGCTCTCCTGAGACCCCACCTGAAGTATTGCATTCAACTCTGGGGCTCCCAAGATCCAAGATAAGGATCTGGACCTATTGCAGCAAGAAGGACCAGAGAAGGACCACAAAAATCACCAGGCTGGAGCACCTCCCCTCTGAAGACAGGCTGAGACAGTAGGGGTTGTTCAGCCTGGACAAGAGAAGGCTCTGGGGAGATCTTTTAGCACCCTCCAGTACCTGAAGAGGCCTACAAGAGAGCTGGAGAGGGACTTTTTACAAAGGTATATTGGGATAGGAAAAGGGGCTTTAAACTGAAAGAGCACAGGTTTAGATTAGATATTATGAAGAAATTTTTTACTGTGAGAGTGGTGACACACAGATGCAGGTTGCCCAGAGAAATTGTGTATGCCACATCCCTGCAGGTCTTCAGGGTTGGATGGGACTCTGAGCAAGACAATCCAGTGTGAAGTGTCCCTGTGCATGGCAGGAGGGTTGGATGGGGCAAGGGGTTGGTCTTTATGGTCCCTTCCAAGCCAAACCATTCTATGATTCTATTATATTCAAGGTCAGTTTACACCTGTTTGTTCTTGTACTTAAATGTGTTTTAAATAACTGTTTTTCTTCCTCCCTGATTTTTAGCATGTATAGACTGAAGACACAAGCATCTTTTTTCCACATTCATTTTACTAGGATGATTAAACTGAACTTGCAAAAATTATCTTTCACACAGCAGGCTGTCCTTTCATCTTAATCATCCTGGTAATCCCTTTGTGCACCAGGCTAGAGCTCAACCTTCTTATGGTAGGAGCACAGAACTGATCTACAGTATTCAGTACTCCAAAAGCCATCTCACTGCCTTAAGCAATGTCAGTGATACTTCTTAACCTATATAAATTTTAGGACTGCATTCTCCTTTTGCACAGCTGCACAATAATGGCTCACAGTCAACAAGGCATCAACTAGAATACCCAGATTCTCCTCTGCAGTTTTATCAGTTCTCAATTTATAACATAATTTCTTTATTCTTTTCTAGTCCTCCACTATTAATTTTTACTCACATTTTTAATAATCTATTCTTCACTGTCTTTTTTTTTTCGAAACCACATCCAGATCACAATTATATTACATAATTGATTTCAGAAGAGATATCACAATCTAATTCTACTTTGTGTATCAAGGTCATGCATTAAATATTAAGATTCATCCTAAACCTGGTCCTGGAAGACCTCTGTTTGTACTCTCCCAGCAGACTCCTTGCCTAATCACCACTATCATATTCCATTTGCCAGCTCTTTATTACTATAACAAATCTACTTATTTTCCTTTTCTTCAAATTAATCAGTCACTTCTCATGTGACATGATATCTTTATCAGAGGTCACAGTGAACAAGATTACTATATTTCTGTGAGAAAACAATAAATTTGTTGTCACAATAATGTCAACAAGGTTGCCCACCATAAGCCCCTTTTAATATATCCATATTTCAATTTAATTTTGCAATAACTATTCTTTTCTTTATTTTAACACTGGGTAAAAAAATTGCCTTTCTCCAGAGCACACATTGTGCACATGTTTATTAGAATCACTTGCTATCAGATCAGTGACGCAACAAGCCAGTTCTTACAGAATCCTAAGACATGGATTACCCATTTCCCTTATTTTAAGCATATCCAGGTCTTTGAGTTTTCCTTAGTTATTGTCATTTCTTCTTCCAAGCACTTGCTGACATTAGCTATTTTTTCCTTTGTTCTGCATTTTATTGTTTTTGCCTTCACTTAAACTGTTGGCAACATAACATGTTTAATTTAAAGTGAATGAATTCATGATCACTTGATCTGACAGTTTTTTTTACTTTCTGCAAGGTTCTTTTAGACTTTAAAAATCTATAGTATCACCGTCTCCCTTTTATCAAGTATTTTCTGATTAAATGTGTTAATTATCCATTGAGTTTTGTGCCTCATCATTATTAGTACTTGGTTTGTAGTGTTTATTTACAAGTATAACATATGATACAGTTTCTGACAGTAATCTAATAATATTACATCCAAATTTATCCATTCAAACATTATATTTATATGTGTATTTGACTGGGTGGATGCAATTCAGTCTGAGATGAGGGTATCTACATTTGAGTGTCCAAATGTGAACTGAACTCCTACTAAGAGTCACAGTGAAGACAATCAATGATGTGCAGTGATTCATTCAGCTAAGCAGCTAAAGAGTTCAACTCAGTTTCATCTGAGTTGTTCTAGAGAGTCCAAGATTAACATGCGGCAGATATGACACATGGGTTACACAAGACACAGCCTTCTGGAGCAGTAATGGGCTACTGTGCACTAAAACACCTTCAAGACTCTTTACTTACACAATTATTCCACTGAAGATGCCAACCAAATAAATCTGGATGCAAATCTCTTTACTCAGCTGACTGTATTAATGAAACCTATAACTGCCTAAGGTAGGAATAAAAAGACCTAGTGAAGAGGTAGACAGCTACCTATAGAAAAGTAAATATTTGTGTCCTAATATTTAAAAGAGTCATATTGCTTCAATGTTCATTTCAATATTATTTCCCAATACTACTGTGACTAAATTTGTTTTCAAATCCATTCTCAAGATGAATTCATCCAAATAGCCAATGAAGAAAGAATCAACAACATTGTCAAAGTCTCTCACATCTGCTACATACCACATCTATCTCTGTTTTGTTCTTTCCTGGCAAGTGTGTACCTTTAATACTTGTTATCCCTTCATGTTTTTGCTATCAATGCTATTACATTCCTGGTCAGTCAGGTTTTTCCATTTGTTTGCTCAGGTCCCTTGTGTAAAACAAGTATCTGTTTCAGAAGATTTTTTTTCCTTTTATTTCCAACACAAGCACCTCCTTAGTCAAAATAGATGAATCCTTTCCTTTCTATACTGATTACTTGACCATTCTCTTAGTAATCAGTTATTTCTTGATCTTAATGCTTTGCTAGACCTTTGTTTACCAGATTTTCCTGGTAAACACTGAAACAAGATAACAATTCTCCAAATATTTCCCCCTTCTTTTTCCATGGGAATTTTAAAAAAATTTCCCTATTTATCATGCTAGTCTGAGATCCAGAAGGCCAGTATCCATATATTGTTTATTTCTCAGAGAGTTTACGAATGCCTGCTGCTGGTAAAAAAATGACATCTGCCTGTTTTAAGTCTCCTGTCTTTTCTAGCATCTGCAGATTATTGCAGCTTTTATTCTTTTGCATAATTTTCTGCATAACATGTTACTTACTTGTCTCCAAATTTTATTTTTAATTTTAAAATTCTGGTTTTCAGGAAGATTTCCCTAGGAATAATTTCTGTTAAAATTGAGATTTTGCAGGAGCATGGCAAAAGGCACAGTACTTTTAAAATATACTGCAAGAGAGAATAACTCCTCCCACTGTCCAAAAAAAAAAAACAAAGAAAAAAAAACACCACAGAAAAAAACACCACAGAAAATCTGTATCTTTGAAGAGTATTTTGTCCCTGACTGAACTATTATTAACTTTAATCTATTACAATAGGCATACTGGAGACATGAAAAGAATTGAGGGGTAGTTGCAGGCTTTTTTCCCTAATTAAAGCAGAAGTGTCTTGGATGCAGATGAAATCTTTGTCCAGATACAGAAGGCTCCTACAGTCAATTCAGGCAATGTTGGCCAATTCAAAGAGAAAAAGTAAACTGCAGATTAAAGAGAAGATTTGGCTTAATTCCACTGGGGTCATGTGCTATTTCATTTCAACATCAGTGTCTCTACAGAATTAAACAAGACAGAGAAGACTTCAGCACTCTTGAACTAGAAAACTAATTTTTTTGCCTACTTGACCTCACTGCACATAAAAGATTATAACCATGTGACAGCATATTTTGTACAACATCTTTTGTACCACCTACTACATATTTTGTATCACCACAGTAAACTCAAATACAGTGACTACAAAAGTTCATGCTGCTCTCCAGATTTGTTCTATGTAAATCCACAACACACTATTTATTTCTTTACTAGATTGTCCATCAGTGTTATATAAGACATCAAGACTTGGTGTTGCAGCTGTTACTTACAACAGAGCAATTTGGTATCTCCTCAGTGATGGCACTCATCTAATTTCTTTGAGTTCTTTCACTTGCAAAGTAAACTACTTTTAGATCCTTTTTTCATTAGTCCTTTCAGAAGCACTGTCTATTTTTTGCTGCCAGTGCAGCTGGTCCACTGCAGATGCCTGGGCATACATTCAGCTTTGGAGCAAGGATGCTATCCAAATGCAAGCAAACAAACCATGCACTACACTGCTTTTGATGAGCAAGCAGACGGAAATAGGTTGATAATGTGACTAAAAGTACACAGTTACCTCATAAATTGTAATAAACCAACCTCATAAATTGTAATAGACCCATGATTACAAATCTCTTGTGAAATAAGAAACTATAAAATACTAAAAATTTACAGACTGGGGAGTGAAGCCCAAAATCAAAGACTGGAGTTGGAACTGCACTTCAGTCAGAATTTAACATCTTAGTGCTAATAAAGACGTCTATGTAATGTCTTACACTCTTCACATCTGTTTTTGTCAAATAACAGGGAGGCATATGAGCTTTTGCTGTTGTGATTGCCCATAAGACCAAGCTGAATCAAGTTGCCTGGTTTGCTGCTGAAAGCCTCACGAAGTCTCAACACAAATCTTCCCAGTGGCCATTCCTCTAACAGGACACAACCTGGCAAGGATGCTCTACGTATATTACCTGGGGAAGAAATTCTCTTCTATCTAACAGCCTAAAATTTAACCAAGAAATAAACTAGTTGAGTTACATCTTAGTCCTCTGCTTCCCCAAGAGCTTGCATTCTCATATCTCATAGCCTGAAGATGCCCTTGCCACCATCATACTTAACCAGCGCTGTTAAGTTTTTTTTGAAGACAGGCTGTCAATGAGTCAGAAATACAAATATTTGCATGGAGGGAGATGGAAAAAGTGATAAAGGCTGAAAGGTCATGACTATTTCTGGAACGAAGGCTGGATTTCACTCCTTGGGTTTTTCTTACCAACTTGCTATTGGTTTTCCATCTCTATTATGAAATCTGTTTGAATCCAAATCTAGCTGCCTTTCTCACAGCTAATACCTGGGTTATTTACTCAGCTAACCCAGCCTGAGAAATTTTAATCCTGCATCCATGAACCTAATTGATGACACAGAGCTCAGCATGGCAGTAGTGAAGTTCTTGTAGAAATCTCATGACACAGATGTTCCTACTCAACTAAAAGACTTCTCCAAGTCCCCAGACACTATAGAATGCAATTTCAGAACCTGACACAAAGAATCTTTAAAGGGCAAAACTTCAGAGAGGTTCTAGAGGTCTACTTTATCCAGGACTGGTTGTAAGTTATCTCCCACTCATTCTTTCAGGGCAGTTATTGGGGAACTAGGAGAGTCTTTGTATATCTGAAGGTTTTAGCTGCTGTATATTAATACAAATCAAGAAGTGAGAAACAACAGCATATCAATTCAGCCAAATCACTAAGAGCTGGATTTGCCTTTCCTGAATTCTGTGGAAAGCATGCAGAAAGAAACCTCAGCAAAACAGATTCAATTTTCTATGATGGTTGTATAATCAGCTTAGTGCTTCATATTGTAAAACAGCACAAAAGTTCACAGAAAACAGAACTTAAAGCATACAGTAACACTGACTTGTAGCATCATGAAAAAGCCTGAAAACAAACCAGGGACCAGTGAGAGCTCAAGAGAAACAGAAGGAGCTTCCAACCTATGCAGATTTCCCCCAGAATGAAAAAATGTCAACAAAACTCCAGGATGAACCAGTATGATAAGTTCTGGAAAACTTTTTGGAAGTAGTTTAACTGAATCCTGAATTTTTTCTTTTAAGATAGATTCATTACAGGTTCTACTAAGCCTTGAATAGAAGGACATTGTATGCCCAAAAAGAAGACATAAGCTGACTAAGGCATTTAAGCTGAATTTAAGATCCTTAGTTTTCAATACATCATCCATGTCAAACCACTCTGAGCAAGCTGGTAAAAAGCTAAAAGACACACTGAGATTTTAAATGAATACTTCCTTTATATAACAGAATTTTGTAATGCTTAGCATGATTCACTCTCAGAGCAAGGACACATTAATCTTGTGTCCAGCAGTGATGAAGCCCAGAGTTTCATGAAGGGAACACAAATTCTCCAGTTCCTTTTTCCCCAGCATTTTCTTTTCACTTGACTGAAGTTACACATTTGGCTTAATATTGCAAGAAAATTAAATTATATGGAAAGATACTGCAAGTGAATTTTAAGGCCACCCACACAATTTGCTCTCATTCTGGATTTTTTCTTGCCCTGCTCTCAGTGGTAACAGAGGTGACAATTTCTAACAATCATTTCACAACAGACAAGGTGATAAATTCATGGCATTATCAAGCAGCACAAACTTGTTTTCATCAGAGTCCTGCTCATGCAGACTTATGGCAATATGCTTTCTCTTTAATTTTTTTCCATGATTTAGAACAGAAGCAATCTATCTGTTAGTTGTGCTGAAAAACAAAGCAATACAAGAAGCCTTTTGTAACCCATTCTACTTGACATTATTAATTAAATTGGGTTTTGTTTATAAAATAAGCTCCCTTGCCTCCAACACGAGGAGTTAATATTCATCAGGTGACTTAACTGAATCCTTTAACATATATTTTAAACTCATTAGTAGCGAAACTAAATAAGACATCTTTCGTTTTACTGAAATGGAAATTGATTTTACATTGGTATCAACAAGTTCACGAGTCATACATCGCATTAAAAATTACACCTAAAAATTATTTAGTGTAGCATATTTCTCCATGCAACACGCACTTGGATCCTGTAAAACCGTCAGGGCAGGCGAGGAAAGGCTCCCTGCACTTGCCTAAATGCCAAGTGCCCCCTTGTGGTCAGCATCATCCTTAGATTCCAAACCAGACCCGGAGTGGAACTGCTATAGTGCGGTTCCTATTTAGTGTTAATTTAGTGTTAATTTAGTGTTCACTCCCTAAATCCTTATTTCAGTGGTCTCCACACAAAGCTCACAGGGGTCATGCGCTGACTTGGACAGGGGAAGTTAAAACGGAGACCTCCAGCACTGTGGTTAGGACTGACAGAACAAGGTGTTGCTGATTCAGAAATGTCTCGTTTAGCATCTTCTCCTCATAGGCCTGAAAAAGGCTAGATTCCTTACACATTTTCCCTGGAAGATATCCCAGAATCCCCATCAATTGCTAAGGAATTCTGGAGAACAGACGATAAGAATGTCACTTGACTCCAAGATTTTTCTCTGATTATTTTCTTTGAAACACAAAGGGTATTCTGCTTCTGGGCATACCACAAAGGATTTGAGTAAAACAGTCTCCTGGTTTGAGCAAGGCCACCAGGAGGAACAATTAATGCCACCTTGACAAGGAAAAGAAAAAAGGTCTCTTGGAGGTATTCAAAGTATTTATTTGAGGCCAAATGAAAGGAGTAAGAAAGGGAAGTCCATGAGGAGGCAGGGTAACAGCTTAGGGCAGTCAAACCAGAACTTTCTCCAAAATACTTCCAAGTTTCATGAAAAACTAAGATACCAGATTTCTTCTTTCCATAGAGCCACTGATGGCTTAGCCCAGGAAGAGCAACAAGGCTGATTTAAGAGGCACTTGCTAGGAGAATTGTCAACATTTCCTATGCCATTATAAGTGCTGATGTTCCCCATAGGCAGTTATCAACACCTACTGAAATATGAAGTGTTCACTGTATGTTTTCACAAACCCAAGATTCCCCTCCTATCATATTGCAATCACGTATGTCTCCAGTGTGACACTGCCACACATTCTGCTTATAGTTTAAAAATGACAGAAAAACCCTGAGGTGGTTGTGTGAGGCTATCAGTTCAGTGGCCACTGTCCTTATAGAAAGGAAGCTTTGCAAAGAAAGTATCTGACCCTTAAGTATCTGACACTTATCAGAATTTTCTCCTCTGTGGTGCTGAACATTATGAAAAAATTGTGATTTATCACAGAAGCCCTGGTTCCTTGGCTAATCTTAACTAGAGCGTTGCTAAGGCAATGCTATCAGGAGTGTGCTCTTCTGAACTGATTTTGCAGGATGCTTTTCAGTATTTGCATACTAAAGCTACTATCTAGGGATTTGTTCTTGCAGAAATAGTGATAGAGAAAGGAATAGTTTTCTTTTTGCTTATATGGGAAATAATGGTTAGCAGAGAACATGTATTTTACCAAAACTCATTTTATGAAAAAATGCAAGCAGATGAAAGCAGCATGTTTAAAAGAAGCATATGAAATTCACATCTTGTTATACTTTAGAAAGAATGCATTCCTTCTGTAATTATTTCTGAAGTACTGACATTTGTTTTATTCATTGGGACATAAAGGAAATTACAGACTAAACAGTTTTCACTGTTGGAAATCCCTCATGCTTGTCACTGTTATTTTTAATCTGACCTCAATATACAGAAATTATTTTCTAAACCCTGGCAGTAAGGATTTCCGTGTTCAAGGTATTGGTTCTGCATTTATTGCTATGTGACAGCTACATGATTTTTCTGAATAAAAGGATTATCTCATATCAGTATAAGGACTTCAGAATGATAACTGTATATATAAATGGTGTAGGGGTGTTTTTAATAGCAAGAAATTATTCATCAGTACAATTCTGATTCTAAAGCAAAAATAGTGCAAGCCATCTGCAACAATTACTGCAAATTTTCAACGCAGAAAATCCTCTGTGCTTCCTTGTACATCACTCCAGAATTTGCATTTGCATTCTTCTCTTTCATTCAGGTTTTTATAGCTTGCTGACTGCCAGGGTCCCTGATGACTAATCTCTTTTTTTTTTATTATTTTCCCTGTAGTGCTTGATATCAAGAAAATATTTTATGCTACCTATGTCTAAATAGGTTGAATTACTCTATGGACATGTTTTTCTCCCTCTTTTCACTACAGTAGGACCTTAAATGATTAGCTTGAATGAGCTGAATTTCTTAAATATCTTTGAGATAACTCCTCTGTTAAATACAGCTAAAATTGTTCAGTAAGTGAAGAACTGTTAGATGCCCTTCTATAAACCCTAATTATAATTCTAAGTTTCTTGGGAACACAGATTATAAATACTTGAAAATAATATTTAATTTTCTAAATATGTTGCTCAAAACAAAACCTACTGAATACTGCTGCCACATTCTAGAAATTGTATCCTCTTGCTGAAAGAACCACTTTTCAATCTTTCCACAGAGCTTCACACAATCACAGAATCAACCTTTTTGGGATCATCAAGACCAACCATTAATGCAGCAGTGCCAAGTCCACCACTAATCCATGTTGCCAAGCGCCACGGTATGTGTCTTTTTAATACCTGCAGGGATGGTGACTCAACCACTACCCTGAGTAACCTGTTCCAGTGCTTGACAAGCTTTTCAGTGAAATCTTTCCTATGCAATACACTTAGGAAGTATATTTTCATGTAGGAATATATTTCCTATTCATATGCAACTGCAAGTTGAAAGCTGAATATCACAGTGTACTTTTGATTTTACAGACACATGCAATGCTTTATATATCCACTATCAGCATTTTTACTTTGAGCAAATGCATATTGATGACTGGCTGAAAACGCTTTGTTTTTCTACCACTCACATCTGCTCTTTAGTCTCATCTGTGGAGAAGCTACATATTCTCCCCTGAGCAATTCTCAAAAAACCCAGAAGAATTTTAACAAACCTAAATGCTTGAACACCACAAAAAGTTATCTGGGTATTTTTACCAATGTTTTATCTTCTAAAATTATATATTAAAAAAAGCAAAGTAGCTCTTCCTTCTCCAAAAGTATCTATAAAAAAATACTGACTTTTCTGATGGCTACAGTTAAAAAAAAAAAAACAAAAAACAAACCAAAACAAAAAAAAACACTAAACCCACATAATACCTCAATATTTTTCTGCTCTTTCCATCTCCCAAAAATCAAAACAAGGCAAAAATGAAACATTTCATTAAATCCTAAAAGCACTTTCCTTTCTGGTTAGCAAACAGGAGGATTTATTAACTCTAAGCTGGAAAAATGAAGAAAGGACTTGAAATTGCATGGCATAGCACACAGGCTCCAGACTTTCCCAGGCTCCACTAAGTGAGCCTAGGAGTCTTCAAGCTCTCTTCTAGACTCCTTCTGGCAGTATGAACCGTTCAGTTGTGCTGGCATTCTTCCCTGTATGGGAACAGTAATCAAACCTCTTAGAACCATGGCTCACTGGTGAGGAGGCAATGCAGTACTTAGCAGGGATTAGAAATGTACTGCATTGGTGGGAAAGGAGATTATCTTGCTGGTAATGCCTCCTGGAGTGCCTGGCAAGGTGTAATTGGATTGGTTAGGAGAGTACTGGCAATTGGACAGAAATAAATACTTGTGATACTGTAACTATGCACGTCAGTCTATGCTTTACAGGCTGAAAGGAGTAACATCATCCAAAGCAGACTCTGCTGTAATTTTTCTAGATCAGTGTTCTGTCTTCAAGACTTTTCCTTGAACATAATCCCAGTTGTATTTTCAGATGAATTGAGTGAAACAGGAAGCGGGATGGGGAAGATTTTGTTCTCTTTTTAATTGGCTGTTGAAGAAAAAAATCTTGTCTACTTTAAAAAACACCATGGTCTCTAGGACAACACTAAAACTGGCAAAAATGTCGACTGTTTGAAAGCCATGGATCAGATCAGAAAAAGCAGTTAATTATTCACACCCTGCTTACAGCAGATAATCATCCCACTAACAGAGCATGCAGCCTCCTCTAGGGTCACTAAACTCCTATTAATATTCAGAATCTGAAGCACCAAAAATTCAGGTGGTAACATTTCTGTAAGTATAAGCAACAGGAATAAAAATCGTAACAGCCCTGACTCAGAATGTTCATTATCCCTGCTTGTGTTACAAGGTAATATCACACCTTTACCTACCTACCCTATTTCTAAAAGTGGTAAGAAGCAGAAAAGGTGTCAAATATTTCAGCAGATGACAGGCTAAGGAAAAAGCAGTTCTGAATCTAAAATGATTTTTACTTCATTTACTACTTCAGAAGGCAAAATGGCCATATTTGCTGGGGGGCGTTTCTTGCCTTTTTTCCGCAAGATTGCAGAAAAAATGTTTTATGCTGTGTTGAAATAAAGGACAAGAAGTTTGAGTGCATTAAGGAATAAAATTTTTAAAATGAAAACAGATACTTCCTTCAGTGATGCAAAAATTTACTGTAAAATGAGAAGTTTTCCTGTGACTATATTATGTAAAATGTTATTGCAGCTATTCATCTAGGTTGTCACAGTTGATAAAATACTGGTATTATTGACTGATATAGGAGAGGATTGTGCAGAGGGGCCTCAAAAAGCTGCAGAAATAGGCAGAGAGGAATCATGTGGCATGGAAAAGCAGTCCTGCCCCTGGGGGAGAAATAATCTTAGGCATCAGCATATGCTGGGGCTGACTATCTGGGAAACAGCCTGGGAGATGACGAGTTTGGGGTCCTGGTGAGCAAGGTGACCCAAAGAAATCAATGCACTCTTGCTGCATGGGTGGCCTGTGGCTGCCTGGGCTGCATTGGGAAGATGTTGCCAGCAGTGACGTAATCCAACCCTTATCCTTAGCACTTGAGAGATGTCTCTGCAGTGCTGGGTCCAGGTCTTGACTCTTCAGTACAGGAATGATATGGACTTCCTGGAGCAAGTCAAACATGGGGCTATGAAGATGATTCAGAGACCAGAGCACCTGACAGATGAGGAAAGGCTGAGAGATCTGCAACTATTCAGCCTGGGGAAGAGAAGGCCCAGGGGTTCTTATCAATGTGTATAAATATGTGGTGGGAAAGGATGAAGAAGAGAGAGCCAGGCTCTTCTCAACAGTGCCCAGTGACAGGACAAGAAGACTGAAACAGCTGCAATTCCATTTGGCCAAAACTGAAGACATTTTTTACTGTGAGAGTGGTCAAAGACTAAACAATTCCATGAGGTTTCACATTTTCCCATTTTTCCTAGATCTAGTCCAGCTATTCCATCTCACATGCCTTACAATTATAAAACCTTCACTCAAGAAAAAATTTGACTACATAACTTTTCCCAACATTCAGGTTTTATGTACTTCCTACTTAAGGATTTTACTCTGTATTTTATAAGCAATTGCATATATGAAACAATAAAAACATAAGCAGAACTGATTGTTTCGGCTTCTAGACTTGGCTGCTGCTATTTTTTGTCATGAAAAAACAAAGACTACGAGTTTACCAACTAGACTGTGATTTGTTGTTAAGCTAACTAAATGTCACAGTACTTACCACAGGCATTTTATCAAAGGTGCGAACAATGGACAGTTTATCTGCAAATAAGCAGAAAATTATGACCTGTTGATATAATTCCAACATATCTAATCATCACTAATTCTATTGAAAAAGTTATGAATATCCATTTCTACCTCCTGGTTTTCCACGAATAAGCTCCACCTTATCTTGAAGAATATTAATTTGCCTTTCCAGCTGTTTGTTTAATTCTATCTGTGTCTCATATCTGGTTTTCCATTCATTATCTTAAAAAACAAATACAGAATTATTATATTTCCCAGATTAGTTCATGTCATTTCAAGCAAAAGCATTTTTTAAAACTGTTCCTTTTAAATAACTGGAGACTGAGAAAGTCTTCACTTAGTAATCCTCATAATAAGCATCTTTGCATATAGAAGAGCTTGAATATATAAATCAACGAAAATTTTCACTAGGCTTACTGTGGTCAGAATATTAACTGGCACAGTGAATTCATATTATTCATAGTTTCATTAATAATTAACAAAAAAAAGCTAGCGTGCCCACATGTAGTATTTCTTAATTTCACATGTGAAGTACCACAGTCATAATAGTCATGTCTGAAACAGGAAAATTTAAATTTATAAATAAAAATTTGAACCCCTGTAGGTCCTTCCCAAAATGATTACTTTTTCTGTGTTTACTAAGCAATTAGCAAGACTGTTTTAATTCACTCACCTTCATTTTCAACACTGTTAAGGCTTTTTTCCAGTTCTGTTACAGTATTTCTCAGTTCCAATAGTGAGCTTTCAAGCATCTGCCTGTGGTATTAAAAGAAGTCAATAAATTGCCACAATAGCCAATAAATGGCTCTTGTACTAGTCCTACTATTGAAATTAGAAAAAAAATAGATCAAATATATTTTCAGAAGAAGTATCTATTGGTCATTACTATGTAGTTATATTATCTTGTCCATTCTTAAATGTATTTTTCTCTATGGTTACTACAGTGCCTTTGAAACAATGAAGCATTTCTACTTTGTGAATAAAATTACTTCCACTAAAAACCAAGACAGACATTTCCTAAAATAAAATAATTTTCTAGCCAACCATCAGAATTAAAAAAATGCAGAGGAGACATTGACCCTAATTCTTCATCTAAAAGAAGATGCCCAATGAATACATTTTGTAAAACAAGAATATCCCTGAGAGATGTGCTATTTGAAATTCTGAATTAATTTTTCATTTTGACTTACTACTCAATGATTAATAGTCATTTTCGAAATTGCACCCACATCAAAACCAATCAAAACAAACAATGTTTTATGACTATCAGAAAAGAAAGCGAGTAAGTGAGTATTTAAAAAAAAAAAAAAAAACCAGCACCTCAAGACACTGTTTTTTAGGAAAAAAAATATTTTTGGCCACTGATTAATCCTGTATACTGGTCAGCCAGAAAGCTGAAAAGTGCCACGCAAACCAGGCTCTTTCTGCTGTGGGAGGTATGACCAGAAACAGAAGGAAGCAGGGGATTTGGACAACAACCACCTGACATGCTTCAGACAAGGTGCTGGGTGACTCTCACCCTTCAAAGTGGCCAGATGGTAGTTTAGTGTCTTACAATGACCCTTACGATCCTGATCACACCAAGAGGACAAGTTATTGACCATATTTCATGCTAACAACCTGGTTCTTTGAGAAGATGTCTATGCAGAAAGGCTCCTGCCTATGAGGTCTCAGGAAGTCACACCACACAAGGATAGATGCAAGTAGAAAACACAATGTATGATAATGCAGAGGCAGTTTGTAGTTTTGACCTTTAAAATTAAGTTTGGAAGGCAAACATTTAAAAAAAACAGTCAATGGTTCTTGGGTACCTCAACTTTTCAGTGCCCAAATTGAGACATTTCAAAAGAACTGAGAATACAAACTCTACAAAGAAGGCCCTTTGGGAAATGCTTTACAATTCCAGTATGTTGACTGGTGTTTTTGAAACCTTAGCTTAGTTCATTAGAACATACAAGACAGAAAATTATTAGGCTGTAATATTTGGAAGAGGGAGGGATGTTTAAAGGAGAGTTTCCATTGTCAACATGGATATTAATTTTCTGAACATATCCATGAAAAATGCTCTTCAAGAAGCAATTATCTAACCTCTGAGAAATCAAAGCTCTGATGACAGAGATTTACTGAGAAATTGCATCATCTCCTGCACTCCTTGTGCTTACATTCAGCTGATGACATTTCTTTTTCATAGCTTGAAACAACAGATTTCAACTGCAAGCTGCAGAAGCAAGCCAACCAACTGCTCATAGGGAGTTGAATATGTAAGCTTGGAATAAGGAGGGCTGAAGACCTAAAATCACGAAGATATAGAAGGTAGAGTAATTTAAGGTAAGCCAAGTTTGTTTTCAGTTGAAGAGTAGGAAAAAGAGTAAGACAGACATCTGGAATGGCAAGGGAGAGGTGGGGCTTCCAAGCCCTCCTTGGTCCATTACTCTTTTTGTCTTTACCAATATTAAATTAGACAGCGGGTACATTGGCAAAAAATAATGACAGTACTGGTAACTTGCTAGAGACAAAAAGGATAAGGTGAAACCCAGACAAAGATAGCCTGGAAACATGACTCAAAAAGCTTTAGATGTAGGAAAACCAAAGGAAAATCTGATTGCTGCTGCCTGTTTTCTCCCACTCCAAATAAAAGAGGCAGATGGCTAGGAAGAAGAAAGCAAAATCTTACTACATCGCTGCTATCATTTCAACACAAATAGATTAGGTTTCTGCAAAGTAGATTTCTATCAACTTCTCAGAGCTTGGAAAAGAGGAAATTATGATGACAGTGAATGCTAAAATGGAATTTTTTGAAAGGAAATAACACTGAAAATTAGAAATGGTCAAAGCTGTAACCAGAGCTGAGCTGTATCAAAATGCAATTGCTTTCATTTTCAAAGAAATCTTAACTAAGTGCTCAGATACAGAGGGAAAACACAAGAATGAATTCTTTAAATTCAGTGTTTCCAGTTTTCAACTTCTGTTACCATTCCAAGACTATACACAAAATTTCTTTCATTTGATTTGATTATTCTTTCTGCACTATTAACAAAAATGGAAGCCAAATTCCAATTTTGTTCTGATGAATAGATTACAGAAATGGTGAATTGTCAGGTGTCACACTGTAATTGCTACACTGACAGAAAGTTGTTTTTCCATGCGGCAACAGAAACCAGTTTTTAAAAAAAATAAAATTGTTATTAAACATTTAATACTCCACTAGCACCCAGAATGCATCCAGGGTGAAACCACTCCATTTCAGGCAGTGTATATTCAGTAAAATGCAATCTCTGTTCTGACAGAGAAGGGGTGTAGAAATAAATCAGTTTGAGCAGCTTGCTAAGTATTTCTGGGGTTTAATGTATCAGAGTATTTTGCATGTCTGGATGTATTTCTAATTGTGATAGGAAATGAAAGTCATGCCATGTATCCATCAGTGTGAATTTAATGCAGCTGTGTATAGCTGCCTACCTGCCCAGAGACTTGGTCTGTGCTTAGAGGGACTGCACTGCACTTTTTACCTGCAACCTCATACATGTTAAACATAATTAGACTATTCAAGGCCTATAAATCTTCTCCATGTTAATGGACAATTTACAATCATCACAGAAAAAAGCCTGTAAATCCTGAAACCTCACATTTAAGTCATCATGAAAACCTAACCTCATCCTTACATACTAAGCATAACAAAAAAGCTCTTGTGAAGGAAATGACAAAAAATGTGCAGTTCAGATAAGAAGGCTCTGACTGAAACTACAAAAGAGAAAAAAAACCGCTAAATTTCTTTTTATGGCTGACTACAGGCTTTATTTTACTTGACAATGGCAGCCATTTAGGATGAAAACCATTTTCCTGCATGTTTTTGCTACCCAGGTCTGGGTACCTGGAACATGTATCAGGCAAAAGGCTGCCTGAAGCGATTTTCTATAGTGAAGAGAGAAACTCAGGAGAAAAGTCAAGAGAAGCTCAGGGCAAGTCACCAGCTCTAGGGCATCAGCTCTATAATATGGCAGATCTTTACTGAGTCCTGTAGAAGATAAAACACACAGATGCCTTCAGAATCTACTAACAAAGCAGAAACAATATTGCATAGTACAGGGGCACCACATGGAAGAGCAGGCACAGTATTGAAAGCCACAGACTCCTGACACTTGCAGTCAGAAGCATGCTGGGAAAATGCTGCAGTTTTCCTGGCAAGGAATGCCACAGGAAATGAAATCTCACAGATTGAATAACATACAATTCCATAAACATTACTAAGTAGCTGACATGAATAAATATATGTCTTTAAGACCTCTTTGTCTAATAAGAAGTACACTGCAATACAATATGCCTTCTCTCTCTCTCTCCCAGAAACATTTGCCATGACATTTCCAGATCAAAACGTGTACTGAATCTTGATCACAACAATGCACAGTCAGATTTGAGCTGATTTTCATTACAGTCAGAAAAAAAATTGGAAGATTCACAGTACTACATCCACAATCACCGAGAATCAGTAGGTACATTAGGAACAGACCCCTTATGGACATGGATGATTCAATTTACTCTGTGAAGTAAAAATCTCTTCTTCATGACTGCTAAATGAGAGTGCTAGGTGGGCTGTTAGCAAACTGCCTAATTGGCACAATAATCAGATATGCCAGTGAAAAGACGACAAGGGTGAAATGGCAGTGAAGGAATGCAGACATCTATCTGCAAGCCACTCATTCGCTGCTTGCTTTCTACCCAAGGGAGAGAAACTGGCACCTCCTAGGGTGTGAGTCATCTCATGCTAGAACAGCCAGGCAAAGTAGGTCAGATGAATCACACCTTCAAAAAGCTTTTCTGTATTCATTGACTATACATGCCACTGGTTTAGATGGAGACGTCTAACAAGCCTGGTCATTGACAATTAAACTGAATAAATAACTGTTGGGAAATAGACAATATTAATACTGTCTATTTGCACACAAAGATAATAGTTGTAGAATCCAGCTGGAGCTGAAAGTCTTTTACTGTCATGACATCACCATGAACTTTTTTAATTAAATATATGCTTTGCTTTTATCCATAAGTCAGTCACCACAACTCAACTTTTTTACCTGATCACCATTAACATCAGGATTGTGTGTCAGGTAGAAGAACTGCTGCATGCAGAGGATAACTGCTCTGTTTACCCTGAGACACTAACAAGTCAGGAGACTTAGTAGTCTGACTACTAAATGACCTTTATTAAAGGTCATTTGCTTACACATTGATGCAAGTACGTCCAAGCTACTTTTTGTGCCATTTTGAATACGTAAGCTGCCATTTTGACTCTGTTAGTATTGGGTTTTCCCTTTTTATTTATGAATGAACATTTATAAAGTCCACAACTGTAGGACTAGTTTGAAGAGGTCTGCAGCTCAGACACTGAAAGAAACACTGTTCAGGCAAAGAATCAGTATAAATAGAATGCTTGAAAATGGTTTGGAAATGTAAATATTAAGGGTCTGAATTAAGGCAGCACAAGAGCTTCTGACCTTTCCTGTTTTCATTTACTAACTCTCAAAATGCAATCACGTTGTTCAACACAAGGAAAAACGAGTAGCTTTCTAAGCAAACTGGGGAACAAACAATCCCACTGGGCATGAGCATCAACAACACAGCACTGAAACAATTGCTGCTTTAGCAAGGGGACTGCTAACAGGAACAAGTCCTCATCCCTGCAAATTGCATGCAGGGTTGCCACACCTTACCTAGAGGTCTGAGAGACATTTACTGACACTAGAGATGGGTGAAATCCAGCTTTTTTACTCAACATTGTGGAAAGAAGTGTGCCTAAAGAGTGCCTCGTTGTCCATTTCATTCATCTCCCCCCAGCGAGGCTTTCACCCATGTGAAAGTCTTTTCTGGTTTTCCCCCAAAGTGGCTTCCCAGCCCAGTATACTGTGCTTGCCTTGGACACATTTAATTCTCTCCATAGTAGGTGGTATGGGACTATGTTTCAGATTTCTGATGAAAACTGTATTGATGGCACAGTGATGTTTTGGTTACTATCCAGCATTGTTTACACTGGATCAAGGCCTTTTCTGCTCCTCACCCCACCAGTAAGAAGGCTGGGGGTGCACAAGGAGTTGGGAGGGGACACAGCTGGGACAACTGACCAAAATGACACAGCTGATCCCACTGACCAAAGGGATATCCCATACCATATGATGTCATATTCAGAAATAAAAACTAGGGTATTGGGGCTTGCTGGGGCTGCTTTGCCTCGGGAAAGGCATTGTCCTGCTGGTGGTGAGCACCTGGAGGCTTCCGCATCAGTTGCTTTCCTTGGGTTTGTTTCCTTTTTGTTGCTGTTGTATCTTTCTAGTTATTACTCTTTATTTCAGCCCGAGAATTTTCTCTTTCACCCTTCCTTCCTTCTCTCCCCCATCCCACTGGGAGGAGAGGGAGCGAGCGGCTGTGCGGTGTTGAGCTGCCTGCTGAGGTTAAGCACGGCAGACAGCCCTATCTTCCCTTTCGCCTGACATTATTTATCCCGCTTCTTCGGGCTCCTCGAGCCACCCGCATGGCTCGGGCCAGCCCTTGCGGCCGCCCAGCAGAGGCAGGGGCGCTGCCAGCACAGCCGGCCGGCGCTGAGGGGCTCCGGGCACACTCTGCGCCCAGCCCGCTCTCTCGCCGGCGGAGGCAGCCGCCATTTCGCCGCAGGGAGGCGGCGGGAGCCCCCCACGGGCGGTGCTGCGGGAGCGCTCCCGGCGCCGCCGCCGCGCTGGGCCTTGCTGCTGTGCCCGGCCTCGCCGCCTTCCCGGACGGACTCACTGCTTCTGCCTCTCCCGCCCCAGCTCCAGCGCCAAGCGCTCCGGATCTGTTGCCCGCCGGCCGCCGCTTTCCCCCATTGCCGCCTCCGCCGGTGCCGCTCACATTCCCCGCGTCGCCGGCGTTGCGCGGGGTGACGGCTGCGACCGGCCGGCGGAACCCGGGGGAGCGGCGCGCTGAGGCCACCCCATGCCCGGCTCGGGCACCCTTTTCTCCGCAGTCCCCGCGGCTGTCCCGCTGCCCAGAAAAGAAAGCCCCAGAGGGGAGACGGGGCCGGGCTCCACTGGCAGTCGGTACCGCCGGTGCCGCCTGTCCCTGCCCGGGCCGCCCCGTCCCGTCACTGCTGTGACGGCCCGCCTTTGACGGGCTGTTCTGTCCGCTGTCCAGAGAAATGCCCAGCATGTGGCTCGGGAAGAACCAGAAACGGATGGGGGAAAGAGCATACAACTTTGGCCCAGTTAAGAGTTTTGACCGTGTCGATTGAACTGTATGCTGAGTTCTTCACGAAACACAAATCTGTGCGGATTTTTTTAAACATTTCTTCTGGATGGGAAGTAGCACGGTTTTAAGTAGAGGCTGTGACCCACACGTGAAGGCAGGCACAGTGCGGTTGGAATCTTGCCTACGGCGTGCCCAGCCCATCTTTTAGCACGCTCGATAATTGTCATCTGTGCTATTCACAAATCCGTGTGTAAGACCCTAACTTGAGACAGAAGAGTTTAGAATAATCGGCTTCAATCACCGCCCCTGATCCGGTCAATGGTATTAATCAATATATATTGGAAAATACTTTCATTATCTTACATTGATTGATGCTTAAAAATGTTTGATGTTGCATTTTTCAAACAAGGAATTTCAGATCAGTTCATGGGTTTCTCAAGCTAAATCTTTATGGGGTGAGTTAATTGGATTATTGCTGAAAGACTGGTATCACCTCTGTCAGGTTCCCCCACCACCTTCTCTGGCTGCTCTTGATATTTGTGCAACTCTTCAATGAGCCAGTAGAGCTGCTGAAACATTAGTACTTACATAGGGGAAAATGTTTAATATTCACAGTTTTTGCTGGTTGGTGATCTGAAATCGTTTACCAGCTGCACAGGAAAGCACCAGACTTGATGCAAGGGACAGGGTGAAACTGGGAGTACTTAGTGCGCTCTTAGATCAACTCAACATTTCACAAGACTTAATGCTCACTAGAGGAACTATCTGTTCTCTTTCCCAGGAAGGGGGTGGACTTTAATTTTCCTTTACAGATACACTATGAAAAAGGGTATGGTTTTCTCAGTTCAAGTAATTCTGTTGCATGCGTAGCAAGCCAAATGCCATTGTCCAACCACTTGCTGGGTAACAGAGGCACAGCTTTAAAAGTTTAAAACATGGGTTGTATATTACCATTACTTTAACATAGCATAAACCAGTACTGCCATCCACAAGTCAGTCCTGAAATGTTGTGAATTGTAATCCTAAAGTGGCAGTGGGTCATGTTGGAATTTACCAATCTAATGCCTCACCGATACTGCAACAGCAGGGCAATAATCCAGCAGGATCTAATGAACACTAGGATGGCGGGTGGGAAGCTTGCTTCTAAGAAGAAAAAATAATTTTAATTTCACTTGTCTGATATATATTAGAGCAGGAGATGATTTTTGAGTCTCAGGTTATAACTGATGCTATCAGCCAATCAGCAAATTATCATCTTTGGTGTGGGTTGAATTCATAATTTTCTGATATAATTTAATCAAGAAACAAATTTAGAAGAGTGCTGCACTGTAACTGCATTTAAATTTAGCTGCTCATTTTGCCTTCATATTTTACTGAATGCTACCTTTTTAAGATTCATATTGAAAACACATTTCATAACAAACCAATAATTTAAGTAATGACTTGGACCTAGGTTAGCGTTCATAATTCACTGAGTGTACTGAATATTAACAACAAATGTTTTAATCAGTAACCATTTTTATTGTTACCAGTTGTGGTTTTTTGGTTTTTTTAAGCAATGAAAAACTCCTTCAAGATTAATGTGGCCAGCCTGATGTATTGTTCTCAATGGGTAGGCACATTCAGAAAGCTCAGAAAGAGCTCTGAAATTACAAGTCTGAGAGGGTTATGAGGAACTGAGGACTGTACCCCCACCCACAGCTTACTCTTTCTGCCCCAGGAGACTTTGACCTCCTCTCCAGGACACTTTCAAGTCTCACCCTGGGATTAGTAGGTGTCTTAACCAGGTAAGCTCTCAGAAACCAGGTCACTGTGCACATAAGGATGAGCCCAGACCACACTGGCTGGGTTGGCTCAGCACAGCAGGTCTAACTGGGTGCTTTGCCTGATGCTTTGGAAAGTGGAGTGAGAGAAAAGCAAGTGTCTTCTGGACTGAGGTTTTGTGTATGTAAAACTTCAAACCCATCAGTATTTTTAACAATCACAGTAGTAACATAGTGACACTTGCAACACATAAGCATTTTCTTCCATTTCTTTATTCCAAATAAATTGGTTAAAATTAGGTATATGGATACCACTAAAGGCATTATCATTTAAGGCTTTTAATGGGTTGAGATCAAAAATTTTAGAAAGAGCAGTTAGGAAACTTGGTCACCACACAATGTGTCTTGAAAACAGAATTTTATACTTAAATATATATTTATGATATGTGAAGGCATTAAACACCTAGAGGCACTTAAAAGCAAGGTAGACCAGTTACTGAAGGCATAAATTAATTATTACAAAGAAGTTATTTCTGTGGCACCAGTAACTAAGGTATGATGAAGGGCTGTGTGGGCAAGGGGAAACTTGTGGATATTGAATATTCTGACTTTACCAACGACTTCGGTGCAGTGTCCCAGAGTACTCGTATAGCTGAATTAGTGAGTTCTAGATCAGATAACTACATCACATAAGGCTGCTGGAAAATTGGCTGGGCCAATTTTTCTGTGGTGATCAGCAGTACTACTGCTTGTCTCTGGGATCAATTCCTGAGCCAATACCCTTAATTTGTGATTGACAACCTGGAAAACTGAGCACTGGCTCAGCAAATTTGATGATGATCATGAGCTGAGAGGAGCAGTTAGTATGCAAGGGGAAAAGGGTGACCATTCACAGGCAGGTGTACAGCCCAGAGAAACCTAATGAAATTCAACAAAAATCAAGCGCAAAGCCCAGTATCTGGCACAGGTAAAGCCCATGGATCAATATAGGCTGGAGCAATGTCTAGAATGCAATGACAGAAGATACAGGCTCCCTGGTGAAGCTGCCATGAGCCAGCAACAGCTTAAAGCCAACAAGACTGAAGGGCTCCTGGGCTGCCAGAGTAAGGGCATGGCCAGGAGTCTGAGGGAGATGGTTCTTCCACTCTGTTCAGCACAGGCTGAAGTGCTTAGCTTTTGACTCCCAAACAAGTCTCAAGGGCTGCATTAGGTCAGGAACTTGCCTTTTTACAGGCTGGAGAAGGCATAAGGAGAGCTTAGTGCTATCATCAGCTATGTAATATGAAAGTCTAAATACGATGGAGAAGCCAAAGTTTCCTCCAGTGTGCATGATGGAAGGATATGCAACAGAATGCACCTGCATATAAAAATGTTTGGCTTAGTATAAGGAAAAGTATTGAGCAGAGTCAAGTTGGGCAAAGATTACTCAGAGGGGCTGTGAAGTCTCCATCCTTGGAGAGAATCACAACATGAACAGAACTGGGAGAGAGTACTGTGCTCCAGGCTGGACATGTTCTTAGCAGGAGGTAAGTTACAGACCAGGGAGACCTTCCAACCCTCACCATTCTATGGTAAGCTGGTCAGCACTTTTTTTGTAGTGGAAGGTAGGTTTACCAATTCCTTTTAAAGGATCATGGATTTATTCAGGGAACATTAAAAATAGGCTATTCCAAGTTAGTTTTAAACCAGCATTAAACAAACCAATCAAACAACTCTTGGAATCTAGAGGAATCCATTCATATACAGGGCTTTAGATTTGATGTAAGAACTGTGGTTTATATCTACACAATGATGAAAATGCCAGAGATAACAGTAGCTTAGCATAACTTAGAGATCATTGAAAGTAATCCTCTCAAGACGAGATCTGAGACAAATATTGTAGCAGAAAAGACTTTGAATAAATTTGGAAATAAGAATGCCTTAGGAAATCAGGGAGTAGTTAATACATTACACAGCTTAGAAGAACTTCCAGGACTGTCAAGTATCAAAAGATGTACAGTGTTCAAAGAAACAAACCAAAGCTGTGAATAGAAAGCCAACCTAAGATAGGATGTTTGTGGAGTTTAATATATCAAAGGGAGAGATGCAAAGAGGCAGTAAATGTGAAAAGGCTGTTGTATATAGTAGAAGGGAGGAGAAGCCTATGGAGTTGCTACCCTGGGCCCAAGAAGTGGCAGGTGAAGCAAGGTAAGTTCAACAGCATCATATTATCAGCTGGGAAAATTAACTGAACTTTTGAACAATGTAAAAGGGATGATCATGGATATATCATATTACAAACTGTAAGATGGGGTAGACATTCAAAAAATAGTTTTAATCCACTTTGAAAGACTGGATACAAATGAAGAGAACAACAGCAGGTTGAGCACAACACCACTACTTGCCTGATACTGATGGCATTTAAATGTTTTTCCTCACTGTGCTCCAATGTGGTCTCTTGAAGACTGTAACACCTTGATCTTACCTGTTGTTTTAATACAACTTTTTATTTAGATGGTTTACAGACTAAACTAAAGGGTATGAGCTATATGCAAAAACCTCGAAATGGGAGGGAGAAAAAAGATACAAATACCTATATCCCTATTGTAAATACAGCTCATAGCAACAAAAAATGCTTTTGCTAGTGTGAAGTCTTGAGCAGTCTTTAACTGGTTACACAAGCTGGCAAGCAGCAGACTATAGTAATAGGAATTGTTGCAGTGTACTTTGGATGGAACTATTTAGTTTGAAAAAGTTAAGCTCTAGTTCATGAGCTTGTTTATACTGTAGATATACCCCAATACTTCTGAAGAAGTCCTAGTTTTTCCACTCATGGATCCATATAGTAGCTTCATACCATAAAAAGGTCAAGCACAGATTTTTATCTTTATTTCCATAAATCAAAGTTACACTTCAAGTGGTTAGATCCTCTTTCACATTTCTCACCCTAAGCACACATCTGCAGTAGCTACCACAAAATATGCACCTATTACTATTCTAACAGACTGTAGTTGTTACTGTATTTTTTCAATCTTCTACAAATACCACTTGCCAATAACAATTTATAGTTATTTTCTCCATCTACATGAAATGGAGATAAGTTGTAACTTATTGGTATTCTGTCCATTGCAGGTCCAGCCAATATTAGAATGTGCAGCAGCTTTAAAACTCAATAGTAAAGTGTTAAATAATTAGCAGTGTTAAAGCATCTCAAGGATTTAACATCTTGAGTTATTTTACACTCTGCTACAAACAGGATGACAAATCTACACAGTAGTATCTATTCTACACAACTCTCCATTACAAGGGTTTCTCTTCATAGTCTTTTTAAAAACTTCACACCCTTGTGCAACTATTAATTTAATGGAATAAAGATGATGACCACTAGAACTATTTGTTCAAACATTAGGAGTCTTCCATTAGGAAGTCATGATATATAATCCGAATCTTTCTGATCAGATGAACAGTACAGAATGCATAGAATTTCCTAGTGCCCTCTAGTATTTTCACAGAAAAATACTTTAATTAATACAAAACCATACTTTTCCTCTCTACATAAAAATCTTAATTTCAAAGAATCTTTGTATATTCCATATGGAGTCAACTGGAAAATACATTTTTCTGGACCTGTAAATACTCTCTTCTAGAAGAAATCCTTGGTATCTTTGGTTTATTTATATGCTAGATGAGAAAAAAAAAAAAAAAAAAAAAAAAAAAAGAAAAAGACTGAATGGGAATGACTACTTAATTACCTGAGGTTCAGCTTTCATTTTTCCTAACATGAACTTTGGATAAGATCAGCTGTTTTGTAGGTGAAAAGAGAAATTCTCTACAAAATAATGAAACACAATGCTTATTTTAGTAGTGCATATTAAATAAAACAAGGCTTGATTAGTAAAACTAATTCTTAAAGATAGGTATAAAGCCAAAACTGGTAATTTTACTTGTTCCAGAATAATTAATCCTACTCTTTCTTTATCACCACCTTCTTTATAAATATAAAGTGTTACAAAAATATTCACAATAGTATTTCTATATTAATCTATTATTCCATATATTATTCCATATATTATTTTGAAAAAGTGCTTAAAGAGGCAAGTATATGAACTGCAAACTCATTCCTTCCAGTTGCCTAAAGCCATGATCCAGTTGTTTAAACCCCTCGTTCAGTACAGAACAAGGAAGTGACAACTTTCATGTTTCCTCCTACAAATGCTCTTCCTACTTTTACATTTTCCTGTGAAACTAAGTAACAGTTGCTTGAAAAGTACAGTGTGACTTATGTTCAATGTCAGATGAGCAATGTAGTTACTTCTACATAGGAAGTTTCATCTCTAAGGTAAGGCTTTGAGAAGTATTTAATTGTGTTTATTTTTTACCCTTCTTCTCATTATCCAATACTTTATATTCATCTAGCACAGCATGGCCGGTTTCCTTTGCAGTTCTCTTTACAACGGATTTGATACCAATATTTTCAATGTTAAATGCTGTAAGACCAACATTGATTGCAGAATTCATAGCGTTGTCTGTAGCATGGCCAGCATCCTCTCCATACCTAAGGAAAGAGAGCAGTTTTGTAGATTTGTATACTTATATATATTTGTATACTTATAGATTTGTATACTTATATTTATAAGTATTTTAATCTTCACTGAAATTCTTTTGAGAGCTAAAGTTCAGGCATTACCAAGAAAAAATACTAAGTACAGTGTCTGAATGTCTAAAGAATAAAATTAGAATTTATAAAGTCATTTGAGTAAAGGCTGCTCCTCTATCAGATCAATTGCTCTTTGAAAATGCCAATATGCTTCTACTCTTTTTCTTCAAGAACGCTTCCAGTCTTTCTCCCGTTTTTCTCCTCTAATTTTGAAGAGTAAAAAACACATCTATAGAATGGTAAGAAGGGAGGAGAGAGCTTTGTGCAATAACTAAAGGTTCTTTTTCACCATAGTTCTTAGGTAAAATTCCAACACCCTCTGTATAGAAAGCCAACTGTATCCTGGGCTGCATCCAAAGCAGCATGGCCAGCAGGGTGAGGAGGGGATTCTGCCCCTCCACTGTTCTCTTGTTTGACCCCCACCTGGAGTGCTGCATTGTACAAAAGCCCCCCAAAAAAACAAAGCTATCAACAAAGCTATCTTGAGGATGCAATGAAAATTATGAAGAGATAAAAGCCTTTGGTCTCTCCCATGGGCTATGAGTCCAGCTTCCTTATGCTTTAGTGGGCAAGCTGGCAGTCTCAGACTAATGGCTCAATTGTGCACAGAGAGCACAATGAAGGACAAGAGTACAGTGAGAGCAGTAACTCCAACTGTTCTGGGTAGTCAGACATTTCTCTAGAAAGCACTGCAGTCAGACAAACCAGGGCAAAGGGAAGTATTTCTGGCAGCATCAGAATCCCAGCTGTCAGCAGAGTTACTTTTTCCCTGTGCTTGTTATGACCAGAGATTCTTTGAGGACCTCAAGATAAGGCTAGAGAAAAACAAAGAATATCAAAGAATCCAAAAATCTATAAAATATCAGTACAGCAGCCAGAGTGTGTGGCTGGAACTAACAATGAGACTGAATAAAAAGAATTAGTCGATTTTCTGTTTTGCCTTTAATTCTCTGATAGAGCAACAGCCTTGAATCATCAACATTGAATTTGCAGGTCAGAGAATTAATCTCACAGCAAAAGTATTTGTCAGTTTGATTAGTCTGTCAATTCGATTATTTTCACCTCAGGAACATCATAAGCCAGTATAGTATCAGTAAAGTAAGTAACCTCATTTAAAGTAGGATTATAGCTTATCCAGTACAGTAAGACTAATAACTTCTTAATGTCCAATTTTTTTAGTTTTCCTGCCTGAATTGCATCATTTTTAACTCTTTTTTTTCTTTTTAACTTGTGCAGATATATACACTGCATCTGTTTAAACAGCTTTTAAAAAAGGTAGTAACATGGGACATTGGCAGACATATTCCTTCTGAAGCTATGTTTTTCCCCCATTCCAATCAACATGCATATGCTGAGTATCTCTTTAAAATTCCATCCACAAGGGTACTGCAGCTAAGTTTTGGCCATTTCTTTTAATTTAGAGACACTGATGGTGCTGCTTTAGCTTTGTTTCCATTAAGTGGAATTTAGCTCATTCACTGGTACTTTGAGTGGCAGACATCTTTGTCACTGAAATAAAAAATAGCTTACAAAAGGGAGATTATGTAAAATTTTAATATAATTATAAGGATAGATTTTAAAGATTACATATCAAATATTTTCAATCATATTGCAGTTAGCTGCAACAGGTAGTTACTTATTGTTTTTCACTCCTAGTGTCTGTGGTCTGCTGATCTCCGTATTTCCTATATTTGTATCTAAAACAAAAACATTAATGTGAATTTATATGAAATGAGTACCAGTACAATTTCTCCTGACATTCCTACTGCAAACAAACATTAGCAATAAACCACAACTGACTAGAACTTTGCTATTTGGCCTCCTATTTGAAATGCATCACAACACAACCCTGAATGCCAATCTGCTTAATACTGTATGCTGATGTTTATCTTGTTACCATTGGCTTGTAGCCTGTATGCACTTTCAGCAATCCTTTTAATATCTCTTTTGCTACACTTATCAGGATTCCATTTAAGCTGCTTGCTTCTGCTTACTCTTCACTTTCTGTTAAATCTACTGCCCTTTTTTTAAGGGGTGCATTTCATGTTTCAGTTATTTCAATATATTCCTTTATTCTCCACAGCATACACATACATGCATACAGCTTTCATCTTTCCATTAATTTAGTAACATCATCTTAATCCCAAATGTTACTGTCCTCTTTCCCCACTATCTTTTTTCTAACAACATCTGTATTCTGCAAGTTGAGGCTGTTCTATAATTGTCATATATGCCTTAGATTTCTTTACAAAATTTTCTTTCTTTGGTACTGCCTTGCTTTAGCCAAATCTGCTAATAGATGAGGTTCTTTCATTTTTCATTAATTTAGCTAAGTTTGCATAAATTCAGGATGAGAGCTGAGAGGTTTAAACCAGTAATTTTTTCACAATGATATTGTACCATAGAGTGAAGACATAAATCTGAACATTATTTGTAACACAGCCTGGAGCTGCAATACTTCTACAAAGAACTACAAAAATACTTCCTACAATCATTTACTCGTTTCAGATTTTTGCATACAGGAGACGCTCATTACTGTTTATTTAACACCTTATCACATGCTACATAATTACAGCAAAGGAGGCATTTCAGTTAGCTTCCCTGCACTTCCATAAACTTTTGACAGTATTCAGAGACAGTAACAATGTGCTGTAGAAGATCAGAACAATAAAAACATAACTTACTTGTATTTGACCGTTTTTACAGTCTCAGTTGAAACACTTTTAGCAATGCACTTCGCTGCACTTTCTAAACCTTGCCACACTGTTGAAAACCCTGTAGAAACAAATTAGCTTTTTTGAGTTCATACCATTACAAATATGACATTAAAAAAAGTGTAAGGAATTTTTATTACCTTGAACTCCACTTGCTGCTACAACCAGAGCACCATCAAAAGTAGATTTGCCATCTTTATCCTTCTTTAGGGATTCTGGAACTAATTTGCTGCCATGCTTCTTCACGTGTGGAGCCAGCTCCTTTCCAACACAGCTTGCAATAGAACACACCCCTTCAACTACCATAAAACAATAGTATGTGGGTTATTTAGTGAGAACATAGAACATCCTTCTTTAAAAATCTTTACTCACAAGTAACAGGAAGCTTCACTGAAGTCTTAAGTGATGCTTCTGTTTGAATACACTTATATGAAAGACAGACTTTAATCCACATGTAAGTGCCCATCTAATACAGAGCAACCTTGTTTTCAGGTTCTACATAGCTCCAAACCCTAGGAAACAAGTAAGGTTGGCCTTGTTACTAAAAAGTGCCTTAAAAGACATAGGTATACATCTCACACTCAAAGTACAAGAAACTGTCTGCACTGCTTTATTGCCTCTAACTTGTAGATAAAGAACAAGCTGCTGCTTTCCTGACTTCTCTTCTGTAGAAGTCTTTCTTACAAGCATTCCTACTCTTCAAAGTAGTTTTATAAGATCAGCACAATTTAGTTTTAAACTTGTATGAGTCACTAGACAGTGACACAAATAAATAACCAAATGAAGTTACTGAAAGCTGTTAGGGTTGCTAGGCCCCTCTGGATACCTGGCCGTTTCTATTTTGATATTTATACATAAACTTGTTTCAGGTGTGCATGTTTAAAAATATGCTCACACACATTCTCTTGTGGTACTGTATAGTAACCAAGTTAGTTACAAGTGAGAGTAGAGCTCTTAAAAAACATAGATATCAATTTAAAAAAAAAGAGCCACCATTTTGAATTAACTGGCTGAAATTTTCAAAAGGATGTCGAACTTAAGACTACACAGACTATTCTTTTAGGAAAGAAAAGGATGTCTCAAGGCTAAGTAATATGTACCAGTCTTAAAGCATGTCTCTTGTAAGAGATAACTAGGCACAAACCACTGATCTCTGAATTTTATCAGGTCAGTACCTCCTCTAGTTTAGTGGCTAGAGAAACCAGCTCGTATTTTACTAAGTTTTTTTTTTATTTAAGGCAAAAATCTTACATTTTAAGAGATGGAAATTTTTACCTAGGAATTGGCTGACTTTCACAGCTCCTCCAGTAGCCTGTTTTGCTACATGAAGCCCCTTTGCTACAGTTGGGTTGACTTCCACAGGCTTTTCTTCTGGTTGAATGTGCTCTCGCAGTTTAGAAGCTCCTTTGTGAATAGCTTTACCCGTGTATTCTGCTCCTTTCATTAGGCCCCAGCTTACCCAAGATGCACCTTAAAGGCAAAAATTGTTTTTCTTAGTACGTACAATTTTACAGACTGTGATTTCTTCAGCAATCCCTCCTCTGCCTCTGCAAAACAGGAACGTTTAGAAACATTCCTGATTACAGTCTGCAATTATATTCTCCCCTGAATGGGCCAGCACAGAAGTCTTGCAGCAATTCCTGCACCTACACCACCACTTTTTACATTCATTTTATTTAAGTTTAATACAGCCAGCCCACATCCAAATGTCAGCCTAATACAGATACTCAGGTTTTTTAATGGATATGCAAGCACCAGCTGAGTCAGAAGTGATAGAACTGCACATCTCAATGCTATTAACTCTCAGCAAAAACATACAAACCCAACCCTCCAGCCCTCCTTGCACATTCATATTTATTAAAATCAGCTGGTGGTCATTAGCATATTCCAAAGGTTCTCAGAGGAAAAATATGTTTATCTGCAGAAATCACAACAGATGCCTGCTGTAATATGTGTTCATACAGGGGTAAAATTGTTCGGTCACAGTGGTTTGAGTCCCAGCAGGTGATATTCTAAGAGTCAAATAAGGAGCCAAACTCATTTGCAATGAACAAACTCTTGGCAATGGATTTATATTCTGCATGGTTTTTATAAAGCTCATCCAAGGCATCCTTTAGAGAATCAACACTGGAATGAGTGAACAACTCCTTCTGATCACTGAGCTTCTATCAGCACCCATGCATTTAGCTGAAAATTCTAATTAAATGTCACTCACATTGGTTTCTATTCAACACAGTCCCCTTATTACAGCTGTACCTGACAAGATTCCATGGGCAACTTTCTCACTCCATTCTGGTAACTCTTTCTGACCTTCTGCTTCTTCAGGTTGGGGCTGGATATGTACAGTCTGAGGCAAGTGAACTGCATCACCCGAGGCTTCAGAAGGCTGGCAAGTGAAAGCAAACATCTGAGCATCTACTTTGCAACATATTATCAGTATTTCTGGTGTAGAGCATACATATCCATTATCAAATAGTACCAAAGTTGTGCATGCCTTGGCTAAGGTACAGAAACTCAGGCTAAATTTGACACTCAATTACTTTTTCCACAGAAATCCTAGACTTCCAAAAAAGCTTATCAGGCAGGTCAGCTTTTTTGTACACTTTTTTTTATCCACCTACAATAAAGATTTGCTTGCCAATGCAGCCTTATTGCCAAACAGCTATGCAAGTAAAATTTACACTGCTAGTTCATGAGCAAATAGATAAGAGACTGTCCACCTCTCATTTTTATCTTCTCAGACAGAAGTCAGCTCTGTTGTTATTCAGCATGGGAACTGCAGTCTTTGGTTAGAGAATCCAGCTGCACTAAAGGAATGCAGCTGTTGAGGTTGTTTTGTTCCTCATCCTTTCCTCACAAATTAAACAAAAAAAAGGAGATCATTCATGCTGTGAGCTGTTGCTGCTTTTTCAGACTGGCACAGCCAAGGGAAACAACAAACTGTGCACAATACTGACCCCTGTTTAAGGCTGGGTGGACAGGTTGTGTGTCACTTCATATCAAACTTCACAGTTTCTGGAGTAGATGTTAATCATTTAAACACAGCAACCACTACCACAGGCTGCTTAGCACTTCTAAAACATGTAACATCATTTTACACAGTTCACAGACAGTGTAGAATTAAACTTTAATTACAGAAACCTAAAAAAATAGTAATAGGTATAAGTTTTTCTTAAGAGAACTTTTCCAGTGTAAAATTAACCCCCCCAAACATTTCAAAGATTGAAAACACTGACAGTTAATAACAAAAAGAAAAAACATTTTTGTTTAGTCTAGAAGAGTCCAAATGAAAACATTTATAAATTAAACCCACAGGCAGATCAGAATACACAATACAGAAAAGTGTTTGCTATTAACGGGAATTCTTAAATTCCCCTGAAATATTTATTGGATATAAAAGCAGTGCAGGTAGCTTAATGTTTTAGTACAACCAACATTAACAAGAAAAAGTAGATGAAACCTTAGGAGGTTGCCACCCAGAAGGTGAACAATGTATCACTGATATGAGCTACATCATCATTTACTGCTTGACAGCCACCTGAAATCTGCTGTTCAAGAAATGTCTTCAGTATGTGACCAAAACACTCTGACATCTGCACAGGAGAAATTACCTCAATAAACAGCTTTAGGGAAAAAACAAACAAAAAACCCAAAAACTATTAAAAAACCCAAACTATTTTCCAGATGTAACTTAGCTACGCAACAGGTTGGGTCACTATATAGGAAACCAGTCAACCAGACTTCTAAGATCTGCACTAAGGAGCAAAAATGTTTAATAAGACAGGGAACTCAATACTGTAATGATATTAAATTATGATAATGTAATGTAATGAAATGTAATGATATTAAATTACTAATGATACTAATTGTAATTAGTCAATTAGATCCTCATGATTACTATGTAAAACAGACACATTAAATGGCCATCAGTCTAGGCTTTAGCATGCTTGTGCTATATCATAGTTTTTAAAACTTCAGAAATATGCTGATTTGAAAAATGTGGCAGGCTGCAGTAACTGAACTGGTGTTTGACAAGAAACCAAAAACACAAAAAAGCCACCCAACAAAAAATAACCACAGGACACAGCATACACAGCTGCTGTCAATCAAATCAGCAGTTCTAACATGCATTTCTGTGACTTTTTTTTTTTAACTATAGGATTTTGAAATGTCCTGGGATTTACCTGGACTTTGTGGCCAGACCTCTGTTTAAATTTATCTTCAAAATGTGCTCTCTTAGTTCCTGGGAGCTCTGAAGGTAACCCTACTCTCTCATGGGATCCTGGCACCTGTGACATCGTATCAGGGAACATTAACAAAAACACAAAGTTTTAGGGATTTGGAACGATAAGGTACCCAATTTGAACTACTTCTACGCAGGAAAAATGACAGAATTTTATCCAGTGAGTCAGTATCTCATAATTCTGTAGTACTTTTTAAGTACTTTTTAATCCCCTTTTAAGTAAAAATTAGTGGCCTCCTGTGCTAGTGAAATTCCCTGCTGAACTCACTAGGATTTACACCACAGAAGAACTCCGCCCTCCTGGGATGCTGCCAACTGGTCCATCATCATCACTGCCATTCACATTTTGATGATTCAACAAAATTCTTGCATGAAAAGATTTAATCATGCTGAAATCTTTGAAGTAGTTATTGATTACTGCTTTTCCTGAAACGATGCTCCAGGGCTCTTACAGTAATATTTTCCACTTTGCTACAAATCACTGAATCTTACTGCATATTTGTTAGACTATGGGGGATTTTTCTGTTTTCTCTACCTGCCAACTTCTTACTGCAATAAGGCACCAGATTTATCTACTTTGAGATCCCATTGGAAGGCAGATTTTTGAGGTACTTACTATTTTCACAGGTTTTCTTAACGTTTTTGAGGCAGCTTATCATTTTTGAACTGTAAACACATTTGGGCATGATATTCCAAGAATGGCATTATCAAAACTACACGAAGAGTTGCATGCATGCATATATAAGGAAAAGCATGCTTTCTCCTGAACACATAATCTCATTTTGGGTCCTATGTTCTTTATCAGAAAAACAGAGAAAATATAAAAACTGGTCTCAAATTCCACTTTGCTTAAAATTTAGTATTTTAAAATGTCTGTTCCCTCATCTCATAGGATATACGGTTTCATTACAAAGCTGTTTTATCATGGCCACTTTATCTATTTCTTATGGATGACCAACCAAGATAAAAATCTGTCTTTTTACACAACTAAATGTAAATGTGCAAAGCTATTGATGATTGACACCTTTCCTTACAGGCTTTTAACAGACTGCCTAGAAATTTACCTGGATACGTAGATCAGACATTTGTTTCAAGAGATCCTCAAACAACTCTCTGTCAGCTGCTGGAAGTTCTGAAGACAGCACCACTCCCACGTAGGACCCTGGTATCTGGGACATTGTGTCGGGGAACATGTAGACTCCAGTATTGCAGCACAGAACAGGAGACTGGGTACTCATCAGAGGGTACAACCAGTCACAAACCTACGGAAAACAAGTACATAGAACCAAAAGATGCTTTTAGAAAGAAAGATAGGCAGAACACACCATAAACTTGATTTTCCATGAAGTTTCTAGTGGAACCTTCTAGTGAAAGATTCCCTGCTGATGGCAGCGGGGTTGGAATTAAATTATCTTTATAGTCCTTCCCTGCATTCCTTTTAGGGAATGGTCTCTCCTCAAAAACCCCTTCCCCAGAGACTGTAACCTGGCCTGATTTTACCTGCTCCTTGACTCTGACCTTTGGCCTCCTGGCCTTTGGCCAGGTCATCTGACCCCGACCCCGAAAGGGATATAACTCCTGCTCCTCCAAGCCCCCTTCTCTTTACCTCCTGGGATCCCTTCATGGAAATAAAGCTTTGGAATACATCCTGAGGTAAAGGGCCTCTTTTGGACTTCCTATCCCTATCCTGAAGAACTCCTCTCCCAAAACTCCCCAAATCTGAGCTAGCAGTTTGTGGGGGGGTAGAGGGGAGGAGAAAACTTCACTTTCTAACCCAAACTGTTTTATGATTCTATGATGAAAAATAAAAAGCCTTATACCACCTTGAAAAATAAAAACAACCCCCATGTGGTTCTTGAACTATCACTTTTGATTAGTTCTGACAGTCTAACAGAGAGAAAATACTAATTTTCACAGGACTAGAATTCAGGCTGGTACCCACTTAGCTGAGGTCTCATCTTGAGGCCCAGATGAAAAGATCAGCCAAACAAGTCTGGATTCACAGTGCCTGTCCCAATCTGGAGATCTCAGGCCAGACAGAAATAAATGGCCTACTGTTGAAGACTGGTAACATGAGTGGAGCTGAACCAGCAGACCCCAAACCAGGATCCAGCAGACCCCCAACCAGCCAATTTTAGCAGTAACAAGGAGATCCAAAGTCAGAATCCAGACCAGAAACACAATGGTCATGACAGAACATGTCCACACAAGCAAGTAAGGATTAAAAAGTAAAAATAACACATCTTTTTTTATTTGTAGTTCTGAGTCTGGATTAACATAGACCCTCAAATTTCAAATTATTGTCATAACTGCAATACCTTATCACTAATTGAGAATAAAGTGGGTATATAAAATACCCCATTTTATCCTGATTTGTTACAATAGGTGAATCAAAATGTCTTCTCTATGTGATGAAAGAAGTCAATTGTATGAAATGGAAAGACATATTAAGTCAAGTCCTTTACATAATGGAATTGACCAGAACAGTGACTACTAGAAAACCTTGGGAAGACACAGAGGTTCTTTTCACAGAAAGAGTCATAAAAGTGTGTACTTCAAGAAAACCATTTCTGCAACTCCTGTAACATCCTTTGCAGTATCACAGGGATATTTAGGTTCAGAAGAGCAAGAACCTAAGAAGATTGCCTGTTAGAGCTTTATGACAGTTCTTGAAACTTTAATTAAAGGAGAAAATTATTTTCCTGTTACCTGAAGAAACGCTGGTGGGCGATTCTGAGCAGCTTCACTATCTGTATCCAAGAACTTCACGATGCGCAGATATCCAGGATACGAAGGAGCACTAACCTGCCCATCAGGAGTCACAAAAAATATCTGTACTCCTTGGGGAATCAAGATCAGCTCATCTGCATCCACTCCCAGGTTTTCTAGGGGAGGTGGCTGAGTGCATTTGTTGTTGTAGTAGTCCTCACTGACAGAAGAAAACTCCCCAGAGTCTGTGCCATAGGACACAGTAAAGTGGCCATTGGTAGCTTGAGGAGTATAGGCAGGAGGTGCTTCATTTGGCAGACAAAGAGGTTTTGCAGATGATGGACTCATAGCTGGAATTTGCCCCTGACTCACAGCTGCAACACTTCCATCTGCTGCAGGCAGATGACTTGGTACAAACAGAGAATTAGGGGGAGGGGGTCTTTCTGGCTTTTCTTTGGAAGGAATGGAGGGGTATAATTTGGGCACCACAGGAGGGGTATCCATCATAGCAGATGCTTGTACTGGAGGGATGTTTTGCTCCAGACTGCCGAGTCGAGCACGAACATTTTGCAGGGTCTCCCTCATCTTCTGTTGCATTTGCCGGGCAGACTCCCACTGGGCCCCTACACACGCAGGACCTTCTGATGGAATGCTAACTCCTCGGAGCAAGTGGTCAAGCCCTTGCTCATAGTAACTTCTTGCCTCTTCTTTCTGACCCAGTTCATCCGTATTCAGTCCTTTATTGATAAAAATAAAGGCTTTCCTGTACTCTTCATTAATGGCTTTAATATTTGCATCTTCTTGCACAACCGGATCCCGCAGCTGTTCCATTACTGCAAATTGAAATAAAATCAATAAGAATATATATAGAGAAAGTCAAATAACATTTACCTTGGAATAAAATGTTTTCTTAATGATGGCCCTACTGCATGTATTAGCAGAAATCTATCTAGTTGCTTGGAACAGTGTCTGATATGCTATAGTTATCTCCTGATAACATTCAGATTCAGCTGACGTGATTCCAAGACAGCAAGGAACCTATAACCATCAAATCTAGTTGCATCACAGATATTTATTTCTTAAAAGTTAAACATTAAAAGGACATGATACTAAATTTTTCATCTTCAAGATCAATAGCAACCAAGAGGAATAAACAAATAACTTAAAAACTCTAACTTTTCTAAAAACATCTCTAAGGTATTAAAAAATTCAGTTACCATTTTGTCTATTTAAATAAAGGCTGAACTTTCAAATAGTACATTTCCATTTGAATAATTTAAGAGAAAATACTCAACAGATATCTTGATTAACTAACATCAACATACAGAACTGTGGAATACTTTGAACAGTTAAAGCTGTGCTTTACAAAATAAAACTATGGAATTACTTATTTCCTTTATAGTGTTTATAGAGTGAGAAAAGGCAATTGATGTTTTACAGTCCTTGCTCCCCTGGTGACAAAAACTGGAAGTACCAATATGTACAAAAGTTCGCAGGTTCTACGTCTGTTTTGGAATTTATTCCTCAAACTACCTCACGTATTTCAAGTGAAGAGCAAAAGAGAATCCAGTAGGTTTGTTTGAATTCTAAAATGTGTTAACTCATTGTTTGAACTGTACGGAGATTGTCGGTCTTGGCCAAACACAGAAAATATAAATAATTTATTCCAATGAATTTGTGTTTGGTTTGGCTTTTTTTTTTTGCTAGCAGCCTAAAGAGGCATTGTTAACTCAGGAAAATCAGGCAATTATACTAGAAGAGAATAATGATTGTGGACAACAAAAATAAGATACTATATTAAACTAAAGAGCAGATATTTTCAAGTAAAACCATGAATCTCTGCTGTAAGGCAAATGAAAGAAAGGAAACATCTCTCAATCACAGTGCTATTAAGCCACAGAAAACATGGAGGTAAGTAAAATCCAGAGTGCAAAAATAAAAATACTTCCATTAGATATGCAGAAGCATTAACACCACCGTACAGGGTATTGGTGAGAATTCATACACTGAGCCACACTCAAGAAAGCTGCACCAGAAGAAGAAGAGGTGGGCAGTAGTTTTTTCCTCATGAATCAATCACTCTTCCCTAGAAAGTTGTTGCTTTGCCTTACCAAGGCAATACAACAAAGGCTAAGAGATTGGATTAGTCTCTATAAATATAATGGCTGAAAAGAAGAAAGTAACTCAGTAAAGAGAAAATAATTATTGGGAAAGAAAAAAGAATTAAATCCAAACTCGCAATGAAATCCTGATATAATACCAACATTTAAGTTTACTTAATGCCTCTTCTTGTTTTAGACTATCAACAAACTGAAAAAGAAATCTGCAAAATATCCTTCTTCTACTGCAACAGAAACAGAGAAACTTACGACGTGCAGGTAGTGAAAAGATTTTTAAGAGGCAAAGAATGCTGTGTTTCATTCACACACTCTTTATAATCAAAATGCAGACAGCATTTAGGTAACTGATGCATCTGCAGTCACACAACAGAAGTGCCATGTAATTTGGGAGTCATCTGTTTTTATGATGCTACAGAATCCAATTTCAAGTAAAAGTCAAGATGTGTGGCTTCAGTACAATAACAGACATGTAGCTCAGAATATAACAGGGGTGGCTTGAGAACACAGCCAAGAGGAGCCAGCAGCAACTCAAGCCACCAGGTTCACTGCCCATCATGTGGCACATTTGGGGCTGGAGGAGATTTTTCTGATTGACTGCAGTCACTTGTTGCCAAGAGGCTTAGCATCTTTAAGCTAAAGAACAACACTGGCATAAGTGTGTATTTACTAATCACCAAGGACATCACCTTTAGAAGTTAAAAGTATGCTCAACAGCAAACAATCAGAGTAAAAGCAATTGAAAAGAGCTCCTTAACAGGCTGTGAATATAGCTGGATCCTTCCAGCAAAAAAACCTGGTGACAGCCAAACCACATCACTTTGTGTCAACACTTGTATTTACTGCTGAAAAATCCACTTTGCCTTTTAAGTAGGGTACAAAGATGAAAACCAATTTAACAGTAAAGACCTGTGATTTGAGAACTGTAAAATTCTCAAAATTGTAAAAACAGACAATGTTTAGAAGACTGAGAAGGACAAACAAGTTTAATCTATCATCACCGTTTACTTCTCTACTGAGAAAAATGTACTGTTTTGAGATTTTTAGTGCCTGTATCCCTAAGCCTATATAAAGTCCTTTCTCAAGGCTTGAAGTAAATTATTTATTTGTGTGAACACAACTTCAATACAATAGTCCCCTTTGATCCATGTTTATCTATTTGGTTTTTTTCTGGGTGAGGCTAATGCAAAATACTTTACAGAATTCAAATAAATCTATTGCTAGTGATTGTTAGCATATAAAAGAAGAGACCTCAAGTAAAATCCTAACTACATTTCAACTTATTTCATTGATTTACTCTTCACTGCATAGTTCTCATACTGACAGCAGCACTGTTCTCGCTAAAGCTCAGTCTTTACTGCCATTAGAAAAGGAAATGGAGATGTCAGCACCATCAGCGTCCACACAGCACTGGTGCATGGCAGAGCTACAAAAGCTGGCTCAGGAACTCTGATTGTCTCAAACATCCCAAGTTTGCAGTATATGTGCAGTGTAGTTACCTCCAAATAATGCATTTGCTTGGCAGAGCACTTGGAAATGGAGGAAGGGCTTCACCGTAGATTTCAAGCTAAACATGTGATAACTATAAAAGTCAGCTGAAAGAACTGAATTTCATTAATTCTTAGTAATTGATTAATATATTGATTATTGACTAATATAAAAGAATGGATGGTACTAAAGCTTATCAAATTGCTCCCTCACAATTTGAGAATAAACATTCTCTGAAAGAGAACATTTAAACAGCAATCTGATCGTATCCAAGGAATATCCTTGTTCACATTTATTTTCCGTGTACAATCTTAATACAGCATTTTTAATGCTATATTGCATGTTTTAATAATTATCCATAATCCACTTCTGTATAATGCTGAACCTTATTTCCTCTGTTTTAAAGCGGTAATGAATGGAAAAATGCGCATTACTGAATATTGAGAGCACTGCAAGCCAACCTTTGGTCCTATGGCCTGTTCAGATCAGCCCAGATCTGTACAATTTAGTGTTAATTAAGATTTAGAGGAACTTGTCTCAGAGAAAGCCAGGCCAAAACTGAGATAAGAGCTAAAGGGCACTGCAGATAATCTCAGATCAATTTGGCACGTGAACCCTTTTTCATTTATCATTCCATATACACTCTGCAGTTTTAAGTGACTTGAACAAGGGAGGCTACAGTGCAACAATGAAACATGAGTTTAATTTAATATTGTAAGCTAACATCTCACCCAACCTTTCTCTGACGCAGCAAACCCACTTCATTAAAAAGTTATTAACATAATATTAACAACACAGGTCAATGGTGGATCTCACTGCTAGACTGTAAACATAAAGTCTAAGGCTTATTAAGAGGATTAAACTGCCTGACTGACAGAGGTAGGATACACTTGCCAACTCACTATTTTTGTAGAAGAGAAGGGGAGGAAAATGCAAAACAAATTTTAAAAAATTTCTATAAAAACCCAAAGTAAAATACCCTTAATCCAAGAATTCTCCTTATTTGTCAACTGTTTTTCCATCAGCCACCAATTAAGAAGTACCATACAAACACAATTGTTTAAGCCTTATTTCTGTATGAAAAGAGCAAGGAAGAAAGTATGAGGAACTTCCAAGAATTTAAAGAATTAAATGGTATCTAAAATACAAACTAATATAAGCCAGGTACTAGCTAATAAATTTACCTTTTTATGCTTTTAGCTTATTTAAATTAGTCTGTTTAAAGAAGTCTTTCAATTTTTCATGGAGTGGTGGCCTACTCCTAGTTTTTAAGCAAAGAAGAAAAGGTTTGCAGGCTACATAATAGCACGGACTAGACAACAGAAAGAGTTAGTAATATTAAACTAATTGTTCCTCTCAAAATTACCAAATACTTCTGTAAACTGCCATCCTCGGACACATCAACCTAGCTCTTCTTCTCAGGCTGGTTTCCTAGCACCTACATTCACTCAGCCAGAAGCCCTAATTTTCCTCATCTCCTGCTGTTTTCTCAAATTGTTTCCGTGCCAACAGGAGAGCTTCCTCCTCCCTGGTCTGCTCCTCCATCCCCCGCGGTCAGCACAGAGCGCTTAGGGCCCGGCGTGCTCACTTGTCACTTGTCTAAAAGCGAAAGCAGAAGGACAGCAGGGCAGATAATGCCCTTCAGCCCGCAGACACCTTGGACTACCATTCCAACATACTGCAAGATCCTCATGGAAAAGGCAGCCTTATGTAAGACTGCTATTCAATACTACTTCATGAGCTCCGTGTGCCGGCCCGTTTCTGATCACCACCTACGTTTTAGCAGCTTGAAGAAACTCCGAACTGGCTGACACGAATCCTTTAAAGACAAACTAAAAGGAGCGGCTTTGCCAAGTCTTGTGACAAAGAACCCGTCCAGACATTCACTCCATTCTTTCCTAGCAGGGTTCCTTCAAGCCGCCCAGCTGCCGGCCCTGCCCCACGCTCGGTGCCAGCCCCTGCCGGCGGTGGCTGCCGGCCCGCCAGCAGCAGCCCCGGGCCGTGCCGCGGGCTGCCCCTGCCCGCCCCGCTGCACACAGCGCACACCGGCTCTGCGCGCCTGGGACCGACCGACACCCCGCCGCCGCCTCCTCACCGACCGGACACCGCCGCGCCGCCGGGCCGGGCCGGGCCGGGCCGAAACGAAACGAGCCGAAACGAGCCGAGCCGGGCCGAAACGAGCCGAAACGAAACGAGCCGGGCCGAGGCGAAGCGAGCCGAGCCTGCTCCGCCTCCGCCCGGGTCAGGCGGCAGCGGGCGGGGCCGAAGAGCCGCGGCTCCGGCGTCACCCAGCGCGGGGGAGGAACTTTATCATCGGTAACACCCAGCGCTGCAATTTGTCCCGCTTTGGCGGCTGGTGTTGGGGTGTTTCGCTTGTTAGCCTGGGTTTATTTTGCAGGGTTGCTTGTTTGTTTGTTTTTGTTAATTCGATTTTTTTTTTTTCTTTTTGGCGGGGAGGATAGGGTTGGGAGGCTACACAGAAGATTCAAAACGCAAAATTGAAAATGCGGAGTTAGAAAGCAGCGCATTTCATACTGTATCCCTAATTAAACTACTTCTTCTTTTTTTTTTTTTTTTTTTTTTTTTTAATGCTCTTAACGTTTGGGAGGAACAGAGATCTGCATGTTGATTTCACTTCACTCTAAATTAAATTCGCTGGAAACATGGAAGATCACTTCTCTTTCTCTCTTTTGTCTTCTGGTTTCTGTGGCTCACACCACCATCTAAGATCACATTTCAAACTGAAAAATAATGTAAAGCCCCGGTAATAGCATGTTGGGTTTTTTCCTCTTGTTTTTCAGTAGCCAAGTGGCTTTGCCATTGGCAAGGAACTGAGTTAGTAATTTCAATCCATAGATCTCGTCATCTTTTAATAAGAATCTGTAGCTCTGATTAGCTGGGTATGAGTGTACAAAAGCACATATACCCAAATTTTATTTATGGAATTGGTAAGAATATCCAAAAATTGCAAAAATAATATAAGGCCTAAAAGCTATCATTCAGCAGGCTCCTTTTCATGTCATGTTTTTACATTTCATTTTGACTTACTTTCATTGTGCCAAAGAGACAGGCTGCACCAATCAAGGTGTTATTTCCAAAGGTGGCAGTCTCCAGGTTAGATTTATTTACCAGCCTGGACAAACTGGAGCTGGCTGCTGTTCTAAGTGCTGGGCAGTGCAAGAGGGGAACTGCAGTTGTGCACCAGTGCTGTGAAAAAACAAAAGAAAAATGATCTCACTAAAAATCCAGCACTGGCCTTAGAACATGAACACTCATGTTCTCAGTCAAACTCCCAACTTCTCAGTGAAACAGCTGCTCAAATTACTAGATAGAATCTGGTCGTAAATTACTGACTTGCAGCTTTGGTAACCAGTGCTAAATATCTTCTGCAGCTTGACTTCCAATAGGAAAATTCCTAGCCTAAGTCTAGCCAAGGTGCATTCCATGGTGCATGACTCTTTACCTGTGCTAGCTCTTCCAGAACTTGCAGGGTTCCAGCCCTGTTAAGGCTAACTAACTTGCTTTCTCAGCTACTGTGTGTGTACGCTGACCGTGAATCAACCTTTAACACACTCAGGACCACAGAGCTTAAGAAATTCGTAGCAAATAGGGACTTTAGGGAGTGGTAGCCCTGTCCAGCACTGTCTTTGGCAGATGGGTTTACCTCTTAGCTTCATTTAGCTCCAGAGTATTTCTGGAAATTTGTCACACATTCTGGTTTCTAACATAACATTTTTTAGGAATTCTGTGTTCCAAACTTTTCACATGTCCACTCCTCAGTCCTTTTCCTACTGACAAGAAACTGAGAGCAACCTGAAGGAGGGGAAGTAGTCCATGAATCACGGAGAGTTCTTTTTTCTGATCAGCAGCAAGAAGAACAGATAAGAGACAAGCTTTCCACAAATCAGGGAGGCTTTCTCTTTCCAAACAGCAGTGAGGACAATATTTGTATGTGAAGCAGTGTATAGACAGATGAGGTTTTGGACTGGTGGAGAGGGCCCTAAACATTTCTTTAACCAGATGGTAGGTTGCCCTCAGGTAACCAGAGGTCACTGTATTATGTGATGCACATAGATTCAAAACTTACAAGGAAATCAAAATTGTTTTTATAACAAAAAGTGACACTCTCTTTTGAAGCAGGGCCACAAGACAATAGAAGGACTTTTAAAGTTTTTTAACCCTGCAGGAGGTACCTTTGCCAGCATTGTTTGGTGGGAGCAGACCTTGAGATATGCGCAAGTTGATGAGGGCCACAGCAGTGTCAGAAGCATGGCAGGAATGAGCTGGACTGGTGAGTACCAAGGCTGTGCTTGGAGCTGTTATAGGAACACATGGGCACGTGTGCCCTGACAACCTCTCCTTCCACCAGACACTGCTCTGCTCTATCACCCTCACCTCACAGTTTGCATCTGCTGTCAATTTATACAAGCCCTAGGACTTTTGCTTTAAGTCAGGGTTAGACTGAGGGGTGAATCACTATTATGACATGTTCCCTCCTACAGCTATAGAAATAAACTGCTTTTGCCTCATCTGAATCTACAAAGTTTAAACCATGTGGGATTTTTTCTGTGTCTTCAAAGTCATTTGTAAATGCTAATTCTGCTTATGGTAAGCTATATCTTTAGTGATTTCAATATTAACATCCACTGTGGGCTTCCTTAATTTTTGTTTGCACTTTCATAAAAAGTATTTCCCCCAATATCTCCTTTTTAATGCTTTAATAACATGAAGTTCTTGGCAAGCTAGGCAATATCTGTGAATATATCTGTATTAAGGTATATATATCTCCAAGCTATTTCAACATCACAAACAGTAAAATCATTGAGGGATCTCAAACTGATCTGTAAATGCTAACAAACCTGGGTGACTGAGGCTGTGAGTAAAAACGATGTGAGAATTCTCCCAAACCACTTAGTCGTATGCAAATAAATGTCATTGACACACGCCAAATGCCAGTACAAGTGTAACCTGGTTACACATCCCATGGGAATTGGGCTGCATGGACAGAGTGCTTTTAGTCAGCAGCCCTCAAACCACTGACGGAAGCACAATCAATCACTGTTGTGTGGGTACAACTGAAAATGCAATTATTGTGCAGCTCCTAACTATGGTAAACACTTTTGTGGTAGATGAATAAATGATCTCACTGTGATTATTACCTTTTTCCTGATTTCAAACTCCATAATCATTTACAGAAAAATTTTCCTGAGGCCCAGCGTGGAAACAGCAATAGCAGTGTCTGACAAAGGTAATATTTTGCACCTTTTGAAATTTGTGCCAGCCACTGACCTCAGACTGAAGTGGCACCTTGTTAAGGTGCAAGAACACATCTTCAGCATCTTTGTGCAGTGTTGCCAGCATTGAGCTACAAGCAGGGATAATACATGTAGAGCAGACGATTCTTAAACACCTGGAAAGGCACGTAGTTCCTGAGACAATCCCATCTGGGACGGCCAGTCCCAAAGGGTGGTGGAACAACATGGCTGTTAACAGGACAGCCCTGGGAAGAAGGAGGCTCTCCTTCAAAGAAACAGTTCCGGGTCCAGACTGCATCTGTGTTTGCATTTGGCTGTGTGCCAGGCTGCTGCCCTCTTGTGCAAGACTTTTCCCTGCCTTTTGCAGGCAGCAATTACTTGCAGGTAATAATGTAACACGTGTAATCACTACATGTCTCTCCCCTCTGCTGTATTCTTGTGTTGTCCTACAGAGTAAGCACAGAAAACCAAGACCATTTTATGGGACCCCAGATTTAACATTTCCAACTGGCAGATAGACTACAAATATGGTCCTCAAGTTCAGCCTAAGGAAAATGTTTCTGGAAAGGGATCAAAGTCCTCTTGGGGGGGTGTGCTAATGTGGATAGCAATGGGGAGAACGAGAGAGACACATGATGGACCAGGTTAAGCTGACTGGGAGTTCAGTTTGTTTATTCAGCAATACATCAAATGAATTGCCAAAAATGGTTCAGAAGAGAAAATACCAGAGAAAATCTGGCTCTGTAAAGGCTAGTTGTAACAAAGCTCTTCTCTTGGTTGGGTTATAGGTGCTGGGACAAACCACAGTAAAGCTGGGCACCACAAAACTCAAGTTATTCACACATGTTGATACGATATTGAGATACTGGTTGTTCAGTTCAGAGGAAGAATAAATTCAAATGCTGGTGGAGTGACTTTTCCATTATACCCCCCCCCTTTGCAGCACTTGTAATAGTAGATACTTTATTAGATAGCAGCTACATGTTTTCCAGAATGTTTTCTGACATACTGTCAGATGGCAGAAAAGCAGCAGAGGTGTTGAAATATATTTCGTTCAGCACCAAAGTTGGAAAAGCATGCTGCTGTCAAAAAAGAGAGACTGTTGAGGGGTACTTTGCACTTTGTAAGTGCAGGAGTGAAATTGCATACAGCTAATAAATAATACTGAATTATGACATTTATCCTCGGTTTCTTGTTGTTTTACAGGTTTTTTGAAGGGGGTGAAAGGCTACACAGAAGATTAAAAATGCAAGAAAGCACAGAGTTAGAAAGCAGTGTATCTCTTATTTAATCCATAATTATATAAAAATATATATTTTAATACTCTTGATGTTTAGGAGAAACAGAGGTCTGCATATTGATAACACTTCATCATTTATTTTCTCTGGGAACATGAAAGGTAACTTCCCTTCTGTCTTCTGGTTTCTGTGGCTCACACCACCATGAAGCACTAATATGTCAAACAGAAAACTAATGTATTGCACCAGTAAAACCAAGTGTTGTTTTTGCCACGTTATTCAATGTCCACGTGGCTTAGCCTTTGTGGTAAATTGAGTTAGTCATTGGATTGCATGTAGTCTCTTTGTCTTTTAAGAAGAAGCTGTAATTCTAATTAGCTGTATGCGTGTGTGAGTGTGTGTGTGTGTGTGTACAAAAGAACATAAACCCAAACTTTACAAAGTACTATTCCAAAATTATATCGGCAGAATTAGGACCTTGTGATATACTGTATGTAAGAAGAAATTTCATCAGGATTTTTCTACAGATGATGTGGGGGAACATCTGTTTTCCTAATGATTTCGATGAGGCAATCTGCAACCCTGCCCATGGAAGTTCTGTGTCACTACTGAGACAACTACTTCTTGGAGTCTGAGTTCTTCACAATTGGAAGTTCAGACCAATCTCCTGTTGCTTAAATTAGAATGGGTCTGAGGGCTGTTATTTTGTAAATAACAATGTGTTTTCTTGCATCTTCCTTTGATGAACCTGCTATTGGCCAGTATTTAGACTAGAGAATTTTATGAACTGATCCTATTCAGGGATATTTGTCATATTTTTTGTCCTAATTGGCACGGTTATATGAAATACTAGATTAAAAACATTATGTAGATTTCCTCTCCTCTTATGTTTAAGGTATGCCTGTCCTTGGATAAATTTCACAATCTATTTGAAGTCCACTATGTGCTAGATGAAGTCATTTTGTTTCCTCCGGTGGGTGGGGAATGGATAGCTTTCTGGGACAGCTTTGTACTTAGAGATTGTGTGTGTGTTTAACAGGTGGCACATCTGTCCTGTAATGACAGCCGTTTTCCCCACCTAGGAAAAAGAATTGAAGGAGTTGTATATCTCTATTTGTTTTGAAATACAAGCTCCTCACATTTATGGGCAGGGGTTCAACCAGAGTGATTGTAGTTATCCACTGAGTAAACTCCAACAGCAGTCTGGCTCTGCCCAACTCTGTACATAATGCTCTGGATGAAATGTGAAAATCAATTCTTCTAGTTCCCAAGTCTAGGTGCTGAGACCACCCGTGGCCTTCTCAGCATCAGGACCAGTCCTGTGCATGTGTCTTCTGTCTCTTGCTCCTTTGGGTACCCAGAGAGGTGTTCAGTGGGATGCTTGGTGGATCAACATCTTGAGCATGCAGTGATACTCATCACAAAGTGCCTCCATACACCCACAGCAGAACTCAAACAGTACCATGAGAATGCTGAGGGTTCAGCTGACACTACAGAAACACTTCCAGAAAGTTTATGGATCAAACAGAACAAAATGTAAATTTCTTAAACAAAGTGTTTTGAAGAACCACTGATCTTCGGTAAATAAAGCTTAACTGGAAAAATGCATCTAGACTTCAGTTTACATAGATGTGATTTTAACTTTATTATGAAGTCCATTTATCTGAAGGCGTGTATAAACCTTTGCAAAATAAAGCCCTGCATTTGTAAAATAGGTCATTCACAAGGCCTCTTCACCATCAGATGCAATAATTTTAACTTTGCTGTCCTTATTCTTTCAGTTGGCTGTCAAAATAGTATTTTAAAATACTATAATTTCTTTTTAATAATTAATTCTGCAGCCAAATTTTTTAATTGACAGAAATGCAATTGGGATTTTTGTATCTCTACTCTGCTCAATTCCAAACTGAAACACTGAATAATAGATTTGTGTCCAGCAGAACTGGACTAGAGATATGCTGATACTGTAGAGCTAGATGGCAGCATTCCCATGGCTTTGAGAAAAACTGTAGTTATTTGTATGATTTGGCTGTTCTGTTACAGTTAAATGGCATGGTTCTATTCTGAAATGTGCTGCCTGAGAATGTCTGAATAAGTAACACATCTGAAAATCCAACCATTTCATTTAGGTGTCTAAATTGGAGGTTTTTACTTTGGCCCTACAGATAATGAATATGAAATAGAGTACATACCCTTTTATCTAAAAAGGATAAAAATCTGATCAGGTGCGTGCATCTTTTAAAACAGGCTAATATTTAGCCTGTTTAGCCTGAAATCTGGCTTTGCTTTATCTCATACAAGATTCCATTTATGTGAGAATTTTCTATAATGAGACAACCTAGAAGCTTGTTGGATGATACACAAAATTACTTCCCTTCTGTTACAGAACAAAATATTTTTCAACAAAAGTCTTTCTGAATGTCCAACAGGCTTCTCCTGTCATCTATCCCAAGGCTTACCAGTCTCCTCAAGTATAACCCCACCACCTCTTTCCTTGCCCTGTCAAGGGACAAGGATACCTTTATGAGGTATTTATTCTCCCTACTCGTTGAAGACATTTATTTGTCTAGTCCAGGCTACCACAAGCACAAGCATCCTGTCCCTAACATGTCAGCCCCTGGGAAGGTGAGCCTTGGAAGACCCAGGACAGGGAGCTTGGGCCCTGCTGGCTCACAGAGTCTGACACATAGACAGAACACTCTACTGTGAGCAAAGTTTTGGCTGTCTCCACCTTGTCCTTTCAGCTTTCTGCAGGATGACCTGAGCCCTGAGGCTCATTTGCTAAAAGCCTGCTTTGCAATTATACGCAGCTTTGGATGCCCAATGCTCGCTCTAAGAAACAGATTTGGATTGCACTCAGCTGAAGACCAGAGTGAGTTGCAAAGGGCTGAGTGGACAAAAAAGACAGAGTGAGAGCAGGGAGATGGCTATTATGGGTGGTAAGAAGGAGATGACTAAGCATGGGCAATGGTTCTGTGCAGCACAGACACTACTTTGTAAATCAAAGTAAAGGCTTTGACCCCATTTCCCACAGCATTTTCCTGGAGAAAGTGTCTGCTCATGATTTGGACAGGTACCCCTCACTGGTGAAAAACCTGGGCAGCTGTTTGGGCCCACAAAGTGCTGGTGAGTGCAGCTACATCCAGCTGGCAGCTGGTCACTGATGGTGTTCCCCAGGGCTCAATCCTTTACCAATGAGCCAGTGCCCCCTCAGGCAGTTGGCAGATGGTACCAAATCAAGTGGCACCTGCTGGAGGCCAGGAAGGCTCTGCAGAGGGATCTGGACAGGCTGGATCAGAAGCCTGTGCTCACTTGTATGAGGGTCAACAAGGCAAAGTGCTGGGTGCTGCACTTAGGTCACAACAATCCCAAACTGGAAGAAGGAACCTTTAGGATTGTGCAGACCTGATCTGGAGGAAAAAGGAAATCCTGGCAGTGCCTTTTCTGGTAAGCTCTTGCTGTGGCCTCAGCAACCAAAACAGGACTGAGTTTCCCTTTGCTACCGGAGTTTAATTATTTGTGGATTTCAGCTAACTGTCCTTGGAGAAGCTACTGAAAGATTGGAAGAATCTTTTCTGCTGCTCTCTGTCCATTTTTATCTCTTGTTTGTGGACTAAACTGCAGAAAAGAAAGCAGAACAGCTTTTATGTACATAGGTGTGAGCCTGAAACAAAGTAATAATGCAGAGAAAAATCAGGCTTTGTTCAGCATCTGTACTGCAGGCTATAGGAAGGATAGCAAAGAGATGTTTACACCAATTTTCAGTATTTCTGCATAACACTGAAGGTTGTACTGTGGCCATGTCCACTTGAAGTCATCATGTAAAACGTAAGCACGATTTTATGAGCTAAAATGTGCCATTAGGTTTCAATTCAGTAATTCTGGATTTACAGCCTTGTCTTGACTGCATGACTTGCTAAGCCACAGACTCAAAACTTCCTGAATTTTCTTAATTTCTGTAAATCCAATGCCTATGCTTTTAATTTTATGAGAAAGTTTTTATAAAATTTATCAGTTTGATAGACAAAACCTGCCGTCAGAAACTGATCTAAAGCTCCAAAGCTTCTTCAGATGGGTAATATTAAGTAAAGGTCAGTAAATCTCATAATAAAAAGCTGTATAATATGGAACAATGGTCACTATTTCATTAAATATAATCATCAGAAGCTGTAAAAGTCGAATGAAAAAGCCAGGTGAAAGTTCAGAGCTCTGTTATCAACACTTAGATAGGAAACTCTTTGGAAGCCTTGACCTTGAATTTACATGTAAACATGCTAGGTAATACATTAGTTTACTGTGTGATGGAATTTAGTTTTCAATTTCCCGAAACAGAGAACAATGAGACCAGACATCTAAGTACTTTCAAAATGGAATGGACTGGCCTGCTATAAATTTGGATTTTGTCCAAGTGTCCAGAGAATTTGTTACCTGTTAACCTCTCTGTTTATGCCAATTCCTCTTTCCTAGGTTAGGAGGCTGCATCCTTTACCCAGACAAGCCTCATGGTTATTCCAACTTGGATATTGCAATCTTTAAGTACCTGAAGCATCTATGAATGTGGAACTTTAAACAAAAGCCTCGTTATTGTCTTTATGTACTTTAGGGAAACTGCCTAGTACACTTGTGGCAAATTCATTCCACTAGATAAATAAGCTACAGTAAAATTACTGTTTACTTCATTCCATCTTCTTGAATGTAGGAGAAATATGCATTAAATTGAGTGGACATGAAACTTGTCTGAAATTAAATTGGTATTTTTTAACTTTCTTGAATTTATATTAAACTTCAGAATGATTATAGTTGAAATATTTAATATCCACTTTTTTTATAAAGGCATTACAAGGAAAACCCTTCTGGGACTAATTAGAACAAGCAAGTCCCAATAACTATCACTGAGAACTCTTTAACCTACAAGATAAAGTATGTGCATGATATTGAAATGCAAGTAACAAGGTAATATCTCAATGATTCAATTTCAGTGAGTTTCATCCTCTATTCCCTCAGTGCCTGAGACATTATTATATTCCAGAATGATTATCTTATTACCTCAAATTTTAGTTATTTAATAAAATATTTAAGAAAACATAATATGCAGCTTAATTAAAGCTAGGGTTTTTTTTATGTGCATCATCTCAATAAATGTTATTAAGGAATTAACCTGGCTTGAAGTCTGTACCTGTAGGACCAAAACATCCTTTCACTTTCCCTCTGGTCAAATGAACTAATTGTCACTTCTGCCATTGAATACTCAGGAATTCATGCTGTTTGCATATGAGTGAAATGCAGAAAGGCCAAGGGCATAATGACCTTAACAATCAAGTCATCCTGGTTTAAAAAACAACCAACCAACCAAAAAAAAAAAAAAAAACAAACCAAAAAACATATGAAGGACTGTTTCTTTTTCTTTGATTTGACAGTTGTTTTAATGCCTTTTATGCCACTGAAGGTGGGTTTCCATCATCTGCAGATGCAGACCTGATGGGATGATGAACTGCAGCAGGGAGCAGAGACACTTGCTGCAATAGCCCTGCTGCCAGAGCAACTGCAGCACCACCACCAGCAGCAGCGCCCTAAGGATCTAAAATATACCCTCGAGGTTGTTGTGGTGTGCAGCAGTGAAGAGCTCATTTCTTTAGTTGGCATAAGCTAACAAGAAGCAATAGGACAGGGATCTCTCTGCAAAACTAAGGGGCTGTGAGGAAGGCTCCCCTCTGTGCACAGGGAGGTGCCTGCATTTGGGGATGGTGGCTTGCATCATCCTGGATAAGAACACTTCTGCATAGTACCAGTACAGCACCTCACAAGGAAAGGTAAATTAGCTTTCCTCACAATATGCCAGGTTCCTCTCGGACTGTTCAGTTGCTTACTGTGTTCTAACTTAAAGAAAATGTGGCTTGGAAGATACTCATTCTCTATGACTTGTTTTTACTTGTAAAGTGCTTTAAATTCAATACATACTTACTCAGGTGGAACTTTTTCCACTCTTCTTGTCAATTGTAGATCTTTTGTAAGGATTTTCAAGAGCTGCCTGAGTGAAAAAATAGATATCCAAGAGCAGAACATTGTTCTCCTGACATTAAGGATGGGTAGTTAAGTCCTTTATACAGTTTTCTTGTTTTGTTTGAAACCTTTATTTAAAAAAAAAAAAAAAAAAAAAAAAAAAAAAAAAATTCCTGTATACTTTTTTTGTCTAGTAGGCATGAAAAAGTCAGTACATTAAAAAGACTTCTGGAATGAAATTAAGGAGCCAATTGTAACCTACATTTGAGATAATCCTTATTGAACTGAATTCTGTTTTAACAGGACTATATACATTAGAAGTGAGTCAACTTCCAGTTCTTTGTCTAGTTTGAAAAACATTAAAAGGACTTAGAGTCCCTCTAAAACGTAGCACTCTCATTCTTTTGTATTAGATCTTTCTGTATGAAGTTTTGCACTTAGAGTGAAAAAAAAAAAGCATCATTTTCTACAAATCAACTAGTGCCCTGCCATTAACTTCTCCTTCTTGAAAAGATTAGAGACAAAAAGATCTCAGAGATTAAAAATGAGTAATAACAAAAAGAAACCTCATGTAAAGCAACAAGTATGGCAGATACCACATTTCCCTAAATATATGCATGGACTGCTCCCTCCTAAAAAAACATACTTCCCTCTTATAACCTTTCTGAAAATAATTCTATTCACTTCTTAGGCAGCACTGACTATGCTACCCTGTTTAGTAGCACCTGACCCAAGATCAGTGCATGATCCTAGGTGTTAGTCTACATTAAAGGCATTCCAGTTGAGATATAACAAGACTCTCTGACATTACCATGAAGACTTGAACCAGTATTTTAAAGAGACTGATAGACCAAGAGAAGTTAATATGAACCTGCTAGCAGGTTGATGTCGTATTAAAGGAAGGAAAAGAAGACGATGTATGACTGAAGTGATACCACATATGGGCATGGAAAACTGAAGTTTTCCAACAGTTCAGTGCTAATCAAGACATTGCAATCCCTGTGTCAATGTAAGGGCTCTGGAGGGGAGAAGAGCCTACTCCAATCTAGAGCTGACGGACTGTTTCTGACTGGAAAGCAGAAAAACTTGAGGAGGTAATGGAGAGGTTCATATCATTAAGAGCAATGGGCCAACAACTGTTCCTTGTCAGCGTGGGTCAATCAAAAGCACCTCAGGCAGCCACACGGTATAGTTCAATCAAACTTGTGCAATTGTGCAAATACATCAAACCAAATTTGATTCAGAACTTCCTTGAACAAATTTTGTCACTAACTGCAGAAAAACCTAGCTAATCATTTTACAATAGCATTCTGTTTAAGCCTGAACAATAATTGATAGATTTACATTGTGGACACATTCTTGAAATAAACATTCTACTCTGAAAATATAGAGTAAATGACACAGATCTTTAGGAATAAAATACTTGTTAGGAAAAGAATTGAATACAGTCCTCAGAATCAGCAGGATAATCCCACCACTTTCCCACTCTTACAGGTGCTTATTGCTGTAAAGGCTGTTGCCATGTGTGCTCTTGGAACACAAAGCACAGTGCAGGGCTTACTGCTGGCAGTGGCAGCCAGAGCAAATGATCCACTTTGTGCAGTAGCCCCTTTCTGAGGAGCAGCACTGACGGCTGCACTTGGTGAGGGCTGGGAGCTCTGAAGCTGGAAGCAGAAAAGGATGGATGTTCAAGGCCTTGTTCATGTCTTGTGCTTCACTTTCTGCAGAGCCCAGCAACTGTCTCCTTGGCAGACAGGTACCATACACAGCTTTTCGGTGAAGCACTTGAAAACTGAAGTGCTTTCAGTGTCCAGACAGAAAGAAGAAGGTGCACAGGGCCACCAAGCTGTACTGTCACACAATATTGTATTGTAGAGTCCAGGAATGGTGGGCAGGTTCAGGCAGGGACTCAGCACTGCTTCCTTGTCAAAGCAGCTGCATTTCTTGCACAAGTGGCAGTCAGGATCAATAATGTGGAAAACTGCAGGAAGGTGTATCTGCTGTAACAACTGGAAATCTGCAGGAATGAGGCACAGGTGATATAGGGTGCCAGCTGTGCTGGCAGGAGCTGAGGTGTCAGGCAGTGGTGGCAGCTGTGAGAGTGCTGAGTGGCACTGAGGGGTAATGGGGGAGCCCCAGACAGGGACAGAGACAGGGAGGGACAGGGACACGTAAAGTCCAGCCCAGCTTGGTGTGAGAGGGCACATGAGGCTGGGGGAGCTGTGGAAGCTCCTGCAGCAGCAGTTGCTTGAAAGCTAACGAACTGCCTCTTGCTTCATCCCTGCCAATACCTAAAGAGCTAAAAAGTTTTTGTATTCCCCAGCCTCTCCCCATGGTACATCCCACTGCCCTGGAGGGGGCAGCTGCCTACTCTGACCCTGCAGCTTTGATGTAAGCAGCTAGTCCTCTGTATCAGCTGGAGAAGCTGATTTTCACAGCTCATCCTTTATCTATAGAATCATTTGAGCTCTTCCTCAGAAATGGCAGAGTTTCTGTGATTCCTTTGTCTGGTGTATGCAGTTAATTAAAATCTCTGGGTGCAAAACTTTTTTGAATGAAGTGTCCTAAATAAGTATGTTATTATCATTGCCAAAATGATTTTGAAACCCTGCTTATCTTCATATTCTTTTTCCTAATGTGATTCCTTTGGAAAAAGGCAGAAAAATAATGAATAATGCGATGATACCATCTTTTCTATTGCTTTAGTTTTCTAGATGTGTCAGTATTATCTGTTTCAGTAGTCATCATTGCACAGAGTAGACATAAACTCATGTTAGGAGACTGCATTACAGCTTAAATTACACTTAGCCATCACCTTGAATCTGCTGGTCTGTCCTTCAAGAAAATTCCAAGCTGGAAAATCATTAGTACTCCTGGTAAAAAACAATTTTTAAAAAAACTTTTAAAAACAACTCAAGTGTGAATAAATTAAATTTATACTAAGAGATAGTGCCTTATCTTTTCAGAAATGAAACAAATTCTCTCACTTCACTGTTTTCTCATTAAAGCTGGAAAAACACTCAGTTTATGACTTGAAGACAGCAAATAAAGAAACAATATGAATCACTCATTGACTTTTCTTCAGAGACTAGTATCAGCTGGAAGCTACATATAAATATTCTGTGTTGATTAATACACAAATGTCAAGAGGCACATAGAGTAGGCAGCTTTTAAAGAGTCATTTATGAAAGACTTCTTAGAGAAGCTGTTACCAGTGGAAGAGAATGGCCTCCCATGTATTTGGTTTTGATATGAGTTTCTACAAGTTACAGACTAGTTGATGTGTACTCTAGTCCTAATTAGCATGATTGCACATCATCTGCAAGCATTCTCAGCAGCTAACATCAGCAGTGCTGCAACTCACTGTGGAGGGGAAGAGATGTGGCTGTCACTGCTGTACTCTGGTCTTGGATTACAAAGGCGTTGCAGTCTATTAGTAAAAAACACAGGTTAGAAGACCTGGTATTTAGGATCTTACAGCAGTAGGGCTAAAATCTACACAGTGCTTCAGGTGCAGTGACTTCTTTGAAACAGACTGAGCAAACCCATTATTTTTAATAATAACAACAACAAAAAGGAACTATAGATATTTTTTAAAAATCTAAATACAGATTTGAGAAGGTGCCTTGTAAATGCTAAAACAAAGACTGAAGGACACTGGAGACAAACATCCTTATCTTTTTGCTACTTGCCTCCCACATCACCTTCATACATCAGGCCCAGAGGGGGTGCTGTGCATGGGGCCCCCCACCAGCTTTGCCTTCCTGCTGTGCCTTGCAGCAGCCAGCTCTTTGTTTTTCTTTTTACTTACATTTCTCAGCTTTTCTTTGAGTTTCTAAGTCCTGTGGTTTACCTTTTTTTTGCTCACCAGAGGGAGATAACAAAAATAAACCTCTTTGTTCCAATAGTGATAAAAGCACAAGAGGGAAAGATGGTATCCTTCTTCTTTCAAATCAGCAAAAGGTGGTCCAGGAAAATGCCATGTGTGTGAGATTGTGGGTTTAGGAGGTGTCTTGAGCTACCATGAGGCCAGTGAAAGATCTGCAGGAGAAGAATATTGTCTGCAACAATTCCTATACATGTCTATTCAAAATATCTGTCTCCTAGGGGGAAAAAAATCAGTAACAAATTGTTCAAAAATTCATGTAGCCAAAAGATCCTGACCCTTCAAGCTGCATATCAGACTCTCCTGTGAGCTTTGGGACCAATTTGTAGGCAACAGCTCTCCCACCATTCTAGCACTTCATTCTGCAGGGTGAGATTACACTGGGCAAGTTAACAATAGCATTCTTAGCAGGACATGGTGGTTTGCTTTTTCCCACCATGGAGAATTCGTATGTTCTTAGCACTCTCAGCCCCTTGAGGCCTGAGGACTGTTGTAGGCCATTGAGACAATGCAGATCAAGAATTAAAGGGTGTCCACTCCTGGTATAGACAGCACTCTGAGCATAAAAACCTCAGCTTTTGCTAAATATAGCTTTTTCTGAAAGAGATGTTAAAACATACAGAAATCAAAATAAGCATATAGCCCTTGATGGCCCAGGTAATTAAACTTAAGTTCCTTCTACTGTTCATTATTTTGCATTGTCACCACCAGCACTAACAATTTTATGAACCTAAGCTGTTGTTTCCCACACTTCTCGATGGTCTTACAAGAAGTACTCAAAAAAAAAAAAAAAAAAAAAAAAAAAAAATCCTTTGTTACAGAATAAAATAAATGCAAAACCCTGGAAATACTCATTTTATCTTAACATTCCTTCTTGGCTTTTTGGCGGATCTTTTTGGTTAAGTCAGGAAAGAAGAAAGGATAACTCTACAATCTTGATCTAAACTACCAGACGGCAGATTCAAACCAGGGTGTTTATCAGTGTAAGAGTGGAGGAATTAATCTCACTGGTAGCCCTGCTCCATGCAGCAGGGCTGTGATGCTTTGGCAATGCATTCAACAGAATGCCAGGCATTATTAGCTAATAAGGATCTTGCTACAAAGCCTGATTTCTATATGCTGAAAAAGTCATGCATGTTCCATACTAAGAAGCTACGCACACTCTTTTCAAAACCATTGTCAAAAGCATAAAGAAACAAAATTATTTTTTCTTAAATGTAGCATATCTTATTCTTCTTACGTTCTTATTTTGTACAGATAAGGCTGTACATGGTACAATATATGTTGGCAGTATTATTGAAAAGCCAAGCACAAGGGAAGTAAAAATAAGTTCATCTCATTATCTTTTGGAGTCTCCAGATAAAATTGCAAATGGGTGTGTTTTCATAAAGCCTTCCATTTCTCACCATCTAGTTCTAATTAATGCTTTGAGTAAAATCGCACATCTTGTCATAAGCACAGAGAAAGTATGGGGAAATTAAAAATTCAAGACATTCATACAATCTTTTAATTTTGCATGTTTTACTATCTTTGTTTTGAACTTTTGCAGGGGAAGTTAATGCTGTCCCCTTAAGAGAGCTCTTTTATATATGTAATTTTAGCCATAGTAGCAAGTACCTGCGTGTGGAACACAAAATTCACATGTGAAGCTGAGCTAATAGAGACACACAGAGACATCCTCCCTATTCCCAAGAACCCCGCAATACAATTTAAAATGAGTTGCAAGCAAAAGGAATAATCATTGGGATGAATGTGGGGAGAGGACAGGATATCTCAGACAGCACCAAGATACAGAAACCATTGTAGATTTAGCTGTATGTCCCTCTTTTAACTTCCTACACTGCGAGCATTTGGCTGGGTGGGTATTTCTGGCTGCCTCTAAAATCAGAGAAAAGCATCAGAGAAAAGCTTGCTCTGCTGGGAGGTGCATAGACAGATTTGTTCAGTGGGACATTTCTCTCAAGGCCACATCGTATTTCCAGTGTCCCCCATAAAGTCTTGTTCTCCTGAGAGCCAGTTTGCCTTTTTAATTCAGGGCAGTGCCAGTATGTTATTGTTTCCTCATTATATTGGAGGTCTCTCACTCCTGTTGGTAAGGGTTGCCCTCGAGTCAGGGAGCTGATGTGCTTTGCACAACAAAATCTTGTGAGAGGCAAGGTGATGTTCTCATTAAAGAACATGGTGATGTTCTCATAACTGTGAATCCCTCAGGAATATCCTGACCTTCAAGAAACTCAGTTTGTTATTTGAGCTGTTTTCTTCAGAGAGGCCGCTGGAGAACGCAGAGGAAAGGTCTGACGTAGGGTGCGCACACACTGACACATCGGGCAGAATCATGGGAATATGTCATTGATGAGTCATGCTGTATTAACTCACCTACAGCTCTACAGAGGATACAACTCATACAAAATTCGTAAAATGTTACCTCAGGTACTGCATAGCAAATCAATCAATATTTAGTAATCTGCTAATAACAACCATTTTCTAAACTTTAATAGAGGCTTGTGATATGAAGTTGTTTCAGATGGTTGTGGGGACTACAGATTTTAAGAACTATAGATTTTATATCCATACGTGTATGTTTGATTTCATACTGCCTTGGATTTTGTATAATCATATGCATAGGGAAAAAATGCTGTAAAGCTCCATCAAGTCAGATAGCAACATAGCTTGGACATCTGCAGATGACTGGATGGGTGGAGAATCACACCTTCTATGAAGCCAGGGTGAAAGACCAGGCTCCAATGTCTAACTTGGAGAGTGAGAGATGTTTTTAGCAATTAATTAAAAGTGCATTTATTCTACATAGTACTTGTTATAGTGTCTTCTGAATATGTTGTTTTAGCAGTCTTTATTAGCAAGTGTCAACAGACTATGCAAAAAACCTGAATTGTGTCCTGGCACTCACAACATTATTCTGCTACATATTTAAACAGACTGTGGAAAGAGAATTTTTTAACAGTTGAAGTCCAGGCACCTGGCAAACAGAATGTTTTGCAAAGAGATTGGTATATTTCACTTGACAGTTTTATTAAACTTTAATCACCTTTTCAATGAGTGTGTTGTTTAGTACCTGCTGTTCCTACGGCCTAAATCAGGGACTTTTAAAAAGATGAATGCTTATTTTTCTGATTCTCAACACAGTGCAGTTCTGCTGTTTTTCATTATTAACCATAAACCAGAGATAGAAATTTTGTAGATAAAAGAAGACAATAAAACAAAATTAAAGTGCTGTCAACACTAGATTTGTCAGAAATTTAATGATCTTTGCCATAATGTGTGCTGATTATAGGTAATATTTCACAATGTCATTCATCACTCAACAAAATAATATACTTTTAGGAGACAGCTGTAACTGTGTTCTGCAATGATGGAAGTACTTATAGATAAGATTGATGTGTGCTGTGAGCAGGTGTCATTGCTACTATGCTCCAGTTAAAAGCTGTGTGGATTATATGATGTTGAAGTTGTCTCTTAGCCAGTATTTGCTTCAAAGAAAGCCTAAATAGCAGTAACCGAACACCCAGCTCAGCTGGAACGGTCTGCTGCTAGCCATTCCTATGGTTTTATGCTGATCTGATGTTTGCCTCATTTCCTTCTGATCTCTACATCTTCTTCATGCTGCAGCAATGCCTGTGGCATGTGGAGGTGAAGCTTATCATAAGTCAGTAGCCAAAGGTGTATGATAAGGCTACTACCCTGTCTGGAGATTGTGGATTCCCTGGCCCTATGAACAAACACCCATTAGCAATTGGGCCTTATGGGGACAGCCTTTATTGCAAGCACTATTCAATGTTAAAATTTCTGGCATTTTAATTGCTCTATCATTGCCCCTGGTACCTAGGAACCTTGCTTCTAGTTATTTTCCAGGGAAGTAAAAAAACCAAAGAGTTCACGGATGGATTTACAGGCAGATTTTCCAGCTAGGTCAGATCTTTCATTTGCCTCCAATGCTTTTTTTTCCCAACTGTAAATCTTGTTGTTTCCACTGATTACTTTCTGCTTGTGTGGATGAGAAAATAAGGTCAATCACATCTGCTGAGTGTCATCCTCTGCTCATTTGCATTGGTGTAACCAGGTAGTTGCTACACCTGTTAAAACAGGAAAGGGACAAGTAGCTCTCAGCACAATGACTCACACCTTCTGGGTGTGCACACATAATCTCAGAAGCGTCTTTCATGGTGGGGAATCTGCCTGGAAACTGATCTTTTTCGTCTACAGAGACTTCAGCATGGACACAGGTACTCAGACAACCAAAAGCAGGAAATCATTTCAATTCCAGATTCACCTTTATGCCTTATTTTGGCTGCCATTACACAAAAAGGGTTGGCTGGATTTCTTGATAGCAGTTTGAGAAGACTACATCAAAGCTATTCAAAAAGGCAGTTTTAGAGGAATGCTATGGTATGACACTCCAAGACCTTAAAAACCTTATTGATCCTGGTAATCTTAGGGTTAATCTCACACAACCACTCCTCATTATTAGAGCTCTCTTTATCTGAAGGAGTACTAAAGAATATAAAATCTGGTCACATGTTGCCAGAAGCTGGCTCTAAGGTTCAACACAATAATATTTCTGAAGCTAAGCAAGAAATTGTTTATATGCACTAAGATTTTAATTTGTCCTCCAACCAACAGTATTCAGTATTTTTCAAATATGTAGCCACTGCTTTATTTTAATTACCTTTTGTCACTGATCCATCTGATAACAAGACATCAGGACATCAAGAATGTAGGAATGAGCCTATGGATGATAATGTGAGGCTATGGCAGATGCTCTGGGTAATTTAATATGAATGGGGAAGAAAAAAGTAAACCTATACTTAGCTGACCATTATCAATGTCTCTCACCATACAGCACACATAGAACTGCACTCAACACCTACACTGAGTTATTTAGCACTGAGTGGCGCAGGGTAAACCAGGCAAGCTCTAAATCTGGGGCATTTTCAGGTATCCTTCTAAATATCAGCCAAACCATAGGAAGTAAAGTTTTGAGGCATGTTCAATCACTTTTGGATTGAGATTTGTGAAAGTGATTTTCTTTCCTTTTTTTGGACACTCTGCAAGATGCTGACAATGTTGCGAAAAGGGCCTACCAGCTCTTTAATGAAGCCCTGACTCAATAAATAACTCAATATATCAATAATTAAAAAAAATAAAGAAAATAAATAACTGGGGAACTTAATTTTTTTCTCAAGGTATGGTTAGGTGAAGACATAAATCTCCTCAGATTCATTATAAAATCCAAAACGGTGCAGCCCAGTTCAACAACTGGTAGCCTGAAAGTTGGCTCAGATCAATACCTGAGGAGTTCATTTCCATTTGGATATTCATAGTGTGTAGACATATCCAGTTTGGTGTTTCTCTTATTTCACAGGGATGAGATCCAAGCTTATCAGCCAACACCACCCATGCAACACAACACAGCCTCATCCAGTACCTCCATCACCCTGAGCTCCTCAGGACTGAGGGAGAGACACATGCCTTGGTAACTCCCTCTTCTCAGACCACAGTTATTCAGAGTGTCATGTCATTTGTTTCAGCCTGTTTTTATTGATTGGGTAAATAACCCCCTTGATTACAGCAGTTACAGTTTTCCCTGGGGTTACATTTGGCAACAACCTGCTCACCCTTCTTTAACTGCACTGTTAATTAGGAGGCCTGTGTTTCCCTTCTTGTCGAAAGCAACTAAGCTCCTTGCCACTGGAATTCTTTCTTCTCCCTTCTCCTAGGGTGAGAGAACAGTGATTGTTTGCTTGGTTACGCTTCAAGTCTTTTGTATACTTTTAATAAAATTTGTAATTAATACTTTGAGAGGGTGTTTTTTCCCTTCTGTCTGAGCACATCTTGAGCACAACTTTTCAATGGCAGTAAACAAAAATAAAGAATAGTTAATTTCACTCCCTGCATGACTCTGACATTACTTGGAGTGTTGCAATAGCCTTGGATGGCTACATGTGACTGTCTAAAAGAAGGCAGTGGGGTATTTGTAACAAGCAACCTGGCTCCATTAACATTTTAGAGGGGGAAGTTTGGTCAAATACTGCCAAATTTTTCACAGTGTTAAAATCCAGAGACACTGGACTTTCTGGATACACAAGGCAAACTATTAATACCCTTATTAGTGCCTATTTTAGAAGAAAGCAGCAATTGTCTTTGACTTGTTAGGAAGTATAAAGAGCATGAAAAGCTTGCATAGACTACAGCTGAAGCCAAAGACAAAACTAGACATGTCAATATAAGCAGAAATAACATTCCCACATGGGAAAATAATAACTGTATAATTTCTAAATACTGAATACATATTACTCATTGCCATCAGATATCACATTCTGAGAATTTAGTTTTAGACTTTGAAAAAATTAGACATTCATACATTTTTAGATACAAAATAATCACAAGAGATTGTATTCAGCTCACATAACCTGTTTGAGAGACTGTCTACAGCCAAAGGAGGGAGAAAGGCACCTCCTGAGGGTGACTCAGGTTTTCAGTCTTTAGGCTTCAAGTTTAAAATTAGATGTTCCCTTCACTTGCAAGAGAACATAAATTTCTCTCGTCATTAAAATAAGGTAGTTTTTCAAGTTAGACATACTATACTTTTCATATCTGGACTACAAGAACATTTTCTTTGCTTCAAATGTCACTGATCATTACCATGACCAGAAATGTGGAATACAATGAGTTCCCTGCAAATGCAAACTGAATGGCTGTTTGCTCTGTCTTTACATAAAGTTTCCAGAAGCTTACTGGCACAAACATCTTTGTTGGGTCTTTTTTCCCTGAAAAAAATCATATTATTTCAATGAAAATTCCTATACATGGTTCTCCATGTATTTAATTTTGGAATATCTGCATTTCAGAAAACTTTGAAACTCCTTTCTATTTCAATTTATGCATTTTTATTTATTATTTTTAAGTGTTTCATAACAGATAAGAAATAGTAGTGCTGCAAGATAGATGGAACAATTAATTTTTAGAATCACTAGAGGAGTGATGTTAAAATACATTTTACTGATGAAATAGCTTTTTACATATTGTATCTCAGGTTGATTAAGTTCAGTGCACAGAGAATCCAGAAAAGGCATTCTGTACAACCACAAACTAGTAACTCATCTTCATGATTCTAGAATAAAAACAGCATCCAGGACTGTGTCCAGATGGTCTCGTGGAAGAACATATTCGGGGACTGCCAAATATCCACTCTGGCACTGTGTGCTGGAGAGGGACCCTGAAGGGAACGTCCACCTGGTGCTTGAGCATGAGTGCTGTGCAGAGGAGCTGTTCCTGCCTGCTGGGGCTGACCTGCCTTGACAGACACTGGGCCATTCACAATTACCATGCTCCAAAAGATATTCTGACTTTAAACGAACTACAAGGAGATACTACTTACAGAAGAGGAAAACAGTGAAATTTATGTCTTGTTTTGGGGTATCTAGCTCCAAAGGCTTCCTTATTCCACCTAAAACAGTGGGATTCCATGTCTCCTTCACCCTGGTGCTGAGATCATTGCAAGAATCAGGTATAAAGCTCTCTGCAGAGCACCAAATACATGCTGGAAGAGGACCACCATGCATTGCTCTCAGAAAATAAGACCTAAAACCCTAAAAAGCTGGTAAAAAAAAATAAAAGCTCTCTACTCTCTTGGCACTAAGCACATATAAAAATTTTTAAAAAGCAATCTGAATACTAGCTACTAAAATGAAACCTAAATTCAGGAAGTGAAAGAGAGCTCTTTAAGTACTGTCTCTGATAGTACATTCTTTTTCAAGAAAGGCATTTACTTCTCACTATCTTGTCAGTACCCCAGTGGTAGTCTGTGAGAAGTAAACTGAAATTATTTTTTTTCTGGCTAACAAATGAATCCTTACAGGATTCTAAAATGGCTACAGTTTGCTCACCTCTCAGATGTCTATCTCTTTTCAGGAGGGTATCAGAGGTAAAGGAGAGGACATGGGTCAGCTTCTGGAGTGGAAAGGAGGGAAGGATGAAAACAGGGAGAAGGCAGCAACTGGAGGACAGAACAGACACCAATCTCTTGCCTGTCCAGAGTAAGAAGGGAGGAAAGAGTTTGTTACTATGTTTTCTGACGAAAGAGCTGCTTCCAGCATAAGGAATTAGGTAAAGAAAAACAAGCAGGTGAAAGTTTATGGGGTCATTCAGACAGTGATGCTACAGCCTAAACACAGCTTTGCAGGAACTAATTTTCAGAGAAGGCTTGTTTTGATCTTAAAGGCTAAAGGTCTGTTAGATCATCTCACTGAGCTTCCTCTTAGCATACCAAAATCTTTTCCCCAATTACTCTGGTATACAGTCCGGTAGCAGGAATGTTTTTGGGTAACATACATCTTAAGTAAAGGCATACTGAAAACCTTGAAAGACATCCAGCTTTCCCCTGGGGGCTTGCTCTAATGGGTCATGTTATAAACGTTTGCTTTATGTCTAATTGGAATCTGACTGTTTTCAGGTACCTGTCACTGAATCTTATTATCTCAGTGTCTGCTAGAATAGATGGGCTTTTCAGGCTTGGTATCTTCTTCCCAGGGGACTCCTAATGCAATCCTGTCATCTTTCTGTCTTCTGCTTAGTAAGATGTTAAGATATTTAAATCTCTTTCTATAAGGCCCTTTTAAATTTTTTATACAAAAATACCTCCACATTTTTTTCTAGAATTAATCCTGTTCTGCACCCCTTGTTAACATTTTTAACCCCTTTTTAATATGCGGGCACTGGTTTTTCCCTATTAAAATAATTGTGTATTCTACTTTATGGAGTTATTCTCCACTGGATTGAATTTGGAAATTCAAACTCTTAGAGTTTCTCAGTTTTCCAAGATGTAGCCATGATTAATGTTGTCAAGCCAAAGAGCAAAGATGACTACATGAACAGGCTTTTAAAATTTTAAACAATGTGAAATAGATGTGCTGAATTTGCCAGTCCTCTATTTTCTCCTACTAATTACCCACTCCCACTATTTATATACAAATTTGCTCTATATTTAGTAATTGGATTATCCTATTGTTTGGATTTCTTTATCCACACTAGACTTTTAATATCTCTCCCTCCTACAAGGTCATTTTTTGCAGCTCTGCATTGCATTTTTGTGAGAGGTATGCACTTGCAATTACAGGTGTTTTATAAGTCATCATCATCGTGAATCACAGACACAAATAAACAAGGCTGATGAAACACCTTTTACTGCTATCAGTTATAACATGAAACGGGTTACACAGACAAACTGTGACCTGTGAGATCAGATTGGAATCCAGAGTTTTAATCTCTGTTCTTGCTGTGGTAGAGAAAAATGGCTATCATTTATCACTAGCAAAGCATGCAGTAAGCAATAAGAACGTGGAAGCTCAGCTACATTAAATAGTAGCTGCTGTGTATGCACATAAGCAGTGCTGTGCCATACGTTTACTACAAACAGTATGCTGTAATTATGAACACAGAGACATAATAGGTGACTTGAGACAGCAGAGTTCAAATAATTGCAATGGCAAAATGTAATTGCAGTGAGCGACATTAACTAATTTACTCAGATAATCATGAGCTAACCAAAATTTCTCCACTACACTGTGGAGAAACCAAAAGGCATTCCAATTAAACCAAAGAAAAAAGGCAGGGGAACTCATCAAGTAATGGAAGAGTTTGGCTACTTCTTTCCTTTTTTCCTCTTTTAACATACTGTCCTGGCCATAGGGCTAATAATCCTGGTATATAGTTTGTGACAAAGTGCACTGTTCTTTTTCTTTAGTTTGAAAACAGCAAGACTGCAGTGCTCCAGGTATGATCAGTACAGTACAGCCTATTTACTTCACAGGTTATGGAATCCACATAGATGGTCTGATGTCTCATCTTGGAGCTCATCCAACAGTTTTAATGAGTCTAATCACTGACTTCTAGGGCAAGCAGGGGAAAGAGTGCCAGGGACATAAATCCACCTTGCAATGGCTGAGGTAAGCCATCCTCTGTCTAATCTCTCCTTTCATCCATGCATGGTGACATGTGGTCATGTACTTAATACATAAGATATAGACTTCAGAGGGCAACGACTCTTCCAGATTAGTTAAAACACTGCCAGATTCCAGCAACACCAAAACTTGCATGCAAAGCAACACTTAATAGTTATGATCCATTCTGATAAATAGTTGTAATTTCAATCATTTCCTCCAAACACAAAACTTGCATTGTTTTTGTTCTGAGATTCTGTTGTGCTGAGCTGAAGCCTTTATGAACAGCCTTTGCCTTCACAATACTATAGAAATTGATCATTGCACCTACTTTTCCAAACAACAAATATAGAACACTATTTTCCAAGATTACTGTTGCTATTACTATATTTTTTGGTTTTATTACTAAAAGTTTTTGTTACAGATACACACCACTACATTTTAATTACTAATACAAACAAGTAGAACTGATAGCAACAAATTAATTCTTTTAATCTCAGAGTGGTTTGGGTTGGAATGGGATCTTGAAGATCATTTAGTTCCAATCCCCCTGCCATGGGCAGGGATACCTTCCACCCAACCAGGCTGCCCAATCCAACCTGGCCTTGAACACCTCCGGGGATGGGGCATTCACAACTTCTTTGGGAAACTTGTGCCCGTGGTCACACCACCCTCACAGTAAAGAATTTCTTTTCTAATATCTAATCTAAAACCACTGTCTTTCAGTCTGAACCCATTCCCCTTTCTCCAGTCACTACATGCTCTCGTAAATAATGTCTCTCTATCCGTCCTGTAAGTTCCCTGCAGGTATTGGAAGGTTGCAATTAAATCATGCCTTCTTTTTTCCAGGCTGAACAATTCCATTTCTCTCAGCCTTTCTTCATAGGAGAGGTGTTTCATCACCCTCTTCTTGGTGATCAACTTGGTGGCCTCTTCTGACTTGCTCCAACAGATCCTTCCTGTGCTAGGACCCCAGAGCTGGATGCAGCACTGCAGGTGGGGTCTCACCAGAGCAGAGCAGAGCAGAGCAGAGCAGAGCAGAGCAGAGCAGAGCAGAGCAGAGCAGAGTTCATCCCTCACCCTACTGGCCACCCTTCTTTGGATGCAGCCCAGGATACAGTTGGCTCTCTGTCCAGATGCTCCACTCTGAGAACTTGTTTGTGATTTGTAACCTGAGAAACAGTCTCCAAGAGTAAGCTTCCACAGGATCACCAAGTGAGAACATGAGTTTCTTTTGAAACTTTTCAACTGTCAACTTCTAAGTAGAACTGAGCAGTACCTGTCCATAGCAGTTGAGTAGCCGATGTCATAAGTATAGGGACCATAAATTAGGGGCCTGGCTGAGAAAAGACCTATTATACAGCAAGGGCATTTCAGCATTCACTTCAGCAACACCTGGCAGAAGAACCTGGCAGTGGAGCTAGATGGTTATTAAAGAGAGTGATTTGAAGAATTCAGAAATGGCTGTTTCTGAATTATGCAGTAGTGTTTCAAGGTTCTGTCAAAGTTATGGGTGTTTTCCTGTGTAGTTCTGAAATGAAAAACAGAGTTGGGATATTAATGTTTTGTGAAGGACATTAATTTAAAACATGCACAGTGCTAAAGCTTGCTATCAGCTATTTTATGATACAGAGAAGCTTGCAAGTAATGTTGGGGGTTGGGTTGATTTCTTATAGAATTTTTTCCCAGAAGTTGCTACGAAGCTAATGGCTGGGTGCTTTTCGGTACTTATGGGTGCTCGGGAACAAACAAAGGAAGCAGCTACACAGAGACATTGATTCCACTTCGCTGGGGGCAGTTTTTCTGCTCTGGGGGGGACGGCCAGGGCTGCTCGTCTCGGCGAGGGGGAGAGCTCTCACTTTTCCCTTCACCTCGGACTCCGTCGGACCACCGGTCTCTTCGTGTGTCCCCCGGAATTTTGGGAACCCGTCTCCTCCCTGCCCTGCACCCACGGTTTCTTCAGTTCTGCTCGAGGTCTCCCCACGCTGTGTTTCTACAGCCCCCTGCCAGCCCGGACACTTTTTTCCAACAGCTCCAGCCACTGTGAACCCTCGGAATTATCTCACCCTCCTAGAGCTGCCGCTAGCCTATTTGCTTGTGACGGTACTGAGGGGGGTGGGGGGGGGGGGTTACCAGAGGAAGAACTGTGACTGACTTGTTGTTTTGGGTTTTTTTCTCCTCTAGTTCTGTTTGTTGTCAATATTGTAATTATTGTTAATTTACCTTGTTAGATTAACTAGTAAAGAACTGTTATTCCTACCCTCCTTATCGTTGCCTAAGACCTCTCAATTTTGGAATTATAACAAACCCCAAGGGAAGTTTCCCTTTTCTTTGGTCCCTGTCTTTCCAAACCAAGACAGGAATAAATTATGGTTAGCAGAAATGTTTCTTTTTAAGTTTTATGTTTTCTCTTCACATGCAGCACTAAAGTGTATAGTTTTTGTTCTATTATTGTTTAGATATTGAAAAAGCTCATTTTCTTGTACTTCTGGGTGAAATGAGAGTAACTGCAGTGGTGCTGGGCATCCTACATAGTCAGAAAGCTAGTGGGAGCAGACTGCTGTGGAGAGGCAAACCCAAAGCTGGAACTCTTTGGAGCTTTGTCACCTTTTACAGCACTTGATTCAGAAACATCTTTGGGGTCACCTTTATGCTATTCTGCTGCTAACCTGTAGTACAAGACACTGAGGCTACCTTATGATCCAGTAAGAAAGCCACTCAGACTCCATAAACTATTGATAAAAACACCATTTTCTGGAGCAAACAGAAGAAACAGAAAGAATATATGTAATCATACATCCCTTCAGACGTTTGAAGCCCTGAGCTAAGCAGCATCTCACAGACCTCTACTCAGGGCATATGATACAAGTCCCATCCTGTAGAAAGGTTCCCTAACATTTTGGTTTTGAGATCTCATAGAATTTTCTTAGACAAAAAATAATGTACTCATCACATTTGTTGTCAAATGCCTGTATGTTCACATGAGAACTCGCTGCTCTTCTTTATGATAATGCCAAGGCCACACAGGTGGTGTAACTGGAAACACAGAGGGGGAGCTGCCTGTGGGCATCACCCTCCTGAGTTTGCCCTGAAGGACAAGCTGTACATGCAGCACAGGGCAGCACAGCCTGCTTGGTTTGACACTCCTAGTGGATCACTAACTCTCTGATGCACCACAGTCTTCTGGTTAGAATTGTTACAACCCCAAAGGGGAAAATCTTGCAGCTCTTCAAGGCTTTCAGCTTTGTTTCCCTGCTGTGGGCATCAGCTGGTGCTCTGTGACACACTGGTAAGTTCCACTGCTCCCTGAAGTGAGCTCTGCCTATTATCACACATGAGGCAGAGTGGCAAAGGATTGTTTCTGAAGGGTCTGCATTATCTAGCATGAGGGCAATGGGATTTGCACTCAGGCTGTGCTCCAAGCTTGGGCTACTGGGATAATAAAGATGCAGAGTGCATCAGGCTTCTCCCAGCATCAACCATACCGTGTACAACACAGCTGCAAGCACAGAAGACAGAAGCAAGAGTCCTGATGTAGAGGGAACAAGATGCTTATGGCTCTGTCTGGGACATGGGATATGCTGCTGTTTCCCTTCCTTACACAGACACCCTGCAACTTCAACAGATTATTTCTGTTTCCCATAGCAATGGAGGATGAGTATGGGCACAATACAAGCAAATCTCATGTCTTAGCTTGCACTGCATTTGCCAAGAACACAGACTGTGTACTGCAATTCTGAAGATATTCAACATCAACAAGACATTCAACATCTAGGGAACAGAGGAATCTCCTTTTGAGAGCTGCTCTGGGATCATCACAGCTCTTCTTATACCAGTATCACTTGGTTGTCTCTGGGAACTTCCACAGAATGGATTTTCAGTAACATTCCACTTAACAAGGTCCTACATTTATTGTCTTCCCTTATTTTACATTTCCCTCACTTTACATTTAATATATGTGTTATAATGGTATGCAGTATAGCCAGAATCATAGGTATTGTCTCGCAGCACTCTATGTAACAAAATAAGCTGCTTGATTGATCCTGCAAGCCAAGCAGTATGAACCTTTCCCACTGGTCAATGATTTGTCTTCAGGAACATCACTCAGTTCACTTTCCAGCTCTCAGATTTGATAATATGCCATCACACACATAATGAGTAAGAGTTATTAATTTAGGACTGTTTAGGAAGATAGCTTTAACTCTAAAACTTGGAGTTAATTAATTTTATAAAGTCAGGATATTTAAAAATACACAAAAGTTGAATGACAACACAGCCCAATACGCACAGAGAAAATATAACTTTGCCCAATGTAAAATTATTTGTATATGATGATTTAATTGTTTTCTTTTTTTATAACTGAAAGGTTTAGCATGAAAGCTAGTGGAACTTGCTTAATAGAAAACACTCATGCATTTCTAAGAGCAAATTTGATCACTGAATGATTCTGAAAGGTAAATATAAAGTATTTTTCTAAAGAAGTATAAGGAATACTGATGCATTATAATTAAAGTTATGTAGACATCATTCACAGATGCATCACAGAGGGGAAACATAGGTGCTAAAGTATATCAGGTGTGCATAAGCAACAGCTTAAAGAAATACATCCATTGGAAGAAGCTACTTCCTTTCACATCTTGTAAATTAAAGGTGTTACACATAGCCTCACCTGACAAGCATACATGTGGCCCTATTTAAACTATATAATTAACACTAGATAACCACTTCAACCTGCACTATTAAGTTTAGCTTAAAAGGTTAGTAAAAAAAAAAAAAAACATCCCAATATAATTTCTATGTTCTAGGACTCAGTTATTTTTCTAAGGCTTTCCTAAAATATTTAAGACAAGCAATTTAGTGTTTTGAAATTGATTTAAACACAGTTTTCTTCCTTTTTTTATCTCTGCCCTCATTTTGCCTGTGAAGGTAACACAATAAATTTTATTCTTCTACTTTTTTATTAAGGCAAGCAAAAGCAACAGGCAGTTGGAAAAGCTAAGGAACAGCAAAAGGAGAAACATGAGAAGTTTAGAGGACACCGGATGGCAGATTACTAATTTGATTGAATCCTTACAATCTTTTTCAGTTACAGCCTTTTTTGAACTTCTGGAACAGACACAATTGTTACTCTCAGACCATTTCTGTTACACTTAAGAATTCAGATTTTCTAGCCCGTTTTAATGTGTTGTCATAAGCCATGCAACACAGACTGTGTCTGTGATTGCCGACTACCAGTGATATGTGATCTCATCTGTTAAGTGGTTGGGGGAACAGAGCTTTAGGGCTGCAGAGTTGACAAATTCAGTTCTGAATCTGTGGGTTTTCATGCAGAAGAATACGAGGTAAGCTTGGACTGAAGTGCTGGCTTGGGCCTGTGCTACATGCCCAGCACAGACAAGTCCAAAGTGATCTCTCACCCTGTATGTGGAGAGTTGGTGGCTCAACCAAGACTGTGCCTTTGACTTGTCTGTATGCCTTGGCCAACAATTCCTGAGCCCTGCACTTATGTCTTACCTCTTGACCATTTTTCTGACTTTTTGGTGGTTCAGAAAAACACTGAAGCTCAAGATACAGTAAAATTAATTTACTGGTAGGATAATTAGAATACACTGCAGCCAGGGGACTATTCACTACCCAAGGAATCATAGCCATGTGAAAGAAGTCATGTTCTCCACTGCTTTGCTACTTTAAGACCATACAACAAGGTCCTGATGGGACCTTGCAGGTCACTGAGTCCAGGCACTGCTCTCAATGTCAAGGAGACTTCATAATTCTTTTTAGAAACTTTCTGACTCTAAGACTGCTCCCACAGCACATTTTCCAGGGTGTTTTGCAGCTGTGCCTCAAATTTGCTATTCAGGAGGATTTCCATTGTCACTCTGCCATAAAACTGACCTCAGAAGAGTCTGTGGCACGCATGGACGTGCTGTGTGATTCCTCAGTGCATTGGTCTGGAAAGACTTGCCAAGTATTGAATGTGACCTGGCCAAAGTCATTGTAACTGTGTCTAACCTGCCTGACTGGGTTTCCAATATGAGTATCATGTTGTAATTCAATGTGAGACTGAGAGGAGCAAGGGTGTGAAGTTGCAACAGTCTTCCACGAACTGCTTCTCACCTTGCACTTAATTGTAAGACTATGGCTGTTTTATTGCCAGTGAAGATGCTACTCCCAGGCTGCAGGCCAAATAACTATTTAGGCCAAGCTGAAAGCCTGGGGATTAAAGCACACTAGGGACCCAAAAATACTTCACAGGGTGAAGAAAGAAGGGGACAGCTGACAGTGGTTTAATTTGTGGGCAGAGGAATCCATTCCCCAGATTGTGAACTGAAGCCTCTGCAGAGCTTGCTGTGTGAAAAATGGGAATTAACAGTGATTCTCGGAGAAAAAGCAGGAACCAATGCCTGTTCCCACAACATGGAGTAAAACCCTTAGCTGAAAAAAGCACCAAAGCTGGACAACATTTGAGGCAAAGACTGCAAAAAGGAGAAAGAACTAAGGAACTAGGAAAGACTGACAAGACAAGAGACAGTGCTCTAACACTATCTTTTCCAGAATGGCAGAGGAAGGAAGCATCCTCGCCAAATCAGAATTTCTCTGACTTCTTTGTCTTCCTAGAAATCATCAGTTGGACAGTGATTATTGCAAGAAGCCCTAAAAGTCCGCTCAGGAAGGTTTCAGCTTCCTCTCAAGCACACAGGGAAGCTCACAAGTAAATGATTAATGGCCCAAAGCTTTATTTGATTTGCTGCCTCAATTAAGTAGTAGCTGGCAAAGCTCACTGGCCTCCCTCAGGTACTAATCCATACTGGGCTGTTTCAAAGAGTTCCTGAGAAACTGGAGCTTAGATAACCTCATTAAAAGCATTTGAGAGGCACTTCAGCTACCTTAATGTACTATATGACTAGTAAGGATAGCCATATGCAGCTCATACATAAAAATATTAATACGTCATATGTTAGAAAGCTGAGTTGGATAGCCTAAGTTATGTCTAAATGGAATGAAGATATGATGGGTACTTGAATATAAAGAATGTTCACTGACTGGGTAATCCCATTAAAAAAAGGGGGTAAGGAGTGTTTAAAGTTCCACTTAGGCCTATATTTAATTTCAAAGGTAGGCAACTAGACTATTTTTTTTTTTTCCAGAAATTAAAACTTGGCACAAAAATGTTTAAATAACTGCCCCCAAGTGAAGTGCTCCTTGTGCAAATCTGGGGGTTATAAATTAAAAAAAAAAAAAAATGAGAAGAACATGGACAGACAGCATAATCTTCTGTTCCCTTGATTTGCCTTTGCCCACACTGGTAGCTGTGACAAATCCACTACAGTAACTATCTCCTTACAACTCTGTTGCTGCAAGGACAGGGAGGCCCTCCCATCCAAAAGGAAAAATATAGTGTCATGAACAGTGGATCAAACACCGGTAACATTTTTCACCTTCAGATATACCACTTGCTTCTTATGGTAAATTCCTTTTTGGGGGTTCAGAGGGAGTTGGTTAAAAAATAAATGTAAGAAAAGTGTGGAAAAAATAATACAGCCCTTTAATGCAGATTAGATCACAAGAACTGCAAAAAATCAATTCTGACATAAGAGCCTCCTTGATATACCCAAATTTTGTATCATAACTTCTACATTTCAATCCCTGGAGAGTATCTCAAGAAGTATCATCACTGCAAAGGCACAGACAGCTTTGACAAAATTCTCTTTAAAAATTTTGTCTTATAAATCTGCAACAAGGGAAATTATGAAATTTCCCATGCCATCTCTTCTAGGGCATTGCAATTCTAGTATCTAACATAAATCTCATGCTGAGGTTTTGGCTGCTGTTTTTGCTCTTTTGCCTTCACTACGGACTTTCAGAGGGGTCATGTGCCACACAGGTGATACTCATGTTTGCTCCTGCTCGGACAGCCAAGACCCTAGTGAATCATGCTCAGGCTGAGGTTCACTGTAACCTCCTGATTCTTCTTCACGGAGCTGCTGCCTACCTGGCTGTTCCCATCCCGCATTTCTGCACCCACTGGTTCTGACCTTGCACTCGTGCTTCAGGAGCATCCTGATTCTCCCGAACATTTCTCCAGTTTGCCAAGATCGTTTCAGAAATCTAATCGTGCTCCCCAGCGTGGCCACAGCCTTCCCACAAACTGAGCACGCGTGCTGCCTGTATCGCTATCCACATCACTGACAAACTTTGGTGGTTTTGAGATGTAAATAAGAAAAATGTCCAGGAGACCAGCTCCTTTCAAATGGCCTTTATTGAAATCAGCTCCTTGGGGTGGGAAGCCCGAGGAGTTGCGCACACCCCGCTGCTGCTCCCGTAGACGACGCGAAAATTTTGCAGCTTTGCCTCAGAGCAGAGCTGGGGCTTCCAACCTCACGAGAATCCTTGGGAAGACAATACTTCATTCGCAGTCCAGGGGTGTCACTCTAGTCGACTCCCATTTAGGTTATGGTGACCACATTCCGAACTGAGAAGTACCGTGGGAGATTGCTCAGCCTTTTCTCAGGTGCAGTATGGTGTTGGTTTTTCGAGATGTCATGTAGGCTCGTTGTTTTAGAGGCATTTGGTGTCAAATGGGCTCTTGTGTCTTTCACATTTTCATATTCACGGTGGTTATCTCCCCCTCCTTAGTGTCGGGCATTGTTTTGGGACGCAGCAGCGGCGGCATTTCCCGACGGGATAGGGAAAGTACAGTTGGGGGGGACACACAAGGTAATTTATTCTATTAACAATGAACACGAGATTTGACTTACAAACTTAGGAACAGCATCAACCCACAACTAATTTAATAAACTTAGGAACTTATTCCTAACAGTTTGACTGAACGAACCTCTGTGTTTCCCGTGTTGGCAGCTAAGCACTGCTTAGCCATGCAACAGCACAGCCAGGCCGGCACCTAGCTGTCCCTTGGCTTGGACGTACGGGAGCCAACCCACCCTTAAGCGAACTAAAACCTCCTTTTCCTCGCTCGTCCTTTATCGAGGAGAGGCGTCCGAGCCCAGCTGTTCCCACGGAGCCGCTGCTATCGTTTGCCCATCCCTCCCGTACTCTCTGCGCAGCGGGGGCGGCCGCAGCGGCTCCGTGCCGGCGGGCCC
>CM031857.1:50537424-50652152 GCA_018697195.1 Certhia americana
CGGGCCGGGCCCTGCCGGGGTCACCATGGCGACCCGCTGCCGGCGGGGCTGGCGGGGCGGCGTGCCGGGGGTTGAGCCGCCGGGCTGCCAACGGGCCGCGGCCAACAGCCGCCGCCTGCAGCGGCCGCGCCTACAGAGGGGCGGTAGGCGGCCTGGGCGGTGCGGGGCGGCCGGAGCTTTCCGTCGGCTGGTGGCGAGCGGAGCCGAGCAGCGCGGTGGGCCACCCGTCATCCTGCGGGGCGGGCGGGACGGAGGGGTTGCCCGGGGCGCATTCGGGGGAATTTTTTTTATTTTTATTTTTTTTTCCCCCACGACTTCGTTTTATTCCTGTGGGTTTTTTCCGCTCCTCCGGAAGGTACCGAGGTCGGGGCGATGCATCGCACTGGAGAGAAGAGCCGTGCGAGGCGGCGGGAGTCCTGCCCCGCTGTCCTCCGCAGCAGCGGCGGCCGGGCGGTGCTGGGGGTGCTGACGGAGAACGGGCAGCAGCAGCGGCCCGGCGGCCAGGTGAGCCCGCTGCCGGCGGCACCGCTCCCCGGCCCGGGGCGGGCTGCGCTGCACCCCCCTGCCCCGAGGCTGCCGGCAAAGGCCTGGCGTGGCGGGGGCAGAAGGTGACTCGGGCTCCAGCTCTTAAGCGTGAGTTTCCCGAGAAACCCTGCTAGTAGTAACCGCTCGGTCCTAACCTGCAGGTGTTAACCCGTGCAAGTATTCTGCGTAAATAATTCATCCTGGAAGGAAGGGGTACTACTGGAGCGCTTACCCTCCACAGTGTAGAGGGTGTTTTAAGGAAGGGCTGCCCACTGACCCAAAGCTCTCATTGCTGTGCGGCTAGCCGTGCTCAGTTCAGGGTGCCAGAGCGTTCAAGCAGTTCAAGTTAATGACATGTTGTTTTTCTGCCTTTCTGTCCCTTGAGCCCTCCTGGAATCTGCAGGTGGGACAGTGATAACGTTGCTGTCCTGACCTAAAATAGCAGCTGGTATGTGTACACAAACTTTTTGGTTTTGGCTGTGTAAAGCCCCTGACTCACCCCATGGCTTACTGGATGTCGATGGTGTGAAGGAGTGTAGCTTGGTCACATGTAGTCCTAGGGGTTGCGATGCTTAATCTCAAAAATTCAAACTTCAGTTTTTAACTCTGCTTGAAGTGCCTTCTTGCCAGTGCAGTTCTTCCTAAGTCTGGCATTGCTTGAGCACTTGTGTTAACTCACTGCACTTGCAACTGCTCCTTGCCAGAACTGAATGTGGAGCAGACTGCACTTCCCAGACCCACTGGAACTAAGCAGCACCCTCATTCTTCTTGGTGGGGAGGCACTGAATATGATGCTGCTCCCCTGGTTTCCTGACTTTTACTACACTTCATTCTTTCTGTGAGGAGTCTGTCACAGCAAGACAGCAACAAGTGGCACCAGCTTCAGAGGCACCAAATGTAGTTGGTGGATTTTCCCATGAGCTTTTGTTATTGGTGTCTGTTACACAAGGAAAGTGATTTTCTTTTTGAAAACAAGTGACACTTTCTGTTTTCCTCCTGAGCTGCCCTCCCACAGTGTTACTGTGTGCTCTGCTTCAGGGTGCTGCTGCTATCAAGCGCTTCTCTGGCTTTGAAAATACCATCCCTATATCTAGAAAAGATGAAGTGCCCAACTGCATCATCAGTGCTGCATCAAAGCAAGGTTTTGCTATCTACATAGATGACCCAGAAAATAAAGAAAACTACAACTTCCAAGTGTCTGCAGAGCTGGAATTAAGCCACTGTGAACTGGATACCAGTGCAGTGACATCCAGTATTCACCGGCTGCTGGATCTGAGTTCAGGTAACTCCTGTTGCTTCTCAGATGGTGTCCATAGCATAACCACATGTAGGGTGGTTATGAGTTGTGAATTATAAGCTAGTAGCTTATGTTACAATAAATAATGCTACAAGCTAGCTTGGATTGTGTCTACATGAGGGGCAACTCTTCTGAGCTAAAGTTAGTAAAAGAAGGTCAAGAGATTAATTATACAAATGTCTTGCTGCTTCCTATTACCTGTTAGGCTCTCCTATGGTAGTGGACACATCCTTCCAATCCCAGCCAGAGGATCACATGGAAGATGTTGTAACTCTGGCTGTGGGAGAGTATGCAGAAGACATTCATCAGTACCTCCGAGAGGCTGAAGTAAGTTGTTGTGAGGAGTGTATAGGTATCTGTGGTAGATATCTATGTCGCAGAGATCCAAGGCTGCCACTGAACTACAAAGGAAAGAAAGTAAATATTAAAAGTAATTTCTTAAGGCAACATATAGTCAGTGGTAGATTCTTTCATGATTAATGAATCCCTGTTATTTCTTATGATGGGAGCTTCTCTTGACTGTCTGCTATGAAGATGCAGATGGGAGTAGAATGCTGAAAAAATGCTAAAGCAGTTTGATGTGATCTCACTGATAGCTCTCTGATTGTAGAAGTAGTTTTTTCTGCCTTCTTGTGTCAGAGCAGTGAAGTGCAGTCTCCTGATAGAAAAAAGGGGGAAAACCTGATTGGTTCATTTTCAGATCCTTCTGAACGACTCAGTTTTTTGATGGTGAAAACAGTCCATAGTTCAGGAAGTGTTTTACTGTTCTTAGCCTAACATCACAGCTTCAATCTGTCTCTTTAGTGTAGAAATACTACTTTCTACAGATGCCACTAGCTGGGAATTATTACCGCTAGCACAGTAATTGTATTTAATACTTACAGTTATTAAAAGTGGAACAACCCCTGCTCCTTTTAGTGTAGGTATAAAGAATATTGATCAGCTCAGCCATCCATGGTTCTCTTCAGTGTGATCATCCTGATTCTTCCAACTCTTTCCAAACAGATAAGATTTAGGCCTAAACCCTACTACATGAAGAAGCAGCCAGATATCACAACAGGAATGCGTGCTATCCTGGTAGACTGGCTGGTGGAAGTAGGAGAAGAGTATAAACTTCGGACAGAGACTTTGTACTTGGCGGTGAACTTCGTGGACAGGTTTCTTTCCTGCATGTCTGTTCTCAGAGGGAAGCTACAGCTTGTAGGAACAGCGGCAATTCTTCTGGCTGCGTAAGTGTTTCATCTTCTGAAATCTTGGGGAATTTTTGGGCTTAGTCTTAATTTGAAGGAAGGAAGGAAGGTTGCTTCTCATGATGTCTCAAGATGAGCAATGTGGCTTCCTTTAGTATTATTAAAATTAAGCATTTAGTGTTGAATGTGGAGAACTGTAGTGGGGAAAGCTTGTAACCATAAACACAGTAGCAGAAGCAGTATGGTGTTAAACTGCTAGCCTGTAAGACTCAGTTGCAGTCTAAAGTTAGCCTTTAACTGATCTAACTAGACAGGGTAAACAGCACAGCTTAGGAGTGCATGGGTGTTGCCTGGAGTGGGCTGTGTTACTGAGACTTCCCTGCTGAAAGCTTGCTGTTAAGAGCTGACAATGTGAGTGTAAGTTTATCTAGTCTGATGACTTGGAGTTCCTCTAAACATATTTGCCCAAGTTTGAAGCTAAATTGTTAGCTAGCCTGGAGGAACAAGTAAAATTACAGCTTTTCACATGTTTTAATAATGTCATGTTCTCATCCTGATGTGGGTCCAGCACAAAGATTTCTTTACTATAACTTCAAAGCTGACAAATGAGGCTTTTATATCCCTTTTTCAGGAAGTATGAAGAAATCTACCCTCCAGATGTGGATGAATTTGTCTATATAACAGATGATACCTACACAAAGAAGCAGCTGCTACGAATGGAACACTTGCTTCTCAAAGTGCTGAGTTTTGACCTAACAGCCCCAACCATCAACCAGTTCCTCCTTCAGTATATTCAGAGGCGAGGAATCTGTATGAGGACAGAGAACTTTGCAAGGGTATGCATTATCTGCCTTCTGGGACTGAGGGGGAAGAAGTGATCCTTGAAGAAGAACTACTTGAATTTCATGAAGCTGTCTCTGCAACAGGCCTATAACTACATGTTTCATAGTGGTGGCTTGTGTGCCGAGACTTCTGGATAGATCCTCATGGAAATCCTAGGTTTGGGCTGTCTTGTCTGGTCAGGGGTAATTCACTGACTACACAATTAGGTGGTAAAAATCTGGTGGTTTTTTCAACAGTGTCTGTGTAGCAAGTCTGTCCTGGGTTTGGTGCATATTGTCCCACAATGACACAGGATATACCTGCATAGCTGTGTAGGAGTTGCATGAAGCACAATTACAGTAAAATGCCTGAGCACCTGCTTCTCTGTGGAGGGTATAAGATTGTACAATGACTCTTGCCCAACAGAGCCCATGTTGTGCTTCTTAGAGCTGTCCATTATCCCTGATGTCCAAGTGAGGTCTACCTACATAAACAAGAGCCGTAGCAGATGGGAAGAGTGTGTCCATCATTTTTATGAAACTTGACTTTTCTGAGTCTGTACCTGTAAAATCAAGTCAGATCTGATGATAGAACCAGAACTTCAGATTGGAATAGATGGGTTAGGCTTTGGCAAAATGTGGTCTTTCTGTCCCCCATGAAACATGATAATGGGTCTTCTGTACGGTCAACAGGACTAGAATGTCAATTCTCCTCACTAGATATGTAGTTTATGCTTTTAAGCATCATACTGAGATCATGGCCAAACTTTAATACTTGCTGTATTGGACTGATTGTACCAGTTAGGTTGATTCTTTTTCAAAGACTTGGATTTTCTTGTTCAGTATCTTGCAGAGCTGAGTCTCCTTCAAGCTGATCCTCTTCTGAAGTACCTTCCTTCACAAATTGCTGCAGCAGCCTACTGTTTAGCAAACTATACAGTGAACAGATCTTTTTGGGTAAGAACAACAACTTTGTGTTAATAAGTAGCTCAAGCATTTTGTTATTGTTAGGACTGAGCTGAGAAGGAGGAGGAGTAGCTACAAAGTATGTTGTTCTAAAGGCTGAAATCCTAGGATGAGTAGCTGTTCTTGAGTTAATGAGACTACTTGATAAATGACTGTTAAGTAAACCTGAAATATCATGCCTCTTCTCTGAAATGGAAGGGATTTTACTGTCTTGCTCACATCAAGGCTGAACCAAAGGCCTCACAAATGTCCAAAACTACACCCCCAGATACAGTTCAGAGTCTTTCTGGGAGAAAGGGGAGAACTGAATGTGTCTACTTGAGTGATTACACTGTGTGGCTGCTTTACCACAAGCCTTAGTAGACCTTCCAGCTGTGTGTTGGATGAATAGCTTTAGTACAGAGAGATCCACAAGAAATGTAATGGATGCACATGCTTAGAGCAGAAGGAGCTTGTCAGACCTCGTGGCATCAAGGAAGACCTAGAGTGAAGCTGATGGCACAATACAATTAAATCTTTTTCATGCTTAAAGTATCTTGAATGAGATCTGATGTAGTGAAAAGAGTTTCTGCTTCCATGGGAAACGCATCTTCTAGATGACTGCTGACTCCAATATAGTAATGTTGTCTTTTTCTTATCTGAACAGCCAGAAACACTTGCTGCATTTACTGGATATTCATTAACTGAGATAGCACCTTGCCTGAGTGACCTACACAAAGCATGCCTTGATGCTCCCCATTGCCAGCTGCAAGCCATTAAGCAGAAGTATAAGCACCCAAAGTAAGTAACCAGTATGCCAGTGTCTTGGATGACTGTAAGCACAGGATGGCTGTGCTGTGGCTGCTGTAGCTCTCTCTGCTGTAGCTCTCTCTGCTGTCAGCTTCCAGTTCTGAAACAGAAGCCTCCATCAGCCCCTTGAGGGGGAAACTTTTCTGACCAGCAGAGTGATTAATCTATAAGTATGCAGATGTATTGGATAACAACTTGGTCTGAAATATTGCAGGATGATGCTTCTCCAATGTATTGCACAATCAGGTGATAGTTCAACTGAAAAATCTGAAGCCAATATGTGTAGTCACTGTGTTTCTGTTCCAGGTACCTGCAGGTGTCTCTTCTGGAGCTCCCAGCAGTTCTTCCTCTACACTAGACACTGTGGATCCTGGACTTGAAGATTATTGTGTCCCAATCAACAAAGCTGGTCTAACATTTTATAGAGCACTGCAGGTCATGTGTCTGTAACCATAGTGACCAGAATGATTTTTAAGCTAATATTGTTTAATGAGATGCCTTTTTAAAAATAGATATTAGACTATAGCTCTTAACATAACTGACAGCACCTTTAATAAATGTCTTTTTACATTCTACTTCTGTGAATCTTCTGACTCCAGTTAATATCTGCAGTAACAGTGAATGGAATGAATTTTGGAGTACTTTTTGGTTTGGTTTTGTGGGATTTGTTTTTTTACTAAATTGCTGTAAGCACTTATATGCTGACTGAAGTGGATTAAGCAGAGCTTGAACCACCACAACTTGACATCCCCATAGGCACAGGTGATTTGCTGTAATCCTATTTGTTCTTTCTTCAATAAGACAAGATCATGTGGGCATGAACAGAAGCTATTTTCTGCGACTTGTTTACCATATCAGACTGAGAATATCCACATGCAGTTGGTCTATGAACTCTGAGTAGGTTTGTAAAAGATCATTGATGTTGAGGTAAAAGTCAGGCTTTCCTTTATGGAGACAAAGTAGGGGACTGCTCTGCAGGGAGTTGGAGGAAGGAGAGATTGTGGCTTGGTAGAGCTTTTTAGGAACATTTCATACACTGACTGCATTAGAAAGCAGTGCTAAAAGCTATGAGGTATTGGAACAGCAGAGTTCATCTAGATGGCTCTGGAGCCATTCTTGTGGTGTGGAGTGGTGTTATAACAAACCTGTCTGGGGTGACCTTTTGTGTCACTAGAGCACTGGGGATCGTGTGTGAAGGGAGGGCGATGGGACCAGGACTATTAGCTATCTTAGCCTTAGCTGCTTACGTGGTCCTGTGTCCCATTGTCAGTTATTTGTGAGGTAGTGCTTTGAGGTAAAGAACAAACATCCAAACAGGACACCACCTTGTACTCTCAAACACAACCCCTATCCAAAGTAGATTAAATCACTTGGTCAGATTGGTCAACATGCAGAGGACTATAATCTGCTCATCTAAATGGTAAGGCAAGTCTGAGGTGTGCTTGTACTGCAAGAGTTTAAAACTGCCAAGGCTTACTGCTTCCTAGGAGAGCAGTCTGTACAGTGCATGGTGTATTTCCAAGCAAGAGTAGGTTTTACACTTGACACCAATATGCAATTCAGCAAACATATTAAGTACTAGCTAACAAGCCTCTTATTTTAATTTTCAAACCTGATTATCCAATATGAGTGTCATGAGGCTCCTAGCTTTGGACATTCCCTGAAATTATGTAAGACTTCCTTTCCCTTAGTTCTTCCCTATGCAGCCTGGCGGATCTTTCTAGTAATGCAATATTTTATTTCTCCAAAGTGGAAGTAGTGGTCGTGATTGCTTCACTTGTCTCAAAGTAAACATCATTTAAGGGAGGGCAGTATTTATTTCAGTATAGCACAGTCTTGTGCTGTAGTTTATCTAGTTCTTGGTCAAACACTTTCTAATCAGTTAAGAGAATTTGTCTCGATACATATTGATAATGATAGAAGTGACCAGATATCCCATGCTCATGTCTTGTGTTATTTGTTTTGTGGTGGGGTCCTCAATCCATGGATTTTTTTCATGCACTGAATTTCATTGCTTGTGTACATATGTCCTAAAGGTGAGCTATGAATTTCACTGCTGCTTGTAGTCAGCTTCTTTAAAGACAGCGTCTCAGTGTAAAGCTGTGCCAGTGGCACCTACCTACAACAGGCAGCTCTTGGTTGCTTGTTTCACAAGGAAGTGGTGAGTACCCTGAGCAAGTGTTGCTAAGTCTGTCCAGCTTATTAGTACCAGTGTGTTTGATGTTTCAGGCTGAACAAAATGTTTATAAGAATTTACTTGTAAGTAAAAGTGCTCATTGAACTGCAGCTACCTGCAGTGTTGGGTATTTTTAAAGCACAAATGAGTGTCTCAAGTGCAGGAATGTTTTCCTTGTGTTACCGGAGATTAAAGATTTGTGTGGTCATGCTGCAGTAGTAATGGGGAAAAGATAAGTTTCGTGCTTATAAACAGTCTATAACCATAGTCATGCCTCATGTTCCTGGGCCAATAATTTGGTGCATCTAACAAAGTAGGAGACTGAATTTATGAAGTGTTTTAATGTCTGGAGTCTTTCTAGAAGCCACACTTTTGTTCTCTTTTACTTTCTTAGATTTAACTTCTAACTGCAAGGTAATTGCAGCAGTTTCATTTCACATTCTGAGAGCTTCAGTTCTTTGGTGTATACATACAGCTGGTTTTTTAAGCTATATGTGAAGACTGTGCTTCATCTGCTTTCTTGTTTTGTAATTTTTTTTCAACTCAGCTTTAAACTTAAATATTATTTCAGTCCAAGGCTAAAATGGGTAACAGAAAGTAAGGTGAAGAATCACATAATGCTGCAGTGTGAGTGCTAATAGTGAGTTTGGGCAAGATGGATTAAATTTTAATTTGTGAGACACAAGAAACTCATCTTGGTCTCATCTGAGATCTGTAATAATGTCATTTTCAATGCTCTATTCTCACTTCCTTTTGTTGGATTTGTCTTATTCAGAGCAAGGAAAAAAGACTTACTGTTGTTACAGGAGTGAGTCTTGACTCTTCCAAGGTGAAAACTGAGTGTTATCTCCTCTTCCCTTCAGTGTGAATCATTACACTTAACTCTGACCTACCCCTTCTGGGCTGTTCTCTGCAGATGATGCCTGAGATCAAGGGATAAGAGATGCTGCAGTTGGGCATAAAATGGTAATGAATGTGAAATAATGCAGTTTTAATACATGAAGTGCTTGAGTAAAGATGTAAAAACATGTGGAGTACTAAAGGTTGTACTGAAAATCAGGTATACAAAAAGATGGATTTAGGAAGAGGGAGATGAAAGCAACCCAAAAGGAAGCTATAAGTTGTTATTGATGTAGTGCCTATGCTGTATGGAAAAATTAACAGGTATAAAGCTCACAGTCTTGTGTGATGCTTGGAACAGAACCAGACCTTTTGAAGACAGTCATATCCTGAAAAAGAAATAAAAGGTATTCAGCATTAAAGCCTAAACTGAGACAGTCTTAATTCTTGACCATCGTCTTTAGTGGCTTGTAGGCCATGGCCAAAAATAAATCCTTTTGTTTGTTTATTTGTTTGGGTTTTGTTTTTGTTTAGGAAATATTTCAACTGTGGCAGTTTTGGAAATGCTAAGGTTGATCATGCTTAGTTATCTCTGCTGTGAAGATCAGTCTGTTGAAGGTCTGAATCTCTGAATGTCAGCATGTGTATTTTAAAGGCTGAATATTGACTTGTGTTGACTTCCCAGTTAAAATTTACTGGGACAAAACCTACTGGTGAAACAGCAGGCTGAGCACATCCAAGGAGCTTTGAGGGATCACTCAATACTCCTAGTGGAGTAGGTTGGAACTGAGAGGTGTTGAGGATTTTATCTTTGACCCATGATGTTCAGCTCAAGAGGTCTTTAACATTGGTGTTAGAACATAGACATCTCTAATCTTATTCTAGCAATTTCCATGTTATCATGCTGTGACTTTCAAGAGACTTGGCTGTATGATTGTGGTTCTCTGTGTTGTAGTTAACATTTTTAACCAATAATTTCCAAAAATATTTTAGCTATCTCTGGTGTTCTGAGAAAGCTCTTCTTATAGCTGGAGATGTATTGTGGATCCATTGTTCCCATAAGTTTAAAAGTGGTAAGTACAACTTGATACTTTATGGGAAGGTATTGGTTTAAAAGCTATGGTCTGCCTTGTTTTCCTCTTCTCTGGGGTGAGTTAAGGATGTCTGAGGGGTAATTAGGTATTTAGAGAGAATGCTTTAACTGTGTTCAGAACAGTTAAGCAACAGAAGGTTGTCTGCCTTGCTGGGAAATGTGGCTGCATGATTAGTCTGTGTGCATACCTGCTTGTCATCAGTTCTACAAATGGCTGAAATTGGCTCTGATCACTGAGGTGGGTACTTATTTAGCTGGTGACCTTGAAGCAGCTTGTGGGGTTGCTCTTAAGCATGAGAAACAAGACAGCAACATCAATGATTGCTTCCCGTGTTTAAGCTTTTTTATCTTGCAATTTTCCTCAGCACCTGCTTCCCCAGAGCAAGACCATCTTCCTATACTGAAGAGCTGTGCAGACTGTGCCAGGCAGATGTGAACTGGAGGCAGTACAGACCCATCCCCTACTACTCAGATGTTCTAGAGCCCTCTCAAACTGCCTCTTATGAAGTTCATTGGGTCCTCTAGTGTTTATAGTGGATGTGTGTATTTTCCCATGGCATAAGACAAGAAATGCTCTGAATACTTAGTTTTAGCTCTTCTTTGTTTCATAGTTCTCTTATATGGTAAGCTCTGACTTTCTCTTGGATACTCATTTATATTGCGTTTACTTAATAGCAAAGAAGTCAAAGCTTTGCATGATGAGATGCCCATAATGAACATCCCTGACTACAAGTTTATGGAGAATGTGCACTGCAGAGATGTAGAGAAGCAGTGGTTTAGCCAGTCTGTGTTGTAGGTATCTAATATAGCCAGTCACAGCTCTTTTGTGCACCCCCTGTGGTTTGTCACTGTAGATGGCAGCCCTGCAAACATTGAAGAGAATTAGCACAGACAAACTTACCTGAAAGCCTGCAGGCAGATACTGACCGCATGGTAGAGTTAATCCTAAACTACATGCCTACCTGCATCAAATTAACTTGTGTTTGGGCCAAGAAAGACTAAGCAGTCCTGGCACTAATTCCCCTGAAGATGATAAAATTACAGCTCTGTCTTGGACCTTTGTACAATGCTTGCCTAGTTAGGCTGTGCTGGTACTGAAAAATAATTGTGGACTGAGCAAGGACTGGTTCCCAGCCAAATGTCTGTCTCCATTTGGCTTGTTTACATGATGCTTAGGGCTGGCTAGTTTTTTAAGTAGATTTGTCTTGGAGAGAGCTTTTGGAGCAGGACAAAATACTCAGCATGAGCTAACAGGCTGCGTGGGTGTCTGTGCTCAGAGCTCATGCTTGCAGTCTGCCCCTTTTGTCTTAGCAATGTGTCTAGAATGACCAAGTGTCCTTGCCATGAATACCAGTAAACACCTAGTTAAACCATAAGGGAGTCCTCGGCCCTTGTTTTTCAGGTCTTCTTTATTTGAATACAGAAGAGCCTTACTGGAGCCAAGTGCTGAAAAACCAGGCTCATGATGAAGCATTGAGTTCTGGTAGGAAATAATCTCCTCCCTTCACCATCTGCAGCCAAGCTGCGTTTTCTGCTTGTTTACTGTTGTTTGTGTTTTGATGTATAAATAACTTGGAAAAGTAAGAGAGGGCGCTAGACCCCACAGCATTCAACAGATGATGTGAGCTCCTTACAGTACAGTAATGTAAACTGCATCCCTGTTTAGGCAGACACTGAAGTGACATGTATCTCAAAGCAAAATGATCCATTTCGTTATTTTTCTCCCTCATAAAGAGGGCAGAAATATCTGAGCATTAACGAAATGGATGGCAAAACAGAGTACAGATGAGCAGCAAACAGCAGTGCTGTTCCTCCATGTGACAGTGGAGTGAGACATTGAGGTGGCAGAAGCAGGTTCGCTCTGAAGCACATTTGCATAGCACATGCTTTCAGACAGCACACCTGTCCCAGTGCATGGTGTACTGTCACCTCTGTTTTCTGAAGACACAGTTGGGTTCTGCTGCACAGGAAAAGACCCCGAGCCTTTTGTTTAGTTAAACCAGAAAGATGCTGTATCCTGATGATCTCGGAAGGACAGGACCAGAAGAGGGCACCAGCATCCTTGGTCTGGGGCTTGAGGGGAAAGCCAGCCTCAGCGTTCCCCAAAAAAGGGGATAGCCCAGTAAGATGCTTGCTTTTGGGTTCCTTTTTACATGGTTTACCTGTAGACCAACATGCATGATCACTGCAACAACACAGCTTTGTTCAATTAATTTTTCATGGAATGTAACCAGGGTTTAGCAAAGTTGCAATGTAAGGTTGCCATTTATGCTGCCTAGCTCTCGCATCTGATGATCCAGGGATACTTAAAGAAAATAAATTATCTTTTCAGAACATCTCTAGTCTTGTATGTGAAGCTTGACTCTTTGCACTAGGCTATCAGACATTTTCTGTAAGATTTTGTTTTTTCTCCCTGGCTATAAAAATCAGGCTAACTGATTTTGACTGAAAGCTTGATTTGGAGAGAATAAAAATATGATGGAAAGTGCTCTGCTAATATTCATGACAGAAGTGTTCTGTGGAAGGAAGTCTGATGTAGGAGTATCTCCTTATACTGCAGGTTGGGCAGATGAAGTACATCTAATATTACAGATCCTGTATGGTTTGTGCAGGAAAGAGGGGGAAAATTAGCTATAATTTTAAAGTTTGAATGCATTTCTCTTGCTCATTGAAAGTTTGAGTGACTTTTTTTTCAAGACAGTCTAGCTATATGAAAAGTGTTTATGTATTACAATTGCTGCCCAGTTCAGATATTTAAGTGTCAGTTTTTTATCTTGGTCATTTTGTCTTTGTCCTGTCCCAACTTGAATTGAGTTTTACTTTCACAAGCTGCTCGCTCAATTCAAATTTATACTTGTCTTTTTCTCCAGCTATTTCTAAAATGTATTTGCTCTCATCTTTAACCTGTTAAATAGGAGGTAGAAGCTGCACTATCAGAGTCACTGGAAAACTTCTATTTGGAGCAATCATCTGTGTGCTGCAGGGATGTCTAACAGTTCAATAAAAACTTGTCAGTGAAACCTTTTAAGTCAAAGGGTTTTCTCTGTGGCAGTTATGTTGCTGAACTATGACTGAGTCTTTGAGCTTTTGCAGGTATCTGTACAGATTTATTTTAAGACAGTCGCTGAACTACATGTCATGTGCTCAGAGGTGTGGGCTGCCTGAGGCACTCCATGGACATTGGCTAGAGGAAAACAAATATTTTGTTCTGGCTAACAGTAGCAGCTTTCAGGAGGTGGTGTTGTCTCTGAATGAAAGAGGTACCAGGGACAGCAGAGCGTGTTCACATCATACAGGCACATCTTCAGTAGGCACTTGAGCATCTGTGAGCAAATGCAATTTTCCACATATGCCTGAGCATTGCTAGCTGGACATTGTATTCCTTCCTCTCTTCTTATCATTTGGTAACTGCTCACAACTTTCAAATGATGTGGAAGGATGATGTGGCCCTGCAGAAGCTTCTTTGCCAGCAGAATAACACTGTGCAGGGCTCTTGGCCCAGAGCCATCAAGTAATAAATATCCCATTGGGCAGGACTGACACACTAGTGTTGAACAGAGCACACCCAGTTTTAAGTGTCTCCCCACATCCAGTCTTGAACATGAAGCTGGCACTTAATCTTTTGTTGGCTACTTGTCCTGTATAACCAGGTGAAAAGATAAGCCCAAGAAGGAGTAAACAAGCTCTGATAGCCCTAGTTTTTCTGCAAGTAACCAGTTCAGAAAGCTCTGCTGCAGTTTGCCAGATTTTGCCTCACAAAACTTTCTGTTTCTTTTAGTGCATGGACTTTAGGCCATCATGACACTCATAGCAAAACCTCTGCTCATGTTCCCAGATCACTGAGCTGGGCAGTAAATGATGTACGAGTGGTTTCTGCTGTTGAGTATCATTCTCTGGTTACTATATGGAAACTGCTGATCTCTGTAACTCCCACTTGTGTTAAAGCAAATGCTGACTGCACTTTACTGGGGAAAAATCTTTTATTGTATTTTCAGATGAAACCTCCAGAACCTTTCATAGCTGTATAGTAGAGAGAAGCAATTTTTTTGAAAGTTAACGAAACAAACACAAAAAAAGGTATAGAAAATCCAACACCCACCAAGCTTAAATTCATTAATCAAAGTATCAGAAAGACTATGCTGTCAATATTGTGTCAATACTGTACTGAATTGTCTCTAGCACAACACAACATTAATCAGAATTTGTTATTTCCTCCAGCTGAAGAAACTTGTGGATGCTTTGGGATAGGATAAGCCTCCGCAAGGTTGGTTGGTAAATGTCTGAAAAAATAATAGAACATTTTCTGGCTTTCCTGGTATGGTGTGACAGGAGTGATCATTCTAAGGATGCTCAAGGAGATTGTGGGAATTTCTTTGTGGTAACTCATCTTAAAGGTACTGAAAAAATCAAGAGTGAAATTAAGTGAAATAGTATAAAATTCAATGTAACATTAAAGCTGAAGAACAAAGATCATTACAGTATTGAATGTAATGAATCCATCTGCCCTTGATCTATGAATGGGTAGAGATTAAAGGCTATCTCTAGATTTTTGTTTCCTAACATTATTGACTGCCCCTATCTTCAACTAGTGAAATCTTCCTGGACTCTCACACAGTCATCAAATGGGGCCTGCATTTGATCAGAGTTTAGGATAGGAATATATTTTACAAATATTTTTGCCATACTGCTTCCAGGGATGATAATTTCTGCTTAGAACCCTCCATTTTTTGATAAAGAGCTTGGCTCCTATTTTTACCTAAGGAAAGATCTGTTGCCACTGTAGAAGGCCAAGGAAACACATGAAGCCTCCACTGCTTGTCAGTAAGCATTTGGACTGAAATGAGTGGGTGGTCTTACTGTGGCTGATCCCATTGTGCAGGAGCTGAACAGGATCACGGCTTCTTGTTCAGAGAACGTGATTACTCTTTTGCTTAATTCATTGTCTCATTTGTATTTGTTCTGTCTTTAATAAATGCTTTGTAGGATCCTGCTGAGGAGACTGCTTTTCATTTGTTTCACCAGTGAACCTTTTAAGCTACTGTGTATGAACAGTCTCGATTTGTACTTCAGCTGTAGAAGAACCCCATGTGTATAATTTGAAATAAGTGGTGTCTTAGGATTGTTGTGGGCGATGGTTAATTAGAAGGCTTGTGGCAGCTGAGGCTTTGGCAACAAAAAGCGATGGGGTTTTTTTGCTCAATATTGAGTCAAAGTGTACATAGGCCTTAGCTGATGTTGTCTGTATAGGTACATTGATTTTTAAGGTCAAAAGCAATTATCAGACTTTATAATGCCTTTAACCATGTTTGGGTGCTGCTAAATCCCTGTTGATACTAGAACCCTTCTATTTTTAACTTCAATATATCTGACAGTAATTTCAAGTCCTTTAGTTTTCCTTTCACCAGCTAGGCTAAAGAGCCTTTCACTAACTGCATTTTCTTCTCATGTGAAAATTTACCCACAGCAATTAAGTTACCCTAAGGTTTTTTCCTCTTGTAAACAAAATGGACTGAGTTTTCTGTGCTTAGGTTTCTTTGGGGTTCTTTTTATGGTAATAAATTATTTCTAGCTCTCGTGTGCTTGCAGCAGTCCTCCCCAGTTACTGAACATCCTCTAAAAGCATGGGAATTGGGGAATGGGATGCAGCTCTCAGCATGGTCTCATGAAGGTAGTAGGTATAAGCTGCAGGTCTGCAAGGTCCACAGTGCCCGGGAAAGTAATTTCCTAATGAGTACTGAGAGTAACTGCTGGCAGCTTCACACAGCTGAAGATTTGGCTCTAGCTGAAGCCTGCTTGTAATGAAAGCTGATTCACCAATTTTTTTCCCAGTGTATACAAATCAGAGGCAATCTCTCTGCCTCCTGGCAAGCTCCCCAAGCCATCAGTTAGGCAGGATTTGGCCAGATGTCTTCCATGCTGAGAAGCACTGCTAATGTGTATTAACTGTAATTATTATGCTAGTATTAAATATCACTTTCTGATTTTTATCTGAAATCAATGTCACTAAAAAACTTCAAGCTTTTCCAGTATTTCTTTAAATTTCAGAGGTAATAGCATGGAATTTGGTCCCTATTTTGTTTTTAGTAATGCTCACCTCAGTGTTGCTTGGATGGTCAGACATGTCTTGGACTTCTTAACTCTCCTTTTTTCAAAGTGTACCAGAAGCAGATAATTAAGGTAAAGGAGGATAAACAGTTTATGAAGTTAAAACTCTGAAAGGAGCAGGCAACTTAGCTGTGAAGGACACAACAAAGCCTGAGGCATGCAATGGTGTCTTTCCCCTGATCTTTCATGGCAGCATTATGCTGATGCCTTCCATCTGCAGTGGAAGAGGATTGAGTTAGGGAACATCTAATTACATGGCTCTGCTGGGTGTTTGTGCTGAGGTGCTGGCAGTGGGGGGCTGCCCTGTGCAGGACACAGATGGTTCCAGTCACCTCCAACCCATGCACCACAGGACACGCTGAGCCCTGCAGCCAACATATTGTTTCTTAGGAAAAGTGTGTGTGAGAAAGGAGGAAAATTCCGGACAGGAGGAAACCTGAGGGAAGACTGAGGCTAGAAGCAAAGGATTCCTCTGCAGCACTGGGAAAGGGTCCCACACCAGAGCAGAGGGAAGCATGAGGGAGGTGGCATGTCACAGATGAGCCATTACAGACTGCATCCCTGTGCACTGCAGTCTGGAGGGAGGCCAGGCCTTGGGAACAAGGGCAGGAAAGCTGCTTCAAAGTTTGCCTCTTTCTTGCCCACTAATCAAATCAGTAGTTAAATATTTATTTTAATTGTCAATAAATTAAGTTCATTTTCCCCAACTCAAGTCTGTTTTGCCCATGGCTGAGGAAGCAGGGTTTGTTTAGCCTGGGAAAGGATGGCTAAGGAAAATTGCTTTCAACTGTTTAAAGTAAGGTTGTTAGAAAGCAACTGTGAGATTTCTCTGAGCACATAGCTGAGGCAATAGAAGCAAGGAAAACTCTCTGTCTACACTTGTGGAAAAATGCTTCATTATAAGACTGATCTTAAGCAGAAATATGGTGGAATCTCCTCCCTTGGAGTGTCTAGAAGTCACTGGAACAAGCCTGGAACACCTGTTGTGGCTGTGAATTTAGCTCTGTGCTGGGGGCTTCCAGAGGAGAGGTGTAGCCTGAATTTTCCTGTCATCCCACAGGATGCACAGATGGAATGGGCTAACTTAAGTGTAGAGGGGCTGTTTTTTCCTGTGTTCAACAGCTAAATGCTAATTAAAATGACATAAAATGGCAGTGAAGGATGATGAACAACATTCTAAAAAAAGCATGGAGTAGTCTTCTGAGCTACTGTGCAAGAGAGCATCTGCCTTTTAGTGTTCTGTGTGAGTTTGGGGTTTTATGTATCTCTATACATACATAAATATATATGTACACATTAAGGAAAAATGGTGAGGAGCTGTGCCTGACCTGAACATGTGATCTCAAAAGCTGAGAAAATGCTGACAGTTTTGATCACCTCTTTTTGACGCCTGGACAAAATTAGGAGCTGTGGTCACTGAGAAGCAGTCCAGGAGCAAGTAAATCCTCAACAGTAAGCAATCTCAGTGTTGAATCTTGGGATGCATAAAAGAGCTTGGGAGATATTCTGCAGAGCCCAGGCTGATACAGCAGTTGTGTTGCTGTAGCTTGGAATCACATGTATGGTGCTTTGCTGCTATAAATGCCAGAAGTATATAGTTCTTATAATTGTGAATCATATATGCCAGTAATATTTGGGTTTCATCAATGCTTATCAAAGCCAGGAGAATTAAAAAAAAAAAAAAAAAGAAAAAGAAAAGATAAGCAGACTCTTCCAAAAGCAGAAGGCAATATCTTCTTCAATTAACTTTGTGATACAGTCTGGTGCCTTCTCCAATTTGGTGGCTTGATCCTCAGAAGTTCAAAATAAGAGGTAGGAAATTTGATGGTAAAATTCTCTACCACATATGTAGATATGGTGTGTAGAGGGTTTCTTTTTAACATTTTCTTGCTTTGTATGTACCTGTGCACACAGCCTCTGACAGGTTTGAACTTGTTCTTGTTCACCTGTGTGCCAACACGCTCTATTAATTTTGAGATGCTGCACAGAGTTCCAGTGTTTGATCTGTCACCTGTAGTGTCCATTCTGTTACAGCCATCTCTGTCATAACTGATGACAAAAATGTCACCACAGCAGTTTTCATAACTTTTGTCGTGCCTGTTTGATCCTTGGTGCCATCTGCTACCACAACAAACAGAAAAGTTATTTGGTAGCTTTGATCATTGTAACCTAGAAGATTAAATGAAACCAACCCAATCCATGGCATCCTGTAACTTCATTCAAAACAATCATGGGCTAAAGCTGAACTTGATGTTGGGTGTGACGAGTATCAGTTGACTGTCCCAGGACCTGAAGAAAGTTTTCAGGAATACCTGAATGACTAAGAAGCAAACGTAGGATTTCTGCAATTTTAGAGACTTACACTCCTAAATTATTTAGGCACTTAAAAACCCTCAGAATTAGTGGTAATGTTTGTCCAAGTTTCACTGAGCAGATAGTTCTCATTTTTAAGTGCAGTAAGATGATTAACTAAGTCACTCATCTCTAATTTTTTTTAACTGTTTGCACTGCTAATATAGCAGTGGGTTGTTGTAAACTGTAGCAATGTTTCTTTGACATTATTTAGGACAAAGCATATTGGTATTGCAGGAATTGAAGTGCTATGAGGTACCAAGAGCGGAGATGTGGCTGCCTGGAGCCTTAGTGAAGGTTTTGGATTTTCAAAGTAGTGCCAGGCTCCACCTCTAATATATAAGGGGGACACATAATAAAAATTTTTGGTCATCTGATGCTTTGCTAAACATTATACCATTGATCTTGGTTTTGGCAGTAACCTAAGATAGTTTTTGCCTTTTGAAATTACTATGCAAAGACATTTACTCAAACTTCCATAGGAACCAATGCTGTAAAAATGTCTCAGCAGTAATCCAATGAGAAGCATGTATTCTGTTCACTCCACGGCTGGCAGTTCTGCATATTTACATATTGCCTCTGCATTAATAATTCTAGGCATAATTGATTTCCATTTCTGGAAAAGAGTGCATATTGCATTAGATGTTTTGAGCAGATCAGCAGCTGCAGTGATTATGCTCTTTTGCCCTTTCATGTGTTTTATGGGAGATAGCTTAAAGTCCACATTAGTATTACCTAAGTGCAGTAGCTTTATGCATTTTTATTTATTTTTTTTTCCAGAGATTTTGCACAGTTGTTTTGCAAAACACTGTGTTTATAACTTCCTAGAAACAGATGCAATGTTTACTGACTAAAAGGAGCCTGGGAGTTAGATTTTGAGCTGCTTTGAGGCAGAAATGTGGGGTAGGGTTTTCAAAGGTGCTCGGTATTGAGCTAATCTATATTCCCATTGAAGTAGGTGGGAGTGTCAGAACTTCTAGGCCTGCTTCAAGGAATGATGTGAAGCATCATTTCCCTAGATTCTCTGCAAAAATGAAGGTAATAATAATCCCTCGCAGCCATGTCAGTTGATGTCTAGTAAGAGGAACAAAAAAGCCTGTTAAAGTGTCACACAGCAGGAAAACTTGCGTATTTGTGACTCAGATTTTTCTGGTTTGGTGTTTGAATGATCTAAGTTTGCCTCCCTTCTACAAAAAACAGAAACAGGTAACAGAGTAACTGAGCAGGGTTCTGGGACTGGTGACATTTCTTCAGAGAAGGGATCTGGTCAAGAGCAAAGACAGCTAGTACATTCAATAGATGAGGTGCAGGGATAAGTTGTTGTTTGGAGCTTGCCAAGAATGAGGGATTGCAAAGCTAGAAGGAGGGAACATGGGGAGGATGAGTCTGACTCTCCTTAAATAATCTGTGTGATCTTCCTTTCTCCAGAAGCTTTAAGTCATGTGAGTTAGAGCATTCAAAACTGCTTACACAACCAGGAGAAGAATAAATCCATGAGGGAGGAGGGGGAAAAAAAGAAGGAAAAAATCCCTAAAAAAACAAACCAAACCCAGAAATAAAGTAAAACCTTCTAAGTCTTTTGGGCTTGATGCCAACCCTTTCAGGAGTAAGGCACCTCTGGAGGAAAAGAGGAGGTTTAAAAGACTTTGTTTCCAGCCTGTCCTACAGCGCTGTTTTGCCCTGGGGCATCTCTGGATAAAAGCTGTGGGTCAGAGACACCTGCTGTTGATGGTTTGCATGTTCCTGGATTTGATTGTATTCCTACTAGGTCAGGTTAAGCCTCTTCAGTTTTTCATGGTAATTGTGACAAATGGGAATCCAGGGGCTCAGCTCTTTTCATCTGAAAAACAAGCTTTCTGCCTGGGTGGTTGATAAATGGCAGTCCTGAAGCTGAGAATGTTGCCTTCTGCTCTTCTTTTTTTTTTTTATACCTGTAAAGGTAAACCTGTTTCTACATAGCTTCTGAAGCTATTCTGAGGATTTTTCCTGAACAATTAGCAGGTGTAAAAACATATATGGTATAGGAAAACAATAACTTAGCTGTTAGAGTATGCATATGAAAATATTTCTATGGGTGCCCAAAAGAAAGAAAAAACAATTTAGCTGGGGCTGAGAAGGCAGAAGTGTTAAATGTCTTTTCTGCTTTAACTTTCACTGTTTTGTGGTTGTATTTGGACTGTTAAATATCGTTAGTGAACAAGTTGAGATGTAGAGCTATGATAGATAATAACATTGAAAGAGTGAGTCAATAGCAATCCCCTCCCAGAACTGGAGGGGAAGTATATTTAAGAAAACTGTAAAAAGAAAATTTAGGTTTGTGGGGTGTTTTGTTTTAATACATAATTTTGATACATAATTTTTGAAAAATTTTTTTAGTAAGGCCTTTGTGTAAGGGAAATAAGGGTAAGTGTCTGTTGAGCAATACAGGTATGGATTTTGCTGCCTCAAAAGTGTGAAGGGCAGATAAGTGCATGAGAAGATGCAATGGTATGATTTTTATGAAACACTGTAGAACTGGTAGGGCAGAACTCATATGACATTGTTTTTTACACATTTTCCCAGGTTATGTGTAAAAATATGGCTCTTTACCTACCACTTCTGCCTAATCAGGATATAGCTGGAGGGCTTGCTGACTATCCTATCGATTGTTTTTGCTCATGCTGGTGCTCATTAAAACAAGGTTTGGAAATGCTGCTGATGCAAGAGAAGAGAATAAAAGCCAGCTCATGCTCTCATGGCTCTGTGGACTCAGCACTGCTCTGTGTATTCATACTGTCTTTGATGCAGCTGCAGATAGCCCTCAGCAACATAATAGCCATATAGCTAAAATGAATATTAGCCATAGGGTAGGGACTTGTCCCAGTTGTACTCGTACATCAAATGCTCCATATTAAATAAAATCATATTAATAATGAAATTGTGGTGGGTAAACATGGGCATCTGACAAAGGTTATGCCTTAATGCTTATGGAGATCAGTATCAAGTGGAAATTAAAATGCTGATATGAAATCACTGTTTAAAAGGGCAGGTGTACTTTGTACTTTTTCGGGGAAGAATGTGATCTGTCCTTCAATAAACCTAACTGTGTACCACCTGGTGCCTTGCTTTTCTGTGCTGGCAACAGTGATGTCTCCCAGGCTTTTGGCACATGAAAAATCCCAAAACATCTAAGATGTGCTTTCTTGGAAACATCAATAGAGCCCGATATTTAGAATTACACATCCCCTCATTTTTTTCCCCTTACAGTTGAATTCAATGATCTGAGAAGTCATTTCCAATCCAAATGTCAGAATTATTTCATGTTTCTAATTTGGTTTGGTTACCTTTTCTTTTTTTTTTTTTTTTTTTTTTAAACAGGAAATGGCAGAAAAGGAAAAGGCAAATTTTGACTTTCAAGACTGCTCAGCTGAAGCCTTTCCCATGTGGAGAGGATGAATTCTGAATTTCCATAGTAGAATAGAGGTGACAGATTTCTCTGCCAGAGTAACTCAGAAAGTGTCTAGTCCAACCTGTAGCATGCAATGGTCAGCCATGAGGGCCCAGCTGTCTGCTCAGAGCTTTATTCCACCTATTCTTGAAAACCATTAAAGCCAGAAATGGCACAATCTCTCTGGGCAACCTCTTCTGCTGTTCACTATCCTCAAAGTGCAAAAGTTTTTATAGCCAGCTTGAGTATCCTTTTTTTCAACTGATGATTGTATCTCATCCTCCCAATATGCTGCATTGTGAAGAGCTCAGCTCTGTTCTCTTTGATAAGCTCCTCATATTGCACAGCCCTTTTCTCCCCTCACTTCTATTAGAATTTTTTTTTCAGTTTTATCTCATATATTTGAGTGTCAGGAAATTATTAATACGTCCATTTTCACAGGAAAAAAACAAATCCCAGCCAAGTAAACTTGTTAGCTTACTTATACGTCCTGCTGATCTGACAGTAGGGTCTAACTCATCTCCAGATTTAGAGCCATAAGTTTAGGTTTCCACATTGTGCATGCTTTCACTCCAAGTGTGAAAGCTCCCATTATACTCAGTGGAGCTGAAGTTAAAGCTGCCATCAGAGTGAAGAGGTCTCAGACCTCAGTCTGCTTAGCTGTCTTGTTCCTGGGATTCTACTGTCTATAGTAGCCCTGGCTCCCACACAGCCTCTTGTACTGAAGAGATATGAATTCCACAAGGAGAAAATGGCTAAAATTGATACAGGAAGTCATCAGGAGAGCATCATTTGAACTCACATCTTACGTGCATGCTGAATGTCTAACACTGGAAGAGATGTTCTGTTTCGGAGGAGCTGTGTGGCTTTGTTCTGTGAATATCAGAGAACAGAGAGGCAGAGTCTGTTGGAAGCAGCTTAGAGAATGGTGAGCACATTTCTTTATGTACAGAGCTTTGTTTGACAGTTCTGCAACACATTCTCTGTGGTTTCCAGTTCAGTGGCATGGGGACCAAACACTGTGATTTATTATCTCAAGTAATTGAGATAACTTTGAATAAGTCTGAATAACTTTGACAGCCTCCTTTTGGACGGAGATGTGGAAATGACAGTGAATTCAATATTGAGTAAAATTAATGCCTGTTACAGAGGTGAGTTCAATGCACATGAAAGTAGAGTGACAGTTGTAATAATTTAATACTTCTAAGGAAAGAATAGTTGCTCTGATCTTGAAATGCCTTAGAAATTCTAATTCCTTTTGTGGTTACTGTGATGAGAGTGCACTATTAAATACATGAAATGAAAAAATACTGACAGAGGTGCAAAATATTCTTGCTGTCCAGAGGATTTTGCTTTGTGGCATTTATCTACACATTGATGTCTCCCTGCTCTCTAGCTCCTCAGGCTCTATCAGATTGCATATCCCAGGACTGTCAGACACTGATGTTTTGGATAATATCCCAAGGAACCTCTCTCTTTCAGGACAAGGATTTTTGTTTAACCAGGCCATGAAAATGACAAATGATCAACTGGAAATGAACACAGGATGATAATGAGCTTTGTTACTGGTCGGTGTGATGATTGCTGTTTGGAAAACCTGTGGTCTTGGAGTTTCAATAGTTCTAAATGACTTTTAGAAGAAAGCGATAGAGAGTCAGTGTATCTTCTGTAAGTGTGGGGAGAGAAGACAAAATTTCATTTTACATATTTAGTGTCCTGGGAAGATAAAGATAGCAGAATTATGAAAAATGAAAATACCTGAAACTGTAAAATTTTAATAATCAAACCTAGTAATTCTATCACTTCTTCATTACTTCTACAAAACCCATGTCTCTCATTTTGTTTCTATTTTCACTTCTTGTCCTTTATGACAAATATTCTGAAATGGAAAAGCCAAAAATATTGAAATCTTAATATGCATAAGGCTAGATATCTTCAATGTGCTCAGTGCTGCAGTAATTTCATCTACATACAGTTCTGGCTGTTTGCAATAAACAATCTTCTAGATTGAAATCAAGAGTGAGCAAGAAAGGGTTAGTAGGATGACCAATCCTTTCTGAGAAATCTATATTCCAAAAGGAAAGCAAACCCAACTTTTCTAGTTTGTTCCAGACTGGTATTCCTCCCTGCAGGTACAATATTTATTCTTGTATGATTATTAGGAGTGAAATAATCTCTTCAAGCACACTTCTTTAGAAAGTAAAACTTAGTAAGTTTATACTGGTTCAAGTCACTGTGGGCATGACATGGTGTACATGGCTGTTAGTCATTCAACCTGTCCAACAATAGGAAGAGTGTATTAGGTGGAGGTCTTGTATTTTATTCCATTTCAGAAAATTATATCTCTCTTTTGCCTTTTTTCACTCTGGAGGACAATGATTTTTCTACCCTCGCATGTAAGCTCTTTTAAAATGTAACAAGCCCCTGGATTTCTCTGTGACTCAGGCAAAGACAGAGCTGGAGGGCTAGTGGCCAGCTCATGGATAGTAGATGAGAATTGATGGATAAGGAACCATGGGAAAGCATGTTGAAACCTTGAGTTTTCTCTTTTTTCCCCCTCTTCATTACTGCTACCCACAGCCACAGATTCATGTTGATGAATCACACTCATGGAGCTGTGTGGAAGCCTAGAGGCACTCTGCTCAGAGACAAGGAAATCCTTACAGATTTTCCCATTAACGTCGAGAGGGAATTGTAAGGCCTTCCCACAGGGACAGGGCTCCATTAACCCCTGCATTTGGGAAGGGCATAGACTCACAATTTATTGCCTGCCTAAGAGTTAAAACAACAGTGTAGCCTGAGTTTGGAATTTTTCTCAGAGCTTCTGGCTCTGAAACATAAAACAGTGAATCTCTGAAATTCATCCATTGTTCCACTGCTGCCTGTTAGGATCGATTGTTATCGTGGGCACGTGTAGCTGAGGAAGATGTGCTACTGAATTTCATTTTTGAGCAACATATGTGCCACGAAGATTTATATAAGGTTCTGACATTTAGAGCTCTCTTTTTCAAAGGCTGAAGCTTGTTCTAGAATACTTTTCAAGTTTTTCTTCCTTTTTAGTCTATATTAAACCTAGTATTTTCTATTTACTAATTTCATCAAGATCAGTTTCTGACTGAGAAAACCAGAAATAGAAATAAAGGTTACTATCTTCTAGCATCTTTTCTTTATACAAAATAATAACATGTAGTTTAACTAGCCCAGGCATGAGATACCTGAAACAAAATGTTATTTGTGATGTCAGGTGAAGTCAGGAAATAAACTTCTTAATGAAAACTATGAGTAATGAACTGTTGTGCTCTATATGTATATTGTTTTATATAGGTTGCACAGGGAGAGCAGCCATCTTGTGGGTACCTCCTTTGGGATTAAAATAATGGTTGGACCATCTGATATTCTGGAAGGGGAGAGTCATCTCTTGGGATTTGTGTTTAATACAGATCTAGAAATAGACTGGGTTAGTTTTAACTAACTATAAGATTTTAATGCTATCTTTATATCTACTCCTGATTTCTTATGTATGTGTTTGAAATCTAAAGGTTTAAAGCTCACAGTCCTAAAATCCTTTATTTTCCCCTTCTCCTCACTCCTATTTTACATGAGGAAGTTTTCCTTATCAAATGATATACATGATTCTATTTAGGTGAAAATTGCTTCAGTAGATAAATATATTTTAAATTCATACATTTGTGTCTGAAATTCTGTTTTCATTTATTTTGAACTTTGAACTTGTAAGGATTTTAAGGAGGTTAAAGGGGAAGTATTGTGTTTTCAAGGAAAAATGAAACAAATGTCAACATTTTGTATGCTAAAACTCAGCCATCAGTCAGGATACTCAGTATGCATTTATATAACAATATCCTTCAAAATTATTTTGCATTTACTGCAGAGTTTTTTCACAGATAAAAGAGCACCTACATGCTTTCTTTTTTAATAATCACTTTGTAATTTTTCACTTGTCTTTGGGATACTTGGTCTATTTGTCCATGTTATTCACCTTATATATTTAGGCCAATGATTAATTTATTGACTTGGGGATTTTACAGAAAAGATCGTCTTGGATTTTAATCCAGCTTGACCAGACAAGAAATATGTTCTTATCTCTACTCCCAGGTGGAGTGCAGTAGCTAAGTTGCCTCCCTTGCCATTTGATTACATTTAAACTCACTACTACTACTTTAATTTACTTTTTTATCAAATGACTTGGAGTTTCCATAAAAAAAAAAAAGAATTTTATTATCTGCTAATATGAAAAGCACACAATTTCCAATTTGTCTTATATTTCTTAGGCCAGTAAAGTTATAATTTCTGTCAAGAAGAGTGAGCAGTCCTTATGAGGACCAAATCTCAGAGTCCAGAGGCTTATTTGCAGTGTTTGGTAGCCACACAAGCATGCAGGCTCAGTCCTACCTTCGTGGCATGCAGCAGTGAATTTTGGTCTTGGAAAATTCACTGGAGAAACAGATCCTCTGTGGCAAACCAGGTCTCTCTGAGAGGAAATGAACACAAGCAGCATTCTATGATAAGCCAAACCATGCCCTTGCAATAATATCCCACACATCACTGACCCCTTCAGCAAGGTCTTGACAAGCCAATTTCCCAAGGGTACCTGGTAAATTTTTTCTCAGCCATGTTCAATGATCTTTCTTCCTGGATCCTGCATATTATTTTCCCTACTGGGTGTTTCAACAGGGCTTTGGCCCTATTGAGATTTTTATATGCAACAAAGGTTCTCTAAAATCTAAGCTTCCATACAAATATGCCTCTAATGCATAATAAATCTATATATAAGCACAGTATACAGGCCTTTTTATACATTTTTTAATTAGTCTGTAAAGCTTTTGCAGCATCAAGGGAGAATTCCTTCATTTGATCTAAAACTCAAATGTCTTGTAAAGGCTAGCTGCCTGAGCCTGGTCTGCCTACAGTCCATGGGGGAAGAAAGGTACCTTCAAAAGGTGTTATCCCCTGTGCCTCAGACAGCCACCTTAAGCGGAAATTAATGACTCCCTCCAGGCACTAATTTCTTTCTCTTGATACTACAGGAAGCTTAACTTCCACATCTAATCTTAAACAACCACAATGATCCCAGAAACATTTTCCTTTGTTTTCATTAACATCATAGGTAGTATTGATGATCTAATTGCTGCAGAAAAAATATGCAGAATAGGGAAATGAGAAAAGGGCAGGGGGGGGAAAAGAGCAATGTGACCTTTTTTCTACAGACAATAAACAAAATAGTGAAGTGAAACAGAAGATACAAATAGCAGTGGTCCTAAAAGGCATTATTTTTTTTCTGTTGGATGAGGTGGCAAGACACAGAATAAATAGCAATATTCAGTCATTATTTTAGGATACTTTCTTTGCTTCAGCTCTTATTATGACTTTTGTTGATATCCTTAGGATATATTATGGTATGGTCTCAAGATTGAAGAGCTCCACATTCTTAAGAATCTTTCCTCTTTGGTACCTTGGATGGCTCTTTTCTATCTCCCCTGGAACGATCTTTTATCTCTCTGCTGTCATCTCCAAAGACTGCATGTGATTCCCCAGTTTCTGTCTCTGATCTTTTCTTATTTTTGTAACTGTGCCTACTGAAAGTATTAAAAGCCACCTGCCACTGATTAAAGTGACCCATTTCTCCTTAGTCTCATAGTCCATCCCATAGTCCTCCTAGTTTCTGAGGAGTTAAATTTAATTATTCTGCTAGAAAGCAAGCCTCTGGTGTGCTCTAAGAGCTCTGTGAGGCACCGGGATGCCTCAGCTTCATACAACCATTTACAATTGATCATCCAGTGCAATGTACCTGGGGAACTGACACAGTCTGACTCAAAACAGGCCTTCACAGAGCCAGGCTACTCTGTTCATATCACAGAGGGGAGAGCATGTGTTTTACTGACTGCTTGTATGTCTCTGAGGAGAGGGAAAGTGAAAATTCCTCCTCTTCATTACCCAGCATATTTCTAATCCCCAGCAGAGCTGAGGGCAACTTAGCATTTTATATCCCAGATTCTAATTACTTTGGAAAATTTTACTTGAACTGAAAAATTATACCTGAGCATGTTGTCCTGCATAAGTAATGTTCTAAGAAGGAAAAAGCTTTTGTTCACAGGCTGTGTCAGTACTCCAGCCATCTCCTGTGCTGTGTGGTGGAGCTGTGCCCACACCTCCCACCACACTCATCAGCACTGCTGCCTGCCTTGGTGGAACCAGTGTTCTTCCTCCTACCTGCCCAAGACACTGATTTTTGCAGTGTTTCACACTTCAAAAAACACTGTGCTATCTCAAGGAAAGGTTTAATTACAGGTTTGGGTTGTTTTGCTATTTTTAATCTTTATATTTTTAGGATCATTAATACACTTTAGTACCTTAAGTCTTTGTTCTTTAGAACTCCTGGGCAGGCAGTGCCAGACTGCAGAAACAGTTTCTCATTTATGTGGAAAAGAAAGAAATGTTGTCTTTTCCAGTGTGCCAGAGTGGTTCCAGTAGGTAACCTCTCCTCACCTGACTTTGCAAGCTGACTTCCTGGGCCTACCTAGTCTCATAAGATACTATCCATATATCTTGAATCGGTGACTATTATGTTACCAAGTGATAAGAGCTGCTCTTCCCTCTAACTCTCTGAATCCAGGAGGGTTCATGGAAACTGCAACTCACATCCAGAATGTGAGCAAAAAGATGTTGTTTATTGATACAAAAGAGGCAATTAAATGATGTTAACATATTAGTTATATGGCATTTTATTCCATTTCTGATGCTAAGAGCCCCAAAGTGATGGCATTTTATAGAAGTTATTTTCTCCCATAAACATCTCTACATTTGAATTTTTCTCCTTGCAGATTTCCCCTTGCACCCTTTTGAATATTAGTCTTAATTCAGAATCTCAGAACAACCACAATTACTAATCTAAAGGTAACCCGTCTTTTCATTTTTACATTAGTTCTGACTCTAGATAATTTTTGGTGTGTGAGTGAGACAGAACAAAACTCAGGCTCACTGGTATTTTAATACTGTGACCATCCTGAGAGGACATATCATTGCAGTTACAGCTTCCTCATGAGGGGAAGAAGAGGAGCAGGCACTGATCTCTTCTCTGTGGTGGCCAGTGACAGGACCTGAGGGAGTTGTGTCAGGGGAGAGTCAGACTGGATATCAGGAAAATGTTCTTCACCCAGAGGGTGGTTGGGAACTGGAACAGGTTCTCCAGGGAACTGATCATAACATCACCCTGACAGAGTTCAAGAAGTGTTTGAATAGTGTTTTTGGGCACATGGCGTGACTCTTGGGGTTGTCATGTGCCGGGACACGAGATGGATTTGGTGGTCCTTGAGTTTCCCCTCCAACTCAGGATATTCTATGGTTCTATGACCTTGGAATTGCCTTGGCTGTGTTTTTATATTTTGTAGTATGTAAGGCTTTAAAATTTAAACCTTCATGGTCAAGAAAATGATCTCTAGGTAAAAATAGATTAGAATTAAGCAGTAAAATTCCTTGAAATTACATGTTATGCTGAGATAACCCATACCTCAAAGGCGGTCTGTGAACCAATTGTCAGTGTTTTGATAGAAGTGTTATCTCACATGAACAGAATCCTTGGGGTGTGCTGTTGCAATAGTTAACTGACAACTAGGAAAAATAATATGCACAGAACTACTTGCAGTTAGTCTTTTGAATAGCATAAATTAATTTTCTATTGAAATTGGTTAAACTGAAACTTAAATTTTGCTTAGGGGAAAAAATGTACATATTTCAGACCAGATTCCTCAAAGTAGTCAGTTAGTAGAATGACAAGGAAAATCTAGCTTTCAGTCCATGCTTTTCTGTGGAAATGTGAAATATGTAAGTTATATTCTGCTCATATCTGCATAATTACATCTACCCCCAAGGAATGATCTTTAGTAAGTTCCAATTTTGCATGTTAATTTCTTAGATAAAACATTTAATCATAAAGTTGAGAAAAGAGCAAACTTTAATCACCATTAAAGAAGTGGGAGCTTTAGAAAAGGAACACCAAGGTATAGGGATATTGATCACCTGCAGAGCTGTTCACCTTTGTTTCTCTCTTTCCTGTGAAGGTCTCCTTGGGAATAACCAATAGTATTTCCTGTCTCATAGTGTTTCCTTGAGTACTTGAAATGAGCTTGTATTTCAGGCCATCACCTTTTCTTCAGCTGTGACCTGGCAGCTTCAGAAGTGTGGATGGCTGCAGAAATATCAGGGCTAGCTAGAGGAACTGGTATTTTACACCAGGGAGGGAAGTTTCACCTCACCTGTGTGAGGGTGACTTGCCCCATTAAACTTCCCTTCCTCTGAACAGCTAGAGAGCTCCAGTTCTCACCTTACACCAGCAGTCCACCACATCAGCCCTGCAAGCTGATTTGGGATTTACTTGGTCTGAGATGTCGTGCTTATAGTCATGGAGGTAAAAAATCCTCCAACAACCACACCAATATTTTTGCCCGTCGCTGCCGGTATTGACAGGTAAATGGTGTTTCCTCCTATCTATGTCTGTAAAACTATATTGGCCTGTCCCATGGCTTTACTTGTCAGAGCCCTGCAGGCTTGTCAGTGTCATCCCTGGTTTCCCAAAGCAATGATGCTCTCCACAGTGTATGTGTGGAAGGACAGCCTGTGTCTTTGGCCTGCCCCATACAGTTGAAGGCAGCTCTCTCACATACAGTACCCTCCAACAGGTCTTGGTAAAGTCCTTGGCTGGGTAGAGGAGAGAAAGTGTATGTGACCTGACTGTGAGAAAGGCTGCCATCAGCCCTCTGGAGAAATTGCTTCAGTGATGAGCCAGAGACACTGTTTGATATGTCTGTGCATATCATGCAAGTCACACTCTGAGCTAGTTAAGATATAAGAACTTTGCTTTAATGAATCATACAACTTATATATATTAAATGATATCAAACACTTTCTATCATCAAAGGAGCACAACATTATCTTTTGATCTTCAGAAATAACAGGTCCAAGGGTAAGTAAAACAAATGTATTTTCTTGATTGCTGAGCCAAGTGAGGCACACTTTAAAGGCTTTAGACTTGCAAGTAGTCATTGTACAAAATAGAAAAATTTTTGTTCTGTCATCTTGCAATATGGGTATATCATATACACTCAGATGAGGTCAGTGAAGTTGAGACACAGTTAAAGAATAGGAGACAGATATCAGAGAATCACTTACACTGGAAAAAATCGTTAATATCCTCAATGCCATGGTGCAGGTTTTTCAGTCTTCAGAGTAACATTTGATGCCTTTTCCTCAAAGGAGGAAAATTCAAAGTTTGAAAAATAAAGTTATCTGAAGCATAAAAGTACTTTTTAACCTGTGCCCTTTCTGCTGTACAACTGTAATGAGGTTGCATTCATGTAATTTTAAAATTATTGCATTTTGATATATGGGTGAAACGAGCTGAAACATGGAAGTGCATTTTCTTCTGTAGCACTCTGGAACTCTGCAATAAGCTATTGCAGTCAGTTATTTTCTGGAGGAAAAAAAGAAATCTAATTATGTTGAGCTACTGACTTGAGGCTGAATTAGTCTGCTTGGCAGAATTAATCAAACATTGATTCTTGGACTAATTTTCACTTTACTGTGTGAATATATGATAGCAGAGAGAATAGTCTGTACTGATGAGGTATGCACACTGGCTTCCTCTCTCTGTCTTTGCCTTTGCAAAGCTTAGAAAAGCTTTGAACTAAAACCACAAGGGAACTAGAAGGAATTAAGAGACAAGTCCTGTGATTAGAGGCAGCAGATAGAAGTGCAGTCCAGGCATTTGTCATGTACATATTAAGACTGGGAAAAACTCCTGTGGCTCATGTTCTTTTGTGATGTGGAAGCCCTTTGTGGAGCTCTGCATGGTTCTCAGCCACAGCTTTTCCTCTTTAGAGGAGGGAGGATCATTCTTCCTAAGAAACACAAATTCTTGAGATGGGATTGTTGCAATGCCAGTCTGAGGTCTGGACACTGCTCTTGGACTAAAACTGGGCTTCTGTTCTCCCTCAGTAAATTCTGGAATTGGAAGATTAAACTGAAGAGGGTTCTGTTAGGTGGCTTCTAAGAGTAGGTTAAAAGAGACAAACTCACAATTGCTTCAATAAGATGTAAGACTTGCTGAAAATGTTCCTAAGTATTTGTTATATGGTTCATGAGTTTGTTTTAGGAGAAATACTTTCCTCCTTCAGTGAGGACAATATTTTCAGAACTCTTAAAAAATTAACTAATAATAAAAGTTGTCATGACTGAACATTTTCCAAGGAGAGGTGAATTGCAAAAATTAATAATTAGACAAAAAGCAAAGATTAAATTTCTTCTCATAAAAAAAAAAAGAGTTGTCAGTTGTAAGATTAAAAACATATCCCTTCACCTGTCAAAGCTGATTATCTTTTTAGGTACAAAGACTCAAATCAAGGATTTGCCCATGATCCTTCATTGTAAGGAAGACATGAATAAAGGGTCTAGTACTCTCTTTCAGTGCCTGTGTTTCTGTAATGCTAATAATGGTAGGAATGTTCTTCCATTAGGGCATAAGGGATTTAAATCCATAAATAACATGAGTGAATAGAATTGACTTCTTATCCCTCAAGTGACCAAATTGATTTTTTTACAATGTACAAAGAGAAAACATGCCATTAATATTGTAGGGCAATATGTCTGAATGGTTGTCCTGTGATTTCTTCAAGAAAAGGCAGCCCCTCTCTGAAGCTAGTGAATGCTGTACACTCAAACACTTTACAGCCTTTATGTGCTAAGGTTAGTGGTAAGGGCAAAAGCAACAGTCAGTACATTGATAGGTTTTATAAAATGCATTAATTTTTGTAAGATAGTCAGAGCCTCACCTTGCCAACATTTTTATGAAATATCAGAGTTGCTTTAATAAAACCCCCCAGTTTTCTGTTCTGTAATATGAAACTAGAAACTGATGAAATGAAGAATGAGGTGGAGTGTCTTCAGCAAAAAAGTGTGTTTTTATATATTTAAATGTAAAACATTGTGGCTTATTCATCCATTTCTCTGCCTGTATACAAGGATGACAGAGAAGTGTACCCCAGGGAGCTGGGTTTCGTGCCCCCTGTTCTGTTCCATATATCCAGGCTGGCAGTAACCTTGAGATGTAGTTTTGGAGGACAGTTTCAAGATCAATTTTTCCAATTCAGCTTCTCTAACTGGAGCCTTAGCTGATATTACTTGACCGTCAGGGTTTGTTATAGAAGGTCTTGCCAGCCACTGCTTTGGTATGAAAGGAGATTTAAATGAAAGCCAAGTATTGTATTTTATTCTGAAGCCGTCTGTGTGGAAGGACAGGTAATTAATTCTGCATGCAGATTAAGAGGGATAACTGGAACCTGTTGGAGAAGTAAACAGCCTTGCCCTGGCTGCTGCCTGGGCAGCACAGAGACCTTCTGCTCCCAGCACCAGGGACACCAGACCTCCCTGCAGCCTGCAAGCCTCCCATCACTGGGACTGGACAGAACCAGTTCCTCCTCAGTGCTTATCAGCCTTCCCACGCTGCACAGCAGCCTCTGCTCTAAAATCAACCCTTTTGTTTCCAGGAAGACAAAGTCCCAGTATCTAATAAACAGCTGTGAATGAATGCAACACAACAACAGTGACTCACCTTCATTTGCAGGTTGCCTCTCGCTAGTTTGTTTTTTGTTGCTTATTTGAACTGCTGTCATTTCCTCTTTACAAGCTGGAAAAATCCACAGCCCCCTGCTTCTGATAATGAAGTGCACAGCTAGAGTAGCTGACAAGGTATTTTTTAAATGAAAGGCATTTGAGCTCTGGAATTTCTCTAACATGGACTTGCACAGAGGGTGGCACAGAGACCAGCTATGAGTTTACTACTATTTAATAACTGAAATGCTCTATGAAATGTCAGTGGAGATCTTGAAGTAATTACACCCACTAAACCCCTCCAATTAAGATGTTACTTTCCACCAGGGACAACAGGCCAGAGTCTGTATCCACAGTAACTCCACAAAACACGTTAGAGACAGATTGATTTATGGTCCTGCAAGAGATAGTAGAATTTATACTATTCATTCCTTTTTATGGTAGTAGACCACCAGAAACTTAAAAAATACTTGTCAAAATTATTTATATGGTAAACTGAGGTAAGATGAATAAATGTTTATTTTACAGGCCAAAACTTCTTAAGGAGCATTCACCAACAACTTAGGTTTCTCATACTGGACAGAGGAATCACTGCTGCAGCAGATTTGTCAGATTCTGTCTATCATGTTCTTTGCTGAAACTGAAATGACTGCAGTTAGACATTTAAAAATCTGGGCCATGACCTTTTTAAACTTACTGTCACAAGGAAGATGAAAAAGCATAAAAGCTTCAGCCTTCACCTTCAGAGCATGTTCAGAGTGGCAGTGCACAGTGAAGAACCATTGCATTTTATTTATGCGCAGCACAATCCTTTAATTCCTGACCTCTCATTATAGCCAATACAATAAATAAAAGATATACATATAACCAGATGAGATATATGGAGGAAGAACGAGAAGAATAGCAAATTTAAACCCATACGAAAATCATACAAGTTTAATAAAACCTACATACCCATTTAATAGCACTCTATGGAAGACCTTCCCAAGACCCTAGAGAACAGGGCAATTTCAGAGATTTGCTAAGGTGGTTCATATTCACAAATAATTTTTTCAATGCAACACTGAGTCATGAAGGACTCAGTATCCATGATGACAGACAGGGAAGCTGAAACTTCACAAGAGGATGATGTTGGGTGATTACAATTAATCCATGAACACTGGAACTTCTATTGAGAGCATGAAACGCCTCTTAGTTACATGCAAAATTTACATCCTTTTAGCCAACTGAGATTTATGGAGATCAATTTTTTTAATTCCCTCTCTGGTGGCCTTTCAATGTCCTTGAATCTATCTCTAGAGCTCTAATGCTACGGCCAATTGTACTAAGGATATCCTATTGTGTTTTCTAATAAAGAAAATTAAATATATAATAACATTAAATATCTAATAATATTTTAATGAAACAGAAATAAATAAACTGGAAATTAAAAAAAAAAAATCTACTGTATCATGTTTTTATTTAAAATTTGGGGCCAGACGGTAAAACAGAAGTGCTGGAGGCACAGCCGTCATCATTTTTGTGGCACTGTATTGCCATAGCCCACAGAGATGCAAGGGCACATCTTCAGGAGTCACTTTTAACCTGACACTAGTTAAAAGCTTCTCCCAATAGTGTATTGCCATGTTAAAAAAAAAAAAAAAAAAATGGAAACAAATGTTTATCATGTTTTTTACTTTACAGTTCTACAGAGCTGTTGTGGTTACATATCTACTAGTGATATGAAGGGATTTGTGGATACTACTAATATAAGGGATCAGTTCAGAGTTTATCTGTAAGGTTTCCAGGAACATATTTATCCAGGAGTGCTGCTGCATCAGCCTTAGCAACACAACACCCCTTGGCTCTGGAGCCTGCCATGCTTGCTCTCAATTACATTTCTGTAGCAGCACTGGAAGCTTGTCCCTTCTTTAGCTGCCAGCTGGGTGCTCACAGTGCTCTGGTGTCTCAATGGAAGATGCTCAAGTTTCTATCAGTTTGACATTTGTGTTTTACATTAACAATTATAAATTTGGTTCAAGGTTCTCTTTTTACATGAGGAATCAATAACATTCATTGAGAGAATTATATTGCCCCCCTCTAAAAGATTATAGCTGTTTTGGAATAATTTCAGGTTACACCAAATGCCTTTTGTTAACATGTACACTTATTACTTTAGGTCGTTTCCCCACACACACAGACTTTTCCTGCTGCAGGGAACATGCAAGATCATGCAGAAGACTATTCAATTGCCAAAATGCTCTTTTCGTCCTATAGAAAATCAGATGAGAAGATGAGAACTTAAATACATTTCTTGCTTTCTCTCCAAATTCACCTGCTGTCAGAGTCAGTGAACCTGACACAGTCACAGCATACTCATCCATGGCAAAAATCTTCAGATGATCTTCACATGGAGGGGCAGGGCAGTGGCTGATCACCGGTGATGTTTACACTGAGGAGTCTGCAAAGGATCGAACCTACTGCAACACCTATATTCAAATGCTAGTGACAGTGACAGAATAAAAATGTTTAACATGCAGGCTTATAAATCAGTGCTTTCCTCTTCTATCTTTTGACAGTCATTTTAATCAGAGTGACATTTGATCCTATGAAGCTGATTGCCTGCAGTTCTAGAAATAAGTGTTTAATTCTTTCTGTTCTGTCCTCCAGCATATATGTGCTTTGCATTAGAAGAATGATGTGATCTGGTTATTTTAGCCCATGAAGCCACTTGCTTCCAATTGCTTCCTAACCTCTGAATTAAATAATTGCAAACTCTAATCTTTGATATCCACTAATCACCTACTTGAAGTATTGATCTGAAGCCCTTAAGTCCCCTAGGGATGAGAAATGGCCACATAATGACATGATTCTTGCAAAGAGGAACAACTCGTAAACATGCCAGACTGACAGCTTTGTATAGGAAATGGCATCACCAGTGCCTTTACCTGCCTCCCAGCTGTGCCTGGATTTTAAAAAACATCCTCCAAACCCCCAGTATATACCTTCTCTAGTGGCTGCTGGCTGTGGCTTTTGGATCATATCCCATTTAACAATCAGCACCACTGCCTTTTCTACTTCACAGCTTTCAGAAAATTACACATGAGTAATCAGAACAAAACCCTTGATGTCTTTTCTTCCCCGTTATGTTTTCAGAAGAGTTTCATTAATGGAGTGGAATCACAATCTGCTTTTCTCTATTCATATATGCATCCATGTAAATAAATCAGGGAGAAACAGAAGATTCAACATGAGGACTACATCCAACAGATATCAAATTAAACCTGCTGGATTAGGTTTCATGCTGGAAAAGAAAACCAACCAGCCTCAGGTTTTCTGAGCTGAATCACAAGCATGTACTTTTCATAAAATGTGTGTGCATACTCTGTGCTTTACAACCTAATTGTTGTCTTGGGCTTAAATGATTCTAATGTTGCACCGAAATCTGCATTTTTAAAGGCATTTTGGACAATAAAAAAAAAAAAAAAAAGACAAAAAAAGCAATCCAACAGAGGCTGCAGAATCAGAAAGGTTATCAGAAACAAATTAGCACCAAAATTCTTCTGCATTGCGACATGAATTATTGAACAGTAATAAATGCTTTGCAATGTCTTACTGCTTAATTATCTGTTTTGAAATGAATTATTAGTGAAACAGACATTTTTAGCTTGGAGATCTTTTGTTGTGAAGACCTCTGTGTTAAGTCACCCAAGAGAGTGTTTTTGCATGTAGTTCAAATGTAAGTACCTGCCTTTCCAATTATCTAATAATTTGTTTCTGCTGTATAGTCACCCTAGGTGCAGGAATTATCACAGGGCAGAGACAGTAAAAGGGAATGAGAAAGCACCAGTGAAAGGAGAAAAACACAATACAGATAAGAAAAATAATGGTGCAAGAAAATCCTTAGTTTTTGTATTGTAATATTACCCCATGATTCCAAGTCACTGTCTGTAGGAATGTCACGTCAACAACCTCACAGGCCAGGGTGTAAATGATTTCCAGCTGGGAAAGATTCCCCATTTTGCCTTTGTGGAAAGAATTGAGCAAATGGTAGTAAGGGAACCCACCCAAACCACTCTAGGGAGAAAACATAGCAGCTTTCTGGTGTCTAAAGAAGGCAATGGTAAGACAGGAGAGGGATTTTTCAGGAGGGCATGTAGGGATTGAAAAAGGGGAAATAGCTTTAAGGTGATGGCCTTCAGGGAAATGGATTTAGATTAGATATTAGGAAGAAATTCTTCACTACAAGGGTGGTGAATCACTGGAACAGGTTGCCCAAAGATATTGTCTACTCCCCATCCCTGAAAGTGTTTAATGTCAGGCTGGATTGGGATCCTGAGCAACTCAGGGTTTAGTGGAAGATTCCTTAACCTAACGGCAAAGCTCCATGTTGGAACTAGATGGTCCCTTCCAACACAAACTATTTTGTGATTCTACAATTCTATCCTGTTGCGGAAAAATCAAGTTAGATTACTGGACCATGTAAGAAAAGAAAACAGACAAAATAGGAGAAAACAGATTTTAGGATGTTGGAGTAAAACAAGAAAAGGAACAAGTGCCTATTTTCAAGTGAATCACTTTAATTATGTTGCAAATAAAAAGTCTTCCCAACACAACAATCTCTGTATGTGAGTATCTGCAGTAAGGGACTTGTGTGATTGCCTGTAACATACTTCTGCCTGCAGAGAATATTGTGCAAAGACAAGAAGTTGTAAGGATAGAGCTACCGATCCTCTAACAACTAACTGTGAAAGGAAACATCTGAATATTATCTCAGATTCTGCAATGTGAGGCTCCAGCCTTTCTGCTCTCATCAAATCTAGAGGTAGCCAGCATTGCAAATCTGCATCCTCTTCCTCTCTTTAACAAGAGATATTTGTTATTAGTAACATGTAAATTTGCTAGACCTGCACCAATTGCATCACAGTAGCTGAGTACCTGCTAAAGGGTTTACTATTCACTAACTGTGCTAGGGCTTATAGCTTGTCTTCATATCTTTTTCTGAGCTGAAACATGGCATACAGAGAAAAAAAAGGAAAAAAAAATTGGGGTTCTTATTCTGAATTACACAAATATATTTAATTATATTCTGTGCCATTAGCATTAAATGAATTGCTATTTCTGCTTGGAGTTGAGAGCCAGCAAGTTTCAGGGCTATAGCTGTGCCTACTCCATCAGGCAAGGGAAATTTGTGTGGAAAACAGCAGCTGTCTTTGATGAGGTTCATATCATGTTCATTGGTAACACAGCCCCTTATGATGCATATCCTGTTACGTATTTTAATATAGGGAAATACTTCAATCACCTTCCCCATCATCTGAAGGAACTCACAAGGGCTTCTGAGATCATCACATCAGTGATGTGCCCCTTTGCTTCAGACTGGTATCCATGTTAATCATTAAATCTGCAATCTTGAGCACTTGGCTATGAGTAATGAATTAATGTAGATAAGAAGAGTTTAATTTACACCAAAATTTTTCAGCTAATTGAGGTGTTTTGTTCCTGATCAGCATTATTTAAAATGTTTCAAAGCCTGTGATAGCAATTGGGCTTTTTAAAGCCCCTAGGACTTGAATTTAGGTAAAAATATTAAAATCTCTCCAATTTTAAAAAGACAAAGATTTTGTGTAATCCTATGTTAATACTAAAGAAATAAGAATATTTCAGACTTTGGCAGTATACTCATCTATTTATTTATATGGCTAGGAGTTTTCCAGTCTATCATGAAAAATCAAATCTGCTTCAGCTTTCAGTCAACTTCTCATATTTTATAAGAAGGACAATAGAATTTAAGAACATTAGTACATTGCTACATTGACCAAATGCCTGACATTGACAGAGATCCTGTTTTTTTCCTCACAGGATCATTCTTGGTTACATTTTCAGGTTACCCCTTAGGCTTTGTTCCCAGGAAATGGAGGAATTGTGACTGACTGCAAGCATCTCCACACAGGCTTTCACTGACTGAACATCATCTGGAGGCACAGGCCAAAATCTGTTACCGCAGGGAAAAACTTTTTGCTCCTACCAAAATCTGCAAGAACTGTGGAAATGGAGCACTTACAGTACCAGGCCATTTGGCAGCATAGTTACTGAGCAGGTTCTCTTCTGTAGTTTGCAAATCCCTGAATCCCTCCTCAGCTCATAGAGGGGAGCAGACACAGCAGCATCAACCAAAAGACTGACAGCTGTGATTCATGCTGAAGTGTTTCCTGCTGGGACAGATTGTAAGCACTGAAAAAATGCAGGTGGCCTCTTCAGACAAAAAGGCTCTTTTTTCCCTTTTTGTTCTCTTCTCCCTCCCCACTTCTGATATGTCCTTCCTGTAGTGGGCACAGTTAGTCTTATCTCTCCCTGTTCAGTAAGCTTGTTAGAGATTTTTCTCTAATTTGAGATGAAAATTCCTATAGTAAGGAAGGTAATAGAAGGCAAGTAATAGAAGGTAGATTACCTATGCTATTGTTTGTAGAGAGCAGAAACATCATGAAGGTAAAGAAGTTGTGGTTTTCTGGAAGGGTACTGTGCAGAGCAAAGAGCCAGGATGACACAAAGGAAAGTTGGGCACAGGGGTCTAGTGTAATCCTTCTGGAAAGCATCTGTATTTGTAAGTAGGATTTAAATCACCTGTACCAGGGATTTCCAATCCATTCCCCACTAGTTGCAAGTGACTGATCATCTCTGCATTTATTGGACCAGAAATTGGACCTGGGATTTCTTCCATGGCATCTTCACAAAAGGTTCTGTGAAGTGCTTTTGAATAAAAAATAAGCAGTAAGGGAACAGAAATTTAGTAGTTACTAATCAGCTTGATCTTAGACAAACACATTTTCCTTGAAGAGAAAGGAAAAAAATCACTGTCTCCAACTTACAAAGACTGAATGTGCTTCCAGAGTCTATGCAAGGTGAAGGTTTACCTTCTTGTGCAGTAATTATGTACCACAACTTTGCATAAATCCTACCACTCATTACATGTAAGAAAAAGGATTTTTGCATCATCAGCTCTGACCATCTCCACATGGTATTGCATTTCATGCAGTTATCCGTCCATGAAGACAATTTGACTAAAGCACAGCTTTTAGAAGGATGAATAGGGTTGAGGTTCAAAAACCCAAGAGGTGGAGGATCTTGCTCCTCTCTTGGTTATCCTTTTTAATGGGAAATTGTCCTTACATTTCAACACATGTGTATAATTTCTCACTGTCATGTGTATAGATTCAGCTCCCAAATATGTCTCTATACTCTTCCAAATATGCCTTTCTCCACTAGATTTAAAATTTCATGTGTATCTGGATTTTATTACCTGTACTTAAGCACAGGCATCAAGCCACCAGTCATGCTACTTGTGATACACTAAACAATCTGATCCTGTTAAGTTTCTCACTGCAAAACCTCTTCTCCAATCCTCATAGGTCTTAGAAAAATGCCTGCATTTAGGGTGTAAATAAATACTTCTCAGCCAATCCCCATTTGTGCCTTTAAGGAGGCTGCAAGACATAACTCCATGCTGAAAAGTGAGAGACAGAAAACAGAGATTTTTAATTTTTTTTGACATCTGTTACTGGACAGGGAGAAAATATGCTCTGGGCTTCTTGTAAACTCCCAACAACAAAGAGTTCTAAAAAGTGAGTAAAGTTTCTGTTGTATTTTATGAATAATGGGTCTCCTTTGCTTTTAATTGTGCACATGAAAGTGGTGGCTTACTGTATATTTTTGTAGCATTTTGCTAGTGATCTGCTGTTCCCATTCCAGACAAAGAAGGAAGAAGGAGTTACAGGTTCCTTAACCAAAAATGTAGTCTGAACAGGAAAGAAAGTCTCCCTCTCTGAATGTCTGTGGATGCTATTAGCAGATAGTGAAAAAATATTTTAAAAATAAAAAGTTTCAAGAATTGGCATTATCTAATTTAGTGAACAGTAATGGTGTATTTTTTTAAACATTTAGAACTGAAGCCTTCCTTAGAGAGAACAAATCATAGTTTAGTAACTCTCCTTAGAATGACAGAATACTCCCTTTTTGTGATTAAAGAAAATCATTATAACATTACCAGCAAATCTTTAAATATCGCATAGCAAAAAAAATATTTAATAACAGTGAAACATAAGCTCTCTCAAAGTACACCAGACAAATACTGCAACATCTTCCCTTGATGAAAATATAAGTTACCTTAAAACAGGAACAAGGAACTTGCTGGCTTGTTAAAAGTCTGCAGTGTAGTCATCTATACCTGAATTTGACAGCTTTGGTTACCCTTGGGGGAGCAGGGAAAAAGTCGCTTACAGGACATGTGTCAGTTTAGATATGCCATTTAGGACAAATTAATTACACCCTGGATTTACCTAGATGACAAGTTCAGACATAGAGAGCCACATTTTCACATATACACGTTTAGTCCCACCAATCCTATGCTGGTCTTTTTCTCCTCCACAATATGCATAGCTTGAACCACGAAATTCCCTTCCCCTTCCTCCAAATCCTTACTAAAGCAATCTTGCACACAATTTATCCCTACATGATCGTAGTTCTGGCTCACAAAGATTTCTGTCTTGTTGATCTCTGTGCCCTTGAATGTGTTACTAATGTGCGTTCAGTGATTTTGGCAGGAACAGAGGAAGCTGCTTTCCTAAGCTGCAGTACTGCTTTGGGTCCTCGGGAATGAATTCCCTTACCATGGTACAAATGCCTTTCTGCTCTAGTTGTCAGTCCAAATACTTTGGATTCAGCCCAGGGGATTCACATCACAAAGATCATCTTCAACTTTTTTGCATGATAGCTTATGTGCAATACTTGTGGGAAGAGATAATTTTTGATGGTATCTGGCCTGAGTATCTTTCACCTCTTAGCATAAAAAATTAGATTTCAACAAGTATGCTTCAAATACAGCACGTTGTGTCCTTTTAGAGACTTGCAAAGAACATGTGAATTTCTGCAGTTTCCAAAAGTGATATTGTAAAAGCTCCTGTGGTTGTCAAATTTGCAAAGATTCTGTTCTGTGAAAGAAAGAAGTGTTTCCTTTCCCTGAGCTTTGCTTTCCTGCAAAGACACTAACCTTGAAAAGGAGTGGAAGTTGATCAGTATCAACTGCCTGTCTCAAACCCCACGGCCATCTTACCTTATCAGTACTGCAGAACCTGTTCCCTCTGCTAAACCCGGGAGTACCTGCTAATCGTGGTTATTCCTGTGGGTACCAGAGTCCATGCAAATGACATCTACCTTCCTTTGAGATGGTGGCTGAAGCTTTATTTTCTCACAGTGACTTTTACTAGCTTGAAGCACATAAGAGAAGCTGGCACATTGACTTTTAATGCAGGTTGGGGAGACAGCCATGACTCATCCACAGCTAGTTCATCATCTTGCACCTGACAAGGACAAGGTTCTTAATGCCTATCTTCTTTGCTGCAGCATTGTACATATGTATGTCTGGACATCCATCACTTCACCACTTCTTGTCCTTACAGATGCTTTTTATTTTCGTCTGAACATATGTTTTGCTGTACATGATATACACTTCTCAGACATCTCCTGGAAGTTTCTTCTCTGACAGAGTAATTGCTGTGTTCTTTCTTGACAAAGTATTGATCACAAGCTAGTTCTCTCTAAAGCTGTTGTGACATTTTGATGATCAGTAAGTGCTATATCAGCTTCATTCAAATTTCTGGAAATGTCCAGAACTGGAACATGCTAGCAAATCCAGGCAGCTCTCAGAATACTATCCCTTTAATAAACATCAGGGAGGGATGGCTGTGAGGCACTCGATCTCCTGAAGCTAGTGAAACACCTATGTTTCCTTTCCTTCTTTGGAAAAGTTTCCACTGGCTCATCATTCTTTAGGCCTTTATATTTACAGTGAGAGTTGCCTGTTTACAATGAACTGCTCCTTGTTTCTCCCCTAGATTCTCATCAGCATCTAAATAAACAAAATGAACAACAAATAGCAAAACCAAACAGAATTAAACACTGTCACAAAATGGTAGCATTCCTACGAACAGAAAAATCAGCACTAGAAAGGTTACCCTATCAACAGACACAGAGAGATAGTCCTCTAAGATTTTGCCAAGTATCAGTTCCCCTGTGGTCCAGACATAGTATATCATCTTATTAACCACCTCCTGGAAACAAGACCAGAATTAGGATACTCTACATACCCCATGTCTATAAAATAAATAGTAGCATATCAGCCACACTGTAATTGTTTCAGGAAAAAAAAGTTTTTTCATTGCTGGCGCCACAAGGAAAATACACTTAACATTTTATTTTTTTTTTGCGTGCTAATGAAGGAACCATTCTATTTAGCAGTTCTAAACTTAATAGTGATCATAAATCTTCTGACTAGCCTTCCAAAGTGTCAGGGAATGAGTGTTTTATTTGGTCTTCTGTCTGTGGAATAGCAATATTTGTGATCTTCCAGTGGTGTGTAAGCCTATGTATCATTTCTTAATGAGGGAATATGAGAGGGTCATGCTGTGATCAAATCATTCATGTCTTCTACGCTGCGGGTCAGGAAATTAATAATCTCTGATGACTTTCCTCTTCAGTCATTGCTCTACAACTGAGCCTTAGTTTGTGTCTCACTGAAGCCTCTCAGGGAATCCTTTCATGGACATTTTCTTTTCCTGAGGAATTGCCAAGCTTTTCTGAAGTGCCCCCACAAGCACAAAGAATGAGCTCACTGAGCATCTGGTTTACCCAAGTGACTCTCCTCCTGGCAAACCTTTGTGCTTGCAGCTGCTCAGCACCAGGGCTTCCCATCCTCCCACCTCCCCTGGATTCAGCCTCTGACAATCTTTTTCTCTAACTTGAGCCTGTAAATTTAATCTAATTAAATATCTTTTATTAATTAATCTCCAAAAGAGAGGTTTTATTTTTAGCCAATATCATTGTTCCCATGAGTTTACACTGACACAAATTTAGGAGGGATTTGTGTTAGGTTGGAAGCAACAGGGATGGAAAGATAGGAAAAAGGTATTGCTTAGGTTCACTCTCCCCTGCCAAGACTACTGATGCATGAAACCAAATGCTCTGTAGTGAGCTACCTATTTCCATTTATTCTTTCTGGTTTTCTCTCTTTGTAGTTTTATTGCAAAGTTTTTGCCCCATGTGTTTTTAGATGATCAAAGTTAGTCAGAGTTGCATGGCTCCAAACAATAAATGAAGCTTTATTGCCCTGAAGAAATGCTTTGATTTCGAAGCAGCTTCTATTGACTTCAGTCCAGAGAAAAAAAATCCAATAAAATAACTTCTGCAGCAGAAAAATTCTGCTTCACAAAGACCTCTCAAATTCTTACAAAGGCAATTGTGGAAAAAGAAATAAACAAATCATTGGGTTAAATTTAGAAAATTACCTGATGATTAAGGATTAATTGCCCAAAGATTAAGTAAATTAAGTATATATAGTCTGTTCAAGATCTGTCTTTGAAAGTTATTTTGCTCAAATCCACAAACAAAATGAGTGTATTTATTTTTTTGGCTTTCTAAAAGCAGAACCTTTCAAATAATATTTTTTCACTAAGGCAAAGCAAAATGTGTACTTATGTCTGTCCTCTGTCTTGTTTATATGTACATGATATATATGTATAGATGCATACGTGTGCATGTGTATAATATGCTTCTGTTTTTACTAATTAGGACTAAGATCAATAAAATTCAGCTTATGTTTTCAAAATAATTTAATTGCACTTATTTGGTAAATATTTTATTTAATTTCACTTGTTTACATTGGCATAGGGTAAACAATTTCTAAAAAGGAACTTATGAAAATCCTTTCTATTCAGGGGTTCTCTGTGAACAAAGCCTAATTCTTCCCAGTGTACTTGCCATTCATAATTATTTCCTCAATAATTCATGCAAATAATTAGCAGCCTAATTCATTCTTAAGCAGGTTCATTGAGCCCATTTGAATCCTGAGCTATGGTGGTTAGAATGAGCATTCTGTAGGGTTTCTATCCTTGATGGCAGAGGCAATCGAATCAAACTTTTCATTCAGTGTAAGCACTCTTCTAAATTGGGATAGATTTCTGTGTGTGATTTAGAACTGTTCAGTGATAGAAGTGAATTGTCTGCAACCCTCTTGATCAATTATCTGGTGCAACCCAAAACTTTTGATGACTACGTTCTTAAATTCAATAGTCGGTCTGAAACAAATTGTGCCGTTAATCATCCTGACTGTAAGTATGCTGAAAGACTGCTAAAAGACAAACCAATGTTTTAAAAATCAGAGGAATCTTTTGAAAGGTTGTTTTAGTCTGCTCTTGATAACATCGAAGGAGGGAGGGAGAGAGGCCTCCCTCTGTTGACTTCAGTCTCAAGAATTTCAGTGACCAAAAGTGTCTTGAATTGGACAGAAGAAAAGAGAAATTTTAATTGATTTCTACTTGAGATAACAATTTAGGTATATTTTTTCAGAAAACAGGAGTTTGGGACTGTTTTGTATTAGTTTTCTGAATTTGGATTTTTCTTTTTCCTTAATGCTTCCAATTTGCCAGGCTCCAAGTTCTCACTAATGCCCTTACTGCAAGTCCCTCTGAGTTTATTGGCAGATAAGATGATAAATAAACTGTTTTAACTCTGATATTGTTCAGCTGAGATTTGACCAAGTTAGAAGTGGTGTACAAAGGAGGAATAAGTCCCAGTGGAGAGATGGAGCTGCTTCTCACATTGGGGGCACTGGTACCAGCTTCTGAGCATAAAGACATATTAGGCTGACTGAACACCAAGAGCTGCTGCAAAAGAGTGCTAAAAGATGGATGATGGTTATGACACTTCCTCTCCACTCCCAAAAGGCAAGGTAATTCTTCAGATTTTGCAGTCTAACACATGAGACAATAATTCTGGCAAGTTGTTGCTCCTTGTTGTCGTGCTGTTTTGAGCAATTTAGGAGCTAAACTGTCACTTCAGAGGTTAAGGTGCCTCAAAAGGATAAAACCTCTTTTAAATTGCAGGTCCCCCCTTCTTGGAGAACCTGCACTGAAATATAAGGAAAAGAACAGCATCTGCACTGCTGACAAGGGAAAACGCCGAAACCTCACCTGCCAGGTTGCTGCAGTCCTGCCTGGCAGAACAAGGAGAGAATTTGTCGCAGCCATGATCCTTTTAGGGCCCCAAAAAAGACAAGACCAAGAAATCCTGCATACTGATGTTAAGATCTGACAGCCATTGTTGAATATGTGAGGCTACTGCAGCAGCACTACATTCCCAGGACCAGCTGGCAGCAAGGCTCAGTATGTGTTCCCTGTTAGCACACACACAAAATGCAGACAGACACTTTCTTACAACCCGCCCCTGAAGGAGAGGGTAACCCAGGTTCTGGTTAATAGATTCCTTGGGGCAGATTAGACTGAAATAATACTGATGAATGATCAGTGTTTGTAAATATATGTATATATGTATATATATATATGTATATATATATGGTTTATTTTAGAACAGACTGGTTGCAATGGAAAGCAGGTATGAAGCAATTTGGTTACTATTATCTATACTAATGTAGCAATATGAAGGTGTAAAAATATCACTTGTTCAAGAACACGTAAAAGAACAGAAAGGAAGGATAAGAGTAGGGAAACATATCATCACCCATGGATCTGTGATAAGGCTTGATTGCTGCTGTTTAGATATCAGATAGTCATGGTCTTGATGCATCAAGAGCAGGGAAAAGAGTCATGTCCGTTTATTTCATTTTCATGCCCTAGTTTGTATAATTTTTTCAATAAATCTTTTAAAACTACCTCACATTTGCATCAAATGTGCTAAATTTGACATTTTTGCTCAGCAATAGCTGCCTGAGAGCTTCTGTGGTAGGAGTTGTCCCACACTGACAGGGCAGTGCTGATGGAATGCAAATCCACAACTAGCAATTATTTCTCATTCTGGTTCTTTGATTATTATTTTTAATCTTGTCAACAATATAAAGCCTTGCTCAGTGGACACTTGCTGTGAGAATAAACACAGAGAAAAGGTTTAGATAATCATCTTTTAAAACTGAAGAGACAATTTTGGCAAGGACCACAAGCAAAGAGCATGTGTAAAAGATATCCGTAGCATTTAATTCTCATTTTAGTAAAAGCTTATGTCTGAAAGTTTCAGAGAAAGTTGAAGGATTCCAACTGAGGTACCAAGTGAAAGTGCATCTTAAACACCTATATTTCACCTAACATTGAAAAGATGTTCTCAAGGGTTGGATTCAGAGATTACACTCTTGGCTGCCTGGTAGCGCCTGTATGTGGTTCTGGGATCAAACTGGATACTTGGAGTTTGTTATTTTCTTTAACCATCTTCCTGCAAAATGTATGCTCCCAAGCAATGCTGTATTGCCCCACTCCAGTCTTACAGATCTGTCTGTTATTAGAACTTCTTTTTCTGGCTGATCCAATTCAACAAAGTCCTGCTCCAAAGAGCTAATCCGGCAGCATAAGAAGGAATCTCTTCAATAATGTTAGACACCCCAAGTGAGCTTTTTGTAGATTTCTGTTTGCACTTCTGACAGCAACGTCTTTAATAGAGGGCTGGACACAGCCTTCAATTGTTGTAATTCAAAGAACATTTCCAGGAAGAGCAGAGACAAACTAAACAAACACAATGTCAGGGCAACACCTCTCCACCCTCTACTGAGTCTCCTCAACTCTGCTGTCATGAGACCCCATATGGAGAACTGCATCCAACTCTAGAGACCTAAGCATAGGAAAGATATGGATGGGTTGGGAAGAGATGCAGAGCAGGGACACAAAAATGCACATCTCTGAAATCAGGCTGAGAGTTAGGGCTGTTCAGCCTAGAGAACAGACAACTCTGGGGTGAATTTATTGCAGATTTCCAGTATCTAAAGAGGCAATGAGAAAGATGGGGATGGGTATTTTAGTAGGGTCTGTTGTAATATGACAAGGGGTAAAAGTTTTAAACTAAAAGAGATAAGATTTAGACTATATATAAGTAATAAATTTTTCACAAGAAAGGTGGTAGAACACTTGAACAAGCTGCATACAAAGTTTGGGAATGCTCCATCCCTGGAAACACTGAAGGCCAGGATGGATGGAGCTCTGAGCAACCTGATCTAGTTGAAGATGTCACTGCTCATGCAGGGGGTTTGGAATTCTATGACCTTTAAAGGTCCTTTACAACCCCAAACTATTCTATGATTTTACAACTGGCTCTGGCGATACAAACCTCAGCTGCAGTTGTTACCTTTCTCGTGGATCCAAGGGAAGGAACCAAACCAGAGACCAAATCAGGAGAGGTGGTCACATGCTAAATGTGGTTAATGACACATGGCTATTTTATAAAGTATTTAAATACCTAATACTGCTGAAACAGTGAAAACACTTTTAGGGATTCACAGGACTCTGCCCTGGGCATTGCATTATTTGCAAGTGTGCAGCTGTGCTATGGCAATTTGATGGGTTATGATCACAAAGTATGAAGGCATCCTCAAGCCAAGGCAACTGTCTGCCAGTAAGCTCCTAGGGACCCTGAGAATCCCATCTATGCCCACTTGAAGTGTGTCAGCATTTTGTACAGAGTATCAGATTGTCAGTGCCTGGTAGAAGAACCTTGAACCCTTTCTACTTGGAATGAATTTCAGCTTGCCATCTCCAAACTGTCTCACAGATTTCACTCTCTCTTCTGGCCATTTGCTTTCTTCTCCTCTCTGCTGTTAAGAGACAGAATGGAATTCATGTTTTCTGGCAGTGTATTGAACCAGAGGGAATATTTTCATTAAACCCAGAATTGAAAATTGCATTATAAGCACTGAGATGCTGAAAAGTCAGGTTTTCAAGTCCAGGAGATTTATAAGGTTTTAAGAGTCTTTTACTGACTCTTCATGCTCCTGGAGAAAAGCTTTTAAAATCAACCAGAGAGATATAATTTCTGTGTATATTTATGCACATATATATGCGTGGGTTTGAGTTCTGCCCATGTCTCCAGTTATTCTCAGGAATGCTGGATATAATCCAGCTTGGTTTTCTTTTTCAGCACTTCCAGTCAAATAGAATAAAGAATATCTGTGGCCTTAAGCTATTGTCTATTAGAATACTTGCTAAACTAGTGCAGGATTTAAGCAAAATCTATGTCTGATGGATTTCTCACTGTGCTCAGAAGTGTTTCTGTATCTCTTCTTCCCCTCTTTTTAAGGAGTTACAGACTCACAGTTCTTCTCTAGTTGCTAAAAATTCACCTTCCTTCTCCCCACTTCTCTTGGTTCTGTGAGTTATCAATCATCAGACAGCCAAAAACATTAGAGTTGACAAAAGCCAGGGGATTCTTGCTTCTCAGAAACAAAAATTTGTTTTTCTAATAAGAGATATTTTGGATACTGCTTAATTGTTTCTGAAAAATAGATTGCTGTTGACACTGAATGCTTTGATAAAGACCAAATTATTCTACTGAGTGCACTGCTGGTCTCATTCACTGGCTCTATTGAAATGTTGTTCTTCAATTCTCCTGAAACTCTGCTTTCTAATTTTCTGTATTAATAATCCTCTGAACATTCTGATATACAGCCCTAAGTACTTCACAGAGAAACAGTCACTCACCGGGAACTCTTTTTCCTGTTTTCTTTGGCATCTGGGGGGCACTAAGCCTGAAATAAATGAATACTTGCTACCAAAAAGCAAAAGACCTTGTGCTTGCAAAAGAAAATATGCCACTCAAGATCTTTGTTTTATCCATTATTTTGTCCAGGAAGTGAGCATCTTTCTGAGTCACATGCAGCTGCCTGTGGAAGGCCTAAAAAGACAGCATAAAATACCTCACTCAAAACAGATTCTTCAGTTATACTTTCTTCATTTCTTATTCACTTTCATTTCTGAAAAAAAAAAAAAATCTTTGAACTGAAAACTTAGTTTCTCATTTCTGTATTTCATAAAGCTGAATATCTTATGTGAAATGACAGAAAGAACCAGGGCACTAAATTATTCAGAGGCTTTCTGAGAAGATAGGGGACTTATCATAATGAAGGTTAAATCCCTGTCCAGGTTGGTATTTGCTGAAAATTGCTTCCATCTGTTTCAGCAGCTGAGGTAAGATGTGCTGGGATTCTCAGTGTAGAGCCTTTGTCTCCAGTTCTCTATTGTATCTGTCTGCTCTGTGCAACATACACAGAGTTTTCTGGTACATGCTGCGGTCTGAAATGAAATAGTTTGAGCATCAGCAAGTGTTGGGCATGGAGATGCCAGGGCTTGCTGCCTTTGCAAGACTCTTCCCAGCACCCGAGCTACTTTCAAAGGAGGAGGCTGGTCAGCACAGAAATATTTCAGTGTGATGTCCATGCGTGTGGCTGGAAGAACAGAGGTGAGTGATCAGCTGGAGTTTGCACAGGGAGCTTGCACACTTGCCCAGAGGTGATTCCAGCAGTCAAAGCTGTTTGAATAGCAAGGCAGGTCTGCATTACAGCTTCTCACGTTGTGCCTGTCCTCCATGCAGTGAGTGTCTTCCCCATGAAGGTGGTGAAACATGTTTAAAAATGCCATAAAGAGTTAAAAGCAAAACCAAAAATTACTGAGAAACAAAGAAGAAATTCTACCTTCCATTTTTTTGCTTTACTTTTCTGGAGAAGTCTGGATAAAAATTATGTAGACTGCTTTCTGGGAATGAGATTCAGCAACCTCCCAGAGGAAAGAGACTGCAAGTGGAGGGGCTGTAAGGAATATGGTGTCTTCTCCACTATTCCCTCACCATCACCAAAACTGAACCTTTGAAAACAAGTAGTGAACCTCAGTGTAATATTTGCTTCACAATATCTGCATATAATTCCATTGGATTCTAACCCTGCTGACATAATGTCAGTGAGGTTTTACCCATTTTAATTTTGTTATCGATATCTAAGAACTTCTTGTACAACAGAATTCTGCACTGGCATTTACTACAGGATGCCATTTTTGTGTCATAAGAAAGAGAGTCTGGAAGTCTAGACTGGCTCACAAAGCTTCTTGATTTCACATGAGAGGAAAGTGGCTGGTGTCATTTGCTACCTCTTCCAGCTTGTAAATTTAACTAGGGAAAGTTTTGTTTGTTTCATGTTGGCCCACAAATATGAAAGTAGAACAATTCCTGCTATTTTAGAGTGCAGAGTCTTGTGGAAACTGCGGCCATTGGGTGGAGCTGACATAATGGCTCCTTTGTGGCAGTTCTATAGACAATCTATGTCTACGCTACCAAGTGGAAGACAGCCAGAGAGAAAGCATATGGTCGTGAGGCTAAGGAGCATCAGCTGGCTCTTGCCTACCTGGCTTAGGGCTCACCACAGTGCTGAGCAGAGCAGAACAGAGTTGGCTAGGTCTACAAGCCTTTGGCTTGAAGCGTTTCCTGGGTCCTAGGCAATGTCTTGCGGCTTAAATACCTGACTACACTTTTTTTTTTTCACATTTTTTTTCATTTCAAAGTACCTTATATTGGTGTTGTAGGTCACCAGAATACTGTTTCTATAACGAAACTGAGGATGTGTTGCATAGCTTTGCATGGGGCAGAAAGACAAACGAGTGCTTGAGGGAGTAGAGGCAGCTGGCATGGCAGAAGACTGTGTGGGGCACAAGGAGCCAAACCTGCTGGAGTCTCATCCATAATGTTTTTGAGCTCTTCCTGGAGTAAAGTATATCCCTATTTTGCCCAGGAGAAAACTGGGTGAAGTGACCCCAAAGCCCAGAAGGAAATGAACTATTACTTTAGCACTGTGGCCAGCCAAGGTGTGCTGCCCAAGCTTTGTTCCTGGTTTGTTCTCATTAGCAGTGTTAATGTAATTATTGTCTCTAGATTTCCAGGTCTCCTATGAACTCCTGGTGATCCACAGAGTTTATTGAATTATCTGTCCCTCACCCTGCAAGGAGGTAACTACTATCCCACAGGAAACCACAGCAGGAGATTTCCTTTTGCCCTCTTCCTTCTGTGAGCTTTACGTCAGGAGATGCAATGTCCAGTGACCATGCAGTAGCCTTTTGGCTCCCAAGTGTCTTTTTTCCTTGGTATTTAAGAATGTGGTACATGATGTCTTACAGCACAACAGCTTCTTCCACTTCTAGTGGCAACTCTCCAGTGCTTCAGCCCATCATGGGGAGCCTCTATACATTTGATGAGAAGAGGAAGTCAGCATTTGTTTTAATTCTGGCCTACTTGCCTTTAGGAGAATTGAAGCCTTAAGCCTAAAGGAGATTGTTAAACCCATTCTGAGACATCAAAATCAGCAGCAGTCCTGAAAATAAGGTCATGTTAATGCAGTAACCAAACTCCTTCTAGGCTTATCATGTTTGAAAAATCATTCTGTAGCATTGAACTTCCTTCTGCATTTCATTTTGCAATAATACTTATTCTGAATTTTCTCAGGATTATAAAAGATGGTTTTTTGTGTTTGTCTCTGTTGACCGTCTGTTTCTCACTGACCTGAGAATGTACAGTTTTGTTTTCCCCAGCCAGAGATCTTGAAGGAAAGGGTGTGAGACTTTTCTTCTTGTGTTTTCTTCATTGTTTATTATTTCTTATCATTACATTCTGTTCTGGACCTGCAGAGTTCTTCCTTGCAGGTCAGTTCAAGGCACGAACCTCCAAAGCCCCATTACCAAATACAAATGCAAAATACCCAATGCTCTAATGCTAACTACCTAATGCTCTAATGCCCTAATACTTAACTACTAAATGTTTCATACTAAAATGCTAAATGCTCCCACCCTCAGGGTGGCGTGGATATTTATATTACAATCCACATAATCAGTATTTATAATTTTACTCCAATAACTATTATCTATGTTAGAAGGTTAGACTCTATTCTAAGCCAAGTATAATGTGCCACCTCACTGTAGAACATGGAGCAGATGAGGAAGAAGGAGGAAGTCCAGAAGTCTCGTGGACTTCTCCATCTTGTCTTCACCTGCTTACCATCCTAAAAACCCCATATATCTAAAATTCTCACCCTGTGATAAAGCTACACACTATTCTACTATCTAATACACACTCTTGAAAACTCTGCTTCATTTCAGAGCTTAAAAGCCCTTTTTCCATGAATAAAGGTTAAAAACACTGTTTGTCAGAGATCTTAAAATCTCTTAAACGTGCAGAGAAATATTTCTCATAATTTCAGACTCTGACAGAATCTGACTTCAGAATCCCTATGAAAAGTGCCTGAGAGTGCTGTGTTCACCAATGGCTTCTTACAAATTTATATGGAACGGCCTTTAAACTTCCCTACAACCACTTTTCAGATGCTTCCATCTTAAAATCCACAACAATCTTCTATAAATGCAACTTACTTGAACTATTGATGCTCTAAGATGACAGATATTTTTCTTCTGTGAGAGAAGATATGTGACTCTTCCATCATGGCAAACTCCAACCTTCAGTGAGCACGGAACAGCCAAAAACATTGAAAAGTACCTCTTTGCTTTTGTAGTTGCTTTTGTTACTTTTCTTTTAGCACCTTAGTCCAATTAATGAACTTAAACTTATTTTCTTATTTAACTGTCACAGTCTATTTTAAAGTGAAATACAGTGAAGGAGAGAAAAGCAGGACACGTGATCAAAATTTCAACTCCACTTGTGTTGGATGAGGTTGTAAGTCTTCCAGTAAGTGCTGCCATTATGAGTAAAGGTAGCAGAACTGGGATGAAATTTGGAGGCATTTTAATCAAATGACTCCCTGCAGGCACAAACTTTGGAAAAAGAAAAAAAAAAATCCAGTCTATTTATCACAGCTCTTGCCACAGTTTCTGACCAAGCTTCTGTTCTTAGTTCTCTATTATTCTATCACCATTCACCTTCTATTGGGTTCCCAGAGTAAGGCTCAAGTAGTTGCTAAAGCATGTACTTTTCAAGAGGCTTTTTTCTTTGCACCTCTCAAGGGAGAGAAAGGGAACTTTAAGGGAACAAACTGTGAGATGAGAATGTCAGTTTTAACCTTCAGAAATATTTGGTACTTTGCATTCAGACCACTGCAGCACTGGCCATTGTAGTTTAGTAGTAGAACTGGAAACTGAGAACCTGAAGACCTCAACTCTTCGGGATGAAAGCCCATTTAGTACAAGTATTGATTCTGGGTCACTTTCCCTCAGCAGGCATTCAGCAAGGATGCAAACACCATTTCTAAACAACAGATTTAAGGTGGAACAGACTTCTGATGAAATACATCTTCTTTAGTTGTTGCTGATAAGTATGATAAGAGAACTTGTAACAAAATTTAATAAAGGAAAAAAGGCTTGAGAGTAAATACCTTGAAGGGCTTCTTTCAAGTCATATTTGTCGAGGTGAATTATTACACTTACTTTAGTTTAAATTTACTTTAAATCTGAACTTCAGAAGTTTTATTATTCATCAATTTACTGCATTGGGTTTTTTAAAGGAGGATTATTTTTATCGGTATCTTGACTCAAACTGTAACAGCGAAAAGACAGCTGCATGACAAAAAGTCTACGTTTTGCAGGTAGCAAAAGATCAGGTCTAGTAAACTCCTGTAGAGTAGGTGTTAGGATCCAGTCATTAAAATTGTTCAAGAGGTGCCTCTGCTCAAATTAAGATGGAAAGGAGACCATATGCTGAAATCAATAGTAACAGAGTTACCTGTCTGCCCTCCCGCCTGAGGTTACCTCTTGTCAGGTCAGCTTGCTTTGGCTGGGGAGCTTGGTTTAAAAGAAGGACTGGTACAATGGATGAGGTTTAGATGTGTTCTTTAATGCATTGGAATGCTCTCCAGGCAGCTCCCAAGGCCACATGGCCTGGAGCTCCTTCCAGAGAGCACATTGTCTGAGAGCTGCGGCATCCAAAGCCGTGGGGGCATGGCTAACTTGGCCAGATATAGGGTTTACCTGTGCAGATATCTAATTGCAATTATGGGGCAGGGGCTTGACCTTATAAGTCTAAGCTCTCAGCTTCCTGCTCCCAAGGGTCCTAGGTTTACACCTCGGTGTAAAGAATTTGGGCTTGGCTTTTCTATCCATTCCAGCTAATTGGACTGCTACACAATAGTATGGATTTTATTTACCCATAAACATGAGGGAGGGAGAGAGAGAAAGAGAAATAGAAAAAGAGTGAGGGAGAAAAAGTGAGTGACTTTTTAAGAGAGACAGATTAAGCAAATCTGTCAAATATCACAACTCCCGATCCTGATGGTGTCCCATTGATCCTCTTCTTCTCATCTCCTTGGTGGTGAGGGTCCCCCAAAACACAGAATCCAATAGATTAATAAGCATTTGGGCCAGGTGGGAAGCCCAGGTACTTTCCCAGGGAGACGCCAAGTTTGACAGAGTCTCTTACAATGGACTCTGGATCTGTTGTATCACTTGCATCCTGTACAGTATTGTGGCACAAGGCCTCAGGAATCAGTCTGGGGGGCTCTCAGGGGTCTTTGATGGATTACAGCACTCCCTCAGCTGCCCCTCATGTGACTGTCCCATGGATGTGGCCTTCCCAGGGTGGGAGGTTTCACAGCTGAGCTGGTTTGTGTTAGAGGGGATGGGTGTTCACTGCCTGTGATCAGGGCTTGCACCACAGCCCCGAATCTCTCCTCCCCGCTTGGTTTGGGGGAAACCAACCAAGTGTGTGCACATGGGTCTGTGGGCTGTGGCCTCACCCACCCCAAACACAGCCAGAACCCGTTTTCAGGACAGCTGCAGGGTTTGCCCTTCTTGTGAATACATTGTTCTCCCTCAGCCCTGTTCACTTCTTCCTAGCTCCGAGATAATTGGACAGGGGAGTCACCTTTATTTTATCTCAAGTTCCCTTAGGCAGCTTAACTCAGTCCAAAGCTCCAGTCAGGGGGGCATCTTCAGGGAGGGGTGGGCTTAGGTGGTCCCAACTTCTTTATACAGTTTTGCCATAAGGGGCAAAAAGTCCTTCACAACAATGTTTAAGCCACTAACCATCACATTTCAGTCTCCCACAGCAGGTTGGGAAAACCAAGACTGAGTCTGTTATTCCATCAATTTCTCAGCTGGGACACAAGCCAGCATTAATAGAGGTGCTACTGGTATAAGGAAGAATTTTGTGTACCCTGTGTGCAATCTTAATATACCGGGTGCAATTCCACATTGGTAAATATAATGCTATTATAAAATAATATAATGCTATACTTATAAATGAAAGTGCCATCTGATTGCTGACAATGTAAATTGGTTTTGTTAGTAGTAATTTGATGAATATCAGTTGGAAAACAACACAGGTTTTTAAAATAAAATACCTATTGTAACCTTACCAGGTAAATAGTAAACATCTCACTGAATAATTCAAGTTTGAAAGGATTTGAGTGCTCCTGAAGGCAAGAGAAAAAGTAGGAGCTCAGATGTTAGCAATGCAGACTGCCTGTTCAGGGGTCTAACTTCTGACATCCATTTTTGAAGATCATTGGCTTATACAATGAATGCTCTGCAAAGTTGCCTCTCTTATAGGGAAGTCACAGAGGGTGAATGTGAAAATATTACAGTATTGGAGGAACAACTTCTTAAATTGTCTGCAGGGGAAGGGAGAGGGAGTAGAAGAGCCTCCTTCCACATCACTGTGGCATAAATCTGCCCAACCTTCTTTGCTAACAGCCGCAGAAAAAAGGAGAAGCTGCAGGTATCTCACATGCACTTGCAAGGGAATTTCAATTGGACCTAGGTTTGTAAACTTAACATTTTCCCAAGGGGTCCATTTAACCCTATAGCTGCTCTCTAACAGAGCTGGGTACCAGGCACTTCAGAGATTGGTGCCACAGCTGGGATTTCTTCTACCCCATGGAAGCTTCTCCCTGATATCTGTCAGTCAGTATCTAAATTATAGAAAATATTATTGAGGATTGTTTTGGGGAGGGCTGTTTATTTATAATTACAGATGTTCTTACAGTCTACATAGGTGAAACCTTGGCCTCTCTTATCTTCTATTTCAAAGAATTCCACGTGTTAGTTATACCATGTGGTAAAGCTGGGAATACAAAAAATTACGTTGTGTTTTCTCAGAAAAAGTTCTTCAAAGGCCTTTATTCAGCTCTTCAGGCATACTCTGAGAAATACATTCCAATGGGAAATGTCATGTCTTTTGAACTATCTGTTGGAAGTGGAAAAAATGACAAAACAAAAACGACACCCCCCCACCCCCAGCAAAATTTGCAACCCAAACAAACCCACTGCAACAAAAGTATAGCTCCCACTGCATATGAGTTTGAATCCAAACTGCAAAGCTGAATCCAAATGCTAATCCGAGTTCAACTTCTGGATCAGGTGCAGCTAGTCAGGCATACAGATCCATGCTTGTCAAGAAGAGGCTGGTGAGGACAGATGGGAGTGATGAACCTCCTGAGGGGAGGTTTGCAAGCTGAAGAGAGGGGATGGGCGCACAGGAGGTCTCAGCCCAGAAAACAGCTTTGTTCCAGAATTTCTTGGTCCTTGAAACCAAGCTTGCAAGCTTCACTCTTTTTGAGAACCAAACTTGGAAGCTCTAAGTATGGTGATTCACGCTACAAAATTCTGTTCTTGTAGCATTGATACCACTGCTTTCATTTCTGGTGTGCAGGATTTCACCTAGTGAAACCAGGGATTTGGGTACTGAAATTTCTTGTCATTTTCTTCAGCTAATTTTAGCAAAAAAAGGGATATGATAAACTTGTACAGAAAATATTAGAACCAGATTTTTTTTTCTCCTACTCTTATGCTTCTTTTTCCCCACACAGTTTTATACTGCTGAATCTTTTGTTACCACAATTCTGGATCTAGTAAAAATCCCTAAAACCAGAAGTGAAAAAACAAAACAAAAACCCACACTCATCAGATAAAGCAAAGGAAAAGATTTGAGCTACAATCTGGATCTACAGAAGGCCTCACTCCTCCTATATGTGAAATCTGTTATTCAAAGAACTTGTTGACAATTGATATAATTATTTCTAATTATTCTTGATTAGAGTCCTGGAATTATGTGATTACATCTAAATATATGCATCATAAATGTAGAAGTTACAGCCTAGAGAAGGAGGAAATGTAATTTTATTTTTCAATTTATTCATTTTTACTAGCTAAAAGGACTCAGAAAGTTTAATTTTTGTGATGCTAAACAGAAGCTCACTGAACTCATCTTTATTACATTTGTTTTTGGCAAGTTAAGTAGTAGAACCTCTTCAGTTATGGAGGCAAAACTCATTGAGTTTTTCTAATATTTAGGAAGCCTAAAAACACTTTAGAGTTGAGTGATTGACATGCAAGTAACGTGTGTATGTATTCTTTCAACAAAATCAAGTCTGTAGTGCTAAAATAAGTAGGTTATTCCTAGGAGACTACAACCATTGGAGAAGCAGCTATTAATTCAAAGTTAACTTGTTAATTCCTCTCATGATAGAAATTAAAACTTCATGTTTCCTTCTACTGTAAATTGAACAGTGTTCTTGGGATTGAAGAATCCAAAGATTCTTTAGCATTTCAAAATCATAATGGTGCTTTGAAGATTTTAATATGTATCAGATAAACACCTGATTTTGATTTTTTTCTTTTTTACATCTTTATTAAAAGCTGTGGCAAAGCTACTGGATCCTATTCTGCTAAAACTGAGAGTGATGTAGGCTAGGATTAATTGCTAAAGTCAAATCATTCTGCAAGAAAAGCAGAAAATTGATTGTAAAATCTTTGGTTAAGACCATTTTTATTAAAACTGTGCATTGATTTTAAGGGTGTTGTGTCTAAGACTTCATCCTCCTATGTGAGAGAATGCTAAACAAAATAGATCCTGCCCACCAGCAGCTTGCACTATTGGATAAATTTCCACTGCAGCAAGCAGAAACTTATTGCCAGTTTAAGTCAAGATTGGAAGCATCTCACAACAAATTACTGTTGCATAAAGATTCTACTGGCTAGATGAGCTTTAGTAAGTACTTAAACGACAAATATATTTCTGTTTATTAATTTATTTGAGTTGATGAAGAAAAGCACTCTGTGCATTTACAAACCTGCAATCACATTTTAATTTATATCCACTTTCACTGTATACATGTCAGGCTGCACAAATTATGCCCTTCAGGAGAGAGTTGAAAATAGGTGAGACCTACTGAAACTCCTCTGGCATTCTCTTTCCTCCAGAAGCCTTTCCAATGCATACAACTGGCCCATCACAAAAGCTCATCTGTCCAAACAGAATCCCTTAAGTCAAACCATAACACTTGTTTGGAGGTGGATACCAGCACTATATGTGCTCTGGTGCTAGAGGATCAGAAAATGAAGAGCAAAGATTACAACATGCTAGAAAACAGTGGCATGATCTCTGGTGGGAGAGGAAAGTTCTTGATAGATTTTAAGGCTCAGAGTAAGGAAACCTCAGCTGAAAATCACTCTCTGCAAAGAAGCTTCTCATTAACTTATGATAACCAAGAAGACAAGCATCTGTTTCTGAAATCTCTGATTCATTTGAAGTTACTGAAGAACCTCAAGCACAGATCAGGCATCTGGTCTGGAGATGCCACACCAGGCTCTCCTGTGAGCTATTGAACAGATAGTTGGTTACACCTGGCCAGCTAACACCTACTTCCTCAGCAGAGGAAGCCTGAAGGTTGGGTTTGCTTTTTGTTAGGATCTGCAAGGCTGAGCCCTTCTGCTACAAGAGGGACAATCTGGTTGCTGCCATGCTAAAAGCATGACCTAAGGTTCATGTTCTTCCTCTGTGTCTCTGAAATGTCTTGTCCCTCATGTATGCCAGGATGGATTGCAGGGTCTGCAGTTGTAGCTGGACACTTTCAGCAGACCTGAAAACAAGACCTTGTTCTTGTCCTCTTCCTTGACAGTGGCACCCTGCACCTCATGGTCAACAGCCAGAGAAGCACACTCATCTGCATGAAGGGCATGAAGATACCAAAAAGTACAGAAAGACTTGTGCTCACCCTTCCCACACACATTTCCAAGTTGTGCGCCAGGGCTAGGAATTCAATAATTCTGCCACATAACCTGCAAAGAGGCCCTGTCTGTATCTATCTGTGCAGACAAGCTAAGACTGTCTGTGACCTTGCTCTTGATACATTAAACAAGCATTTCCATCACAGTCATTTGGCTGCTTCCAAGTCAATTCACTGCTTGAGCATAAATTTTTCAGGAGTAATTATATCTAATCATGTGTGACTTAAGACACGTGAGTAAACTAAAGGTTCAGCAGCAAGGCATGAGATGAATGAGAATTTGGTTGCCAAGGTGTCATGGCTTAACCCTGGCAGGCAGCTAAACATCATCCAGCCACTCACTCCCATCTCCAGTGGGATGGGGGAGTGAATTAGAAGAGTAACAGTGTGAAAAATCTTACTTCAAGATAAGGATGGTATAATAGTTAAAAACCAAGCAAACCAGCAAACCAACCAACCACAGCATACAACCCCTCCCCATTCTCTCCCCAAAGAAATACAAAAAAATAAAAGGGAGAAAACAAAGCTAAACTAAGGAAAGCAAGTGATGCAAAAAAAAAGAATTCCCAGTTGTTCACAACCAAACAACTTCTGCTCAGCTAGAATCGAAGAAATTGAGAACATCTCAACCTGAACAACCTCCCCCATGCCCCGTTTTATTGCTGAGCATGACACCATATGGTTTGGAATATCTCTTGGGTCAGCTGGGGTCATCATTTTCCTCTCAACCTCTTGTGCACCCCCAGCCCACTCTCTGGCAGGGCAGTGAGGGAAGCAGAAAAGATCTTTACTCTGTGTAAGCACTGCTCAGCAATAACTAAAGCATCAGTATGTGTGTTTTCATCACAAACTCAAAATAGTGTCTAACAATAAAAACAACTCCATCCCAGCTAAAATCAGTATACAAGGACAAAAAAACATGAGCTGGGAGGTAAAAAAAAATAGAATGTAACCAATCCCAAAGAGACTGAGTAAAGCACAGACTGTTTCCAGGAAAGAAGTAGAACATGCAGCACTCAGTTTGAGTACAAAAGCTAGTCTTGGGAGGGGAGATTATCTTTGTTTTCAGCCAAGGAAAGGACAGGATGCAAGAGACCATAGCAGGATGAAACTGCCTCACTTCATGAGGGAGAGCAGCAAGATAAGATGGCCTTTGAGGAAGCAGATTTTGATAGATTCAGGCAACTGGTAGTAAGATCTCATGGGAGGCAATTAAACTGAAAATGGAATAGATGGCTATTTCTTTAAGGAAATGCTCTTAATAACAAACTTCCAACTGTCCCAGAGAGTAGGAGGTATGCGAAGTTTAGGAAGAGGTGAGTGTGTCTGGTTCCTGAGTTCTTCGTTGACGCAAAATCAAGAGGCACATAGATAAGAGAGAAAAGATTTCTGAGTGCAACTCTAAAAGAGGGAAATCTGGAAAAGAAAGACATGATATAAGATGCCTTGTTCATCTCATAGAATTTCTTCTTAGCTTCTGTAGCAACAAAAATAATGAGGAGACAGACAGAAAATGTGTAATCCCTTATCAGTAGAGGTGGAAAGCTATTAGAATGTGTTTAATGCCTTTTGCTTGCAACTGTTAAATGATTTTTTTGCTCCCCTTGGTGAAAAGGTTAACTGCAATCAATTGACTAATCATTTCATACCCATGACAAAGGGACAAGATGCACCTCAGGGTGTATTGCAGCCGCAGCAAGAGCAGAGCTCTGTGAAGCCATGAAATAAATGAGCTTCTGGGAGGCTGGGAAAGGCAGGAATACTGCTAAGCCTGTGTGAGATGTCAGGAAAGAACCAAGCAAATCCCAGCCTTTGGGTCTCAGAAAGACCCAGCAACAAAAAAGCTTTCTGGAAACACTTAGAAGAAAGCTAGATGTATCAACTGTCATGGGTTTACTGAGGTTACTTGGGAATAAATGTCACAAGAGAGTTTGGTAGAAGACAGGTTGAGCTACAATTACCCCTCATTATGAGGCAGGAATTGCATGGTTTTGAAAAGTAAAGCAGAAAAACATCAGCCCTCAGCAGGAAAATAGCCTACCAATAAGGAAAGGAGTTGTCTGCTTCTCTCAGCTATAGGATGGTCAGTTCTGGATTTCTGTGACCACTTTTTGGTGCTGGAAAGACCAAATAAAATTATTGGAGAAGTGGGAAAGATATGGCTTATGAGGAAAGACCAAATGAATTGGGGTTGTTTAGTCTGCACAGAGGAGGCTGGTGTGTAGGTATGAGACCAAAGAGCAGTGACTGCCAAAATAAAAAGAAGCTGATCTCTGCCTTGTGTAAACTGGTAGGAAGTCACATGCTTGCACTGCTCCTGGGAAGCTGAGAACTCTCAGGGCCCTGGGAAGATCTTGTCCACTGCCCTGTCCATCTTTCAGCTCTGTGTTCTCCAATTCTCTGTAAGAACTCCAGTCCAAAAGACCTTGCAACCAAACAGCCCCATAGCGACAGTTTGGGTGGGCTGAATGAGGGAAAGTAGCATTTTACCATTTCACCTTCAGGGCTCCTGGATGGCATTGCAACCCCTTGAGGATGAGCTGTGTTTAATAGCTTCAGTGACAAGCTGAAAAGTCTTGCAGGGGTTTTTGGTACAGCTGCTTGGAAGCATTAGCAGACACCAATATCATTGAGGCAATGCAGCACAAGCAGCCATCCCTGCACCTCTAGCCAAGCACCCCGGGCCCCACAGCTCCTCTGCCTGGCAGAGGGGCTTAGAGCTGAGATGCTACTGAACTCCCCAGAGCTTTGCAGCTTTTTTTCCAATCACAACAGTGACTCTGAGCAGCTTCCAAATAAAAGCAACACTTGCATAAATCTCTCTAAAGACCTTGCCACTGTTTTTCTCATTTGTCACGAATATGGTGCTGATGCTGAGACTGGAGATGGGGAAAGCAAATGGATGTTTGCAATTTGTCAGAAATATCTGTGCAGCTGAATCAACTGCTACACAAGGGTCCCCATGGAAATAGGCCCTTGTTGTGATGTGTTAGCGCCAAATTTTAGCTCTGATTATCAAATTTCAGCCTTGTCAAATCATCTCAGCCAGTGAAGCCACTTATGTAGCAGACAGCAAGATCAGTTCCCTGCATGAAAGGCTGGATGTCCGCACTGCGGATGGATGGAGAAGCCACAGAATTAGGCCCCTTCTGCAGCAGAGACATCAGTGCACAGAAACTGACATCCAGCTGCCATTCAAGTGGCTAAAGCCTCTGAAATGTTGAGATAAATAAAATGGGAAAGGTTTTTTAGGCCAGCCGAAGGTAGCTCTAAGGAGCTGTGACTCAATCAAAATCTGCAGCAGCCATACAGGATGAATCCAGCTCAGAAGATAGGTATGAAATAGATCTAAATTGAAAAGGTAGCTCAGGTCCTGGTAAAAGGCTGAGTGTACCATCCTGGCTCCAGTGTTGCTGGTTTCCAAAAATCCCATGTGCATTTTAGAGGAGTCATTGTCTTCTATACTGTCCCTACTTTAGCAAGCTCTGAAAGGATTTTACTTACATAAAATGCAGTTTCAGCATAGGTATGCTGCGAAGATAAGACCAGAATGCAGAGCAAGGTAGTTGCAAATCAGTCATCATCTTTCCATGTGCCTTTGACACATGACAGTACCTTTCCATTTCCCTGTGCAAAGTTTTCCTTGGTCAAACTGCTGAGCTGAATGAAACACATATGCCACCCTGAAAGCTGAGAAGAAACATAATTTTACAAGTGGTTAAACTAAGCCTGGAGGACTCTTGTTTTCAGAGACAGGCACTAACCATCTTTAGTAGGTCCTTTCCATCTCTGGCTTTTCTGAAGCTGTGAGTCTTTGAAGACTGTGACTGACAGGCTCATTAACACTGAACAGCCTCAAATGCACACTGAATAACTCAGAGAGCTAATTAGAGGAACACTGGGATAAAGCGAGCGTGACAATAAAATATTTCTGATGTTAATTAGTGGAAGGAAAAATGAGAGGCTTAACTTCCCAAAAGAAATGTGAATTGAGAATGAGTAATCCTGCAGGATGCCAAGTACTCGGAGCGGCTTCAAGGCACATTCCTAGGGAACCATTGCAGCAGGGCACCAAATGGGGATGCTGGGGTCTGCACATGTCAGAGGGATGTGTCCCAAGCAGATATCTGGTGAAAGAATGGAAGAATAGCTTGTGGGAAAGACCTGTCTGAAAGAAGGAGTGATTCCTTTCTGCCTGTCTCCAACCTGATATGCAGGCTTTAACTCATGCAGGCTTCTGAGAAATGCAAAACAATGGGGAAAGAAGTGAATTTTACCCCAAAATAAGCAAAACTAGGAGTAAGGAAGTATTGGAAGAAGAGATATACCATCAAAGTGGTATTGACATGTGTTGCTGTGCATCAAAACTGTTTCCCACATTGTTTAAAATGCACTAACGTGTTTTTTTCTGGTCTCTGTCCTCTATCTCTCTCTAATTTCTTCCAGTTTGATATCTCCAGGACACACTTTTTCACAGGTGTGCTCTTACACCTTCACACACTCACCTTCTTTTCTGTGACTCTTGATAGCAGTGGCTCTGGCCCCTGCAAGGTTCAGGGACAAGTCTAGTCCCCCAGGGGAAAGCATCAGTGTCTAGCTCCATCCTGGCCCTCATCCAGTCTGGATTGTCTGTGCTGATCCTACCACTCTGCCCACATACATAGGCAACAATTTCAAACAGGAGAAATACTATCCAAAACTGCTAGCATTAGTTTGGGAGAACGCAGCATGGGGTGGTTGCTACTGCAAGGGTGTCCAAGAATCTCAGTGTGGTGGAAGCACAATCTCAACACCCCAGAGCGTGGAGATTCTCCAAAGAGAAATGCAAGCATACCTGAATATGTCTTTCCTTTTTTATATAAAAGAGAAGGAAAGGTCATAGTAAGTTTTAGAGACTAATCCTATGGATTGAAACAGATGTTCAGTAGCAGATGCAATTGCCATAGAAAGGTGGCACAATTTCACCTCCCACACGTAACACAAAAGGAAAATTATGCGTTTTCCCAACTACTGCTTTCTTCCTCGTATCCATTATCTCATTTGACTTCAGCATGACATGTGTTTTCTTATATTGGGCTTACACTTAAGAACTTTTTTTCTGTGTGTAAAATTAATATATGTATTTTTACTTATGCTGGTATTAATATCTTCTTTGTGGTGCCTTTGTATTTGCTCAGAGGACAAAAGGTTGAATGTCACTCTTCTTTAGTGTGTAAAACATTCAATTTTTCCTAAAATTCCCAAAATTGCTATTCCCCATAACAACTGACTGCAGCATTTGTCATAATTTTTTAATGCTTATTTCTGATGAAATAGCTTGGAAGAAACCATAGAGAATGATTTGGATAGGGATTAGAGCAGTATAAATAACAGAAAAACCATTCCAAAATGTCACCAGGGGGATTGTGTTGGTTTTTTCTGAAGGCTTTTATCACCAGCACATCCGAGCAGTGTTTTTATATTTAATGACCAAAGAAAAAGAGTTTTCTCCTTCAAGACAGAGTATCTGTGTTGTGTAAGACTTTCTGAAAGCACAGGAGATGGTCAGCCAGCCATCAAGGTTATATCAGGAAACCCTGTCCAAAGAAATATGGTCTGCATAAAGTTTAAAAGCTGGGGAGGTGACAGCCCTCTGTTGAGGATGAATTTCAGCAGGAAAAAACCTGTCACCTCCCAGCAGCTGCAGCATGGTTCTTCCTGGCTGGGGTAGACAGACCCCTCTTGGCAGTTCCAGTCACTGCCATGGAACATGACAGTTCTTCCTTTCAGGGATATAAGATGCGACTAAAACTTTGCATTTTGGCTTCTACAAACCAGAAAAACTCAAGAGCTCAGATAGTAACAAAAACGTGACTTGTGGAACCAGAAGAAGAGATTATAGTATTTTTGTTCCTTTTTCTATATTACTTACCTGTTTTCCTTGCAAAGAAATGGGCTCTAATCAGAATTAGTAGTGTGAAAGTTTTAGCACACTCCCTCCTGGGGTGGTCACTGCTTTGAAATGATAATAAAGAGATTGTTGATTTTAACAGCAGGCAGAGGATAAAATTCAGGAAAGAATCATCTGCAAGTGTAATTAGTGCCTATGAAATATCCTTTTGTTTCTTTGTTTTTCATAGCTCCTCTGTGGACAGTGCATGTGGATAAAGAGCTGCATGAGGGTAGGTGCATGCTTGGACCAGGAAAAAGAATGAGAGCCCCAGCCACCACTAAAAGGCTCCTAAGGCAAATAGTGCCAGGAAACAAACATAAAAATCGCGTAGCCTCCAACTTGGTGTTGCAAAACTGCAATCCAAGCAATTTTTGTTTCTCTTAGTGCTGGAAAACAGCACCTGCAGGTCAGCACAGCTGGCAAATGGCAAACCAGTTTGGTGTTCAACTGAGGAGGAGCCAAAAAGGGAAAAGTGATAAAAATTGTTAAGAAAGAACTTAGTGAAAGAACACACTCCAGGATTTTCAAGCACAAACATCTCCTGATTCCTGCCCAATACCAGAAGCAGGGATACTTTCAAGAAGACAAACATTCTCAAGGAAGGCAGGCACACCAATTACTCATTTCTCAGGAACAAGAAGAGCAGCAGCCTCGCCACTGTGCATTGGCACAGTCAAAGACTCATTCCTGTGCCTGTTCATGAAGAATCAGTGCCTACCCCAGGAAACACTGGCCGGAATTGAGCAACCCAATTATTTACCTGCCTTGCCTCCTTCAGCTCCTTACAGAGCGTTTCATACTTTCTTTATTTTCCTTCATTTTTTAGGACATTTCCTGTCTGTTTTTTTAACTGCATTGCAATTTTTAAACATGTAAATTCCCTGCTCCATTGCAAAATCATGGGGAAAAACTCTCATCTTCAAATAGTCCTAGAAGCAAATATAGAAATATGAAATGCAGAAACATAAACAGGTTACCGTGTCTCCCTCCAAACATGAAAACGTGGTGTAAAAAAGGGAGACTAAAAGCTTTGATGTGGGAACTTTGAAACTCTTACGTAGTCATACTGGAATTTCGTTCATTTATGGAAAACAAACAAATGAACTAACAAGCAAACAAAAAAGTCAACAGCCTAAGTGCTTAAGCACATAAACTATTGTCTTAAATTATTTGGGGTCACTAATGTTTTCTCTAAAAGTCTCTACAAATCATGACTTTCTTTGTGCTGTAAAAGATTACTCCTCTTTCTGGAAACCAGGAGAGCAGGACTGTAAAACAAAGGAAGTTTTTTCAAGGGAGTTGACAACTGAACTGGAGAAATTTTGTTATAAATGTGTTTCCAGAGACTTTCTGCTAACAAGAGGCAAAATGCTTTCAGGGTAAAATACAGAAAAAAGTCTGAGAGAATGTATTGTAAAATTACAATACTTCTACACCTTTTTAAGTAACTTATAAATACTTCTGAGTCCTGTCCTGTTTGAGCCTATAAGTTCTTCTAGAGCATGAAATGAATACTCAGGAAAGAAGATAAATCCCCTGTGCATGTTACTTAAAAAACATCCATGCACAGATATAAAATATTGATTTAACATTATAATAATTTAATGTTATAGTAACTTAAGTCAGTATCTACTGACTTCACCAGGTTTTTAGGATGGTTTCTTAAAATGTGTCAAAATTCTGACCTTGTGTGTTTCACTGAGACTCAGTCTTTCTAAAATGTATCAAAATTTGGACCCCCTGTGTTTCACTTGAGAGTTTTCCATGTAAGAAACAATCTAGATACGTAAGGGTTTCATTTTTTTTTTCCTGTTGTTCTTCCCAGTTATGGCAAGGACTTTGGGGTTCATCCACACAAGGAAAGAAGGACTAAGGCTTTTGGCTGTGCTAATTCAGCTGTCAGCAGGCTCAATATTGACTGAGTAATGCTTAATGGCTTTCTAGCTATGTACGTGTAGGAGCAAAATTCTGTTTTTCAGCATATGTCAGATATATATAGATAAGGATAAGGAGAGTAGCAAATAGTTACACAACCCTAAAGAAAGGAAAGAAAGCGATAGACATGTATAAAAATGGGATTTCTCTCATCCACCTGGAGTTGTCAAAAGGTATCAGCAGGTTTCTTTCTCATTTAACTGAGCTTTCTAAGAGGTTGTTTCTACGCAAAGAAAACTAACTGGGATTTCTCAATTTAAAGGAGACACTCAGGTGCCTCCAAAACCTGGTTTGTTTGTTTAGCCAAGGGTGGGAGGACCTGAAGAGCTTTTCTCCAGCAGTACCACTGAAGCAGCTCCATGGTCTTTGGATGACTAAAGGAAAGAGAGATTCTCACTTACAGTACAACTCCTTTCTGTCCACATCTGTCCTGTTCTTCTCTGAAATGAGTAATTTAATCTGAGAGTGCAAAAGGACACTTAATGTGGAAAGAAACGGGACCATCTTGGCTTTCTTCCTCAAATAAATGCTGATAGGTGAATGGCTACCGCCCCTACTTTCTCTAAGTCTCTCCACCCACTTTTACATTTCCTAATTAGATAATCGGCAGCTGATTAAGTGCATTTATCGTACCACGCTCTTCCCGCTCTTCCCACACAGCATTCCTTGTCTTGTGTTAGACATTAAGAACTGTGTGATTCCTACAAAAATAAACATGATCTGTATTCATACTCAGGAACTTTTACAGGTACATTATCTAGGACCAAAATCTGTGAAACAGGTAGTAAAGAAAAAATGTTAGGATCTTAACTAAAGCCCAGACCACTTTGTCTGCCTCAGACTGGACTGAGATTATGGAAGCCAGCTATCACTTTTGGCTTCAAGTTTTGGCTATTAACTCTATTTTGGCTATTTGCCACAAAACCCCAGGAGGTAAAAGTAGCGCTCTTGATCACTGACTTTTGAAACAATACTTTCATAAAGCAATCCTTAGGCAGCAGCTTGTCTTCTCTTCCCAATCTACAACTTTCTTGACCTAGCAAGGCAATATATCTGTCATATTTTGAAGGTATCATATTTGGGAAAATGCCAAAGAATCGCTCCAGGCACTTATTCTTTTGTAACATAGATGCTATAACTGAAATATATATTTCTCTGCTGTCATGTATTCCACAGTGCATTTGGGGAACCTCATTTCTGTGATTAAACAGAGACTTATTTATATTTTGGCATTTCTACAATAAAAAATTATTCAGGTCCTGGTGAACTCACAAGTATATAATGAACCACTCCAGCTCCCAAATGACCACATTGTTCAGGCTAAGTACATCCTGTCCTAACAGTTATGATTTTATCACCTTCTCACCTGATTAGCAGAGACAAGTCAAGAAATGGGAACAGAATTTTTCTCTGTTTAAAAAGCCTTTCTCCCATTTCTGTCATGCAGTGTATTCCTAACCCACCCAGGATCAGGGATCTCAGCCCTTCCTTCACACACTTTCACAGCTATCAGCCACCTACCTAGGGACAGGAGGGCCAGAGCTGACTCTCTTTGCTCTTAGACATATTACTATGCAGGGCTAATTTCTTCTTTGTTCTTCAGTTACAGATCTTGGATCCCAACATTCTAGAAATATCTGAGCATCTGTGATCTCTTACTTGCTTTGATAAAAGACATATTCAACTGTAAGTATGGATAGTTAAAAGAGAAATAAATTTAACCCAATGCAATGGCCATGAAATGACCTATTTATGAGGTGAGCTCTGCCAGTTACATTTTCCCTGAGTAGCTTTTATATATATTCTATACACAATGTTGGGTTGAACCTAAAGAGCCTCATTGCCTCTCCTTTAATCTCAAATGTTAACACTAGACATAAGTCTGGATGCATATCCATTACCCTAGAAATAGAAAGGAGAATGACAATTTACTTGTCTTCACCATGGTCTTATGGACTTTGTTTTGGGATACAAGAATTGTTCTCTGGCTGAATAGCATCACCTGAGTCACAGTTAAGGGAATCACCCAATATTAACTATTTTTTATAATAGACTGGTTTGGGTTAGAAGGCACTTTAAGGATCGACTTGTTCCAGCCCCCTGCCATGGGCAGGGATGACACCCACTAGACCAGGTTGCACAAAGCCCTTTCCAACCTGGCCTTGAACATACAGTTCTCATAGTTCATCATAGTTTGCCTACTACCTGCCAGTGACCTGTGTGTCTCCATAAAGCATAACATCCACTGAATTTATTCTGAATTCTCATTCACCAGTTTATCTTTGTCTTCCAATAACTATATGGTGAAGATAAGCTTCTACACTGCTTTTCATGAGGTGGTTTCATTTCTCTACATTGACTGACATAAAAATGCTACAGGTAAATTGAGGAACATGTTGATCCTCTGACAACAACACCTGCCTCTGTCAGGGTAACTGGTCTGTCATGGCCTGTTTCAAACTAATTCTTAAAAAATACCCTAATAGTCTACAGAAAAGCTTGTATTATATATTGGTATTTGAGCACACCTTATTGGCTAGAAACTTTGGAGGAAAACAAAAAAGAAGATTGTTCCTGATTATTAATTGGTAGGTGAAATTCGACACCTGGAAAAACAACTTTTGTTGACAATTTCCTTTTCTAGTACAACCCATGTAAAAAGACTGTACCCCAATGGATAAAACCCTAAAGCAGGCATAAAGTAGCTGTGATTTTTTTACTTATGTCTCAAGGAAGGAGCAGCGTCTTTGTTAGCACAATAAGTTTTATCACTGAATCAGAAACCAAATATGTGTACCACAATCTTCTTGGGCTGCAAAATATCACATATCAATCCATGAGCTATTTAGTTAGTGCAGCAGTCACACCTCATGTGAGTCCTGTAGTGCACATCAGGATACCCTACTGTGTTAGCTAACCACAGATTGATTTACATTTACATCACATTGCTGTTATGGGGCATAATGTCACCTCTGCTCACCTTTCAGCGAAAGTCAGGAGAAACAACCAAACTCTTCTAACTGTCTTACCAGTTTCCACCTTAAGTTGTTTGAGCACCTTAGTCTAAACATGTTCTGGCTTTAACACAGCACAAAAGAGGGTTTGTTGCTCTATTATCTAATGAACAAAAAGAAGCAACTTTTGGTTTTATCCTGAAGGTAAAATTATTTACATTCCAATCTCTTCTATTACAACTATTAAAATCCCATTTCAGAAATTAAGTCCCTATTAACTTACAGTATTAAAATCACTGGAATCTAAATGGAGAGGAAATAGATCTTGTATCTTAATGGCAATTCATTCAGCTTATTTGGTTTTTTTTTTCCTCTTGTTAAAAATGGCAGTAATACACAGAAACATTGCTTTTGGGAAGCAAGTGATGACAGATTCATTTAAATGCAGGTTTTGGTGTCTATTTCAAGACTTAGGATTTAGTAGAATTATAGAAATGTCAAGCAGAAAGGCTATCATCCCACTATACTGAGAACCAGGCATCCTTGGATTGCACTAGATAAATGTTTGTTTAAATTTCTTTAAAGTGTGTCAAATAAGAAAGACTTTCATCCATTCCTAGGCCCTAGAATGGATGCGAAGAGCAAGATTTGTTTAAATATTACAAGGTGGAGTCCATCTGACGTTAGGGATAGGTTTTAATATTGGACTGGATGATCTTACAGGTCTTTTCCAACCAAAATTATTCTAAGCATGGGCCAAATTTCATTCTTCAGTCATCTCATACAAAACATGTACAAACTGTACAGTACACAGGGTGAGTTACCAAACCATGAACCTCCTCTCAGGATCATTTGTATTCATGCTAGGCTCTGGTGGGATAGCAGCTAGCAGCTGACTACTGTAATTTCTGGGCCTGCATGTGATCAGGTACGAGACACATGTTCTGCTGTGGCTGATGAAGCACAGCAGAACTGCACCTATGCAAGGTACAGTCAGTACGATGGTCTTTGAGAGCTTGTCAGCAACTGACTTAAAAACATCAAGTCAAGTCAGGCGTGGGAGAGATCTGCAGCAGTGAAATTAAATGTTTCAAGTGCCATAAACAAATGGCATAAAAATAGGAGCAAATCTTTTGGAAAAAGTGAGGACATGAGTGCTGCAATCACAATTCCCTTCAGGTAATGTATGGAGATTTAATGTTGATGTTGAATATTAATGAATAATAATTGATTTCACTTAGTTATTCAAGAGATAAACCCACTCATTTTTAAGCTATGGGAGTTGGTAAACCAGCTAATGTGATTATTACCTTTGAGAGCTCCTATCTACCAAACTGCATAACAGGGATTGCAGTCTAATCCTAAAAGGTAGCGAGAGGACTCCTGCTGCCAGCCAACCTACATCACACACCTAACGTAATCTTGCTGCCATGGACACTGAACAGCTAGGGAAAAAATATTAGTTAGAACAAAATGCTTTAATAAATAATTGACTTAATATAGTTCTGTGTTAATGTATTGGTAAAATGCCACCCAACACACCAAGAGCCAAGGTACAGGAAGACAGAGGAAGGATATGGGTTGGCTCTTCATTTTCTAATGTGGTCACAGGACACCAGCAGCCAGAACTGGGCACAGTCAGCAAAAGTAAGCCCTTGAAACCCATTTGGTCTTCCCAAACACTTCACTAAGCACGGTGAAATCAGAAACAAGAGAGAAGATGGTGGCTGCCTCAGGGATGTCTTTTGTGACTCTCGGTATCCAATGAACACAAATAAAGAACAGGGACATGGAAGTGGCATGGAAGCTAAAATGAAGAGAATAGGCAAACAGACAATGTAATTGATACAAGTAATGAGCAGTAAATGTATGTAGTAAATAATAAATGTAGCTCAGGTCCATACAAATCTTTGCACAAACATTGGAAACATGAAAGAAAGGAAGACGAATTTTCTCGAGTTACATGAACTAGGATGAACGCAAAAGCCACAAAAGCAGGATAAGGCAAACAGAGAGCACCTTGCTTATGTCCATGTGTAGGTAAAACTGAGGATGCAGTGTGAATACTCTCTCAAGCTAATTAAAGGAGGACAGGGTAAGAGAGCTTTTTGCAAACAGAAGGCTTTTATTCAAATTGAAGGGGAAAAAGAATGTGAAACTAATGGAATGTATGCACTAATTAACCTACAAGCAGGAAAGCAGTGTTCTTTTTTGCATTTCTTCAAACAACAGAACACAGTCTGCTTTGCCAGTTGGCTTAAGTGTACTTCAAATCACTTGCAACCAAGATTAGTTCTGGTTAAAGAAAATTCCTCATATGAGAAAGCACACTCATAAATATTTGGATAAATTAAAGCTGTATTTAATTTAGGAAAATGCACAGAATTTCAAAACACTTATAAATCCAAAGTTATAGAGTAATTTTAGGAAGCTTATAGGATTCTTCTGCACCTCATGCTTAACCACTGGAACTGAAAGAGCTAACTTGGGTGATAATAAACTGAAATATGCCACATGTGATACCTTCCTTGCTGAAGTGTGAGAAAAGTCTGGACAGAGAGAACATTACCTTCTTCAGACAGGCTTACTTTTCCCTAGAAATCTAAGCCTGTGTTATCAGTGTTGGTTGAAGTAGACTTATTTTTCTATACAAAAAAAAGTTGCCTTATATTTTCATGTGGTAAAATAGGTCCAGGGGAGTTGATCTGTCAAAGTAAAATTGAACCAGAGAACACATTTTACAGGAAAACTGAAAACAGTTAATCCATGAAATGGAACATGTTTCATATCTTTTTCTGTCCTCAATCATCACAGCAAGTAGAAAGGTTGATCTGCACCATCAGGTTTTTGTTGAAAAGATTTCTTATTATGAATGTGAAGGACTGGAAATGCGCAAGTCCCTGAAGCCTTCTGAGAATCAGAGCCAGTGACTGTGACAAATAACACATCCATCAAAGTGATAAGAGGGTGAAGAAACAAAAATTCTCCATCACCTGGGGGAGGAAACGAGCTGCTAAAGAGACATACATGGAGGGTTTTATACAAAAAAAAAGATGTGTGTTTGTATTTTTTGCAGAAGAATTTGAAATAGGAGATCAACTCTTCACTAGTGCTCTGTGTTGCAAGCATAATTTCTGTAATAGAAAGGCTGAGTCCCCATTTTCTATTTTAGGCAAATTGTACTATTTATTTTTTTAAGAAATGAGGGAATCAAAGGTAATAGTAACATTTAAAGAAATGGAGAATTATTTTTGTAATGTGAGACTGGAACAAATTTCTCAGAGAAGTTGTGGATGACACATTTCTGGAAAAGTTCCAGGTCAGGTTGGATGGGTCTTTGAGTAACCTGGTCTAGTGGAAGGTGTCCCTGCCTGCAGCAGGGAAGTTGGAATTAGATCATCTTTACATTCCCTTTTAACAGAAGCCATTCTGTAATTCTGTGACTGAAGTCTCAGTCCGTTTGATGCCAAATGGAACCATCAGCAAATACTTGATCAGGATATCCTCTTCATACAGCACTACCTGCTATTTAGTTATTTGGGAACAGTATTTTTGATAATGGAAAGGTGGATGCAAGCTTCTCTAAGCAGGAGTAGATATTGGGATATGCATCTATAAAATTGGCTAAATTAGTTCTGGATAATATAGAGAATTGCAACACAAAAATCTTCTTGGTGTTAGAGAGAAAAAGAAAGCAGTGGTATTAACAAATAAATAACACATAATCAACAGGGGATTCTAATTATCTAGAATTTATTCTTCAGCCCTGCTGGTATTAGTGTTTTACTGAAGGGAAAGTAGCTTAGTAGCTGTTATTTTAGGAGATATGGGTCTTCTTTGTTACAATATCCTTACTCCAGATTTCATTTTCACTCCCTATATATGAGTCAGTGTGGGATGAACTATAATTATGCCTTTTCCAATCTCTGAAGTGCAGCCATTATCAGAAAAGAACCCCACTGTGAGAATGAAGTTGACATGGTATGTAAATAAGTAAGCTTTTGACGTAATATATGAACTTATTAGTCTTAAAACTTACAGTATTATTTGATTACAGTGATGGTAAAATAGGCAATGCACAAATGAGAAAAAAATACCCTCAAAACTATATTGTATCTGATGTTGATTTAGAAACATGTCTCTAATATTTGCACAAAAATTAACTGTAGATTTCTTCACACACCATAGTACTCTGCACACCAAAACACTGAAGCAGCATCACCACTCAGACTAGTGAAAGTCTGTATTTCTGCACCATGGAGTTAGGGCAAGAATGTGTTATCCAGAATCTGAAGTCCTTGGGTGTTAGAATAAATTTTAAAAGAACAGTAAATTCAAATAGCAATATGCATAGTTTATGGTGGTAACACCAACAGAAGGAGCAAGAGAATGACAGAAGTTTTAATTTCTAGTGAACAAAAATGAGATGTTGCATTTAGTCCTTAGATAATGACAACCCACTTCTAATATCTATCTACTTGTATTTCTGCAATTTAATCCCAGGTAAGATTCTACATAAACCATGGTGCAAAACCACACCTAAACTTCATTGATCCCTGTCTTTTATGCTAAGCATTACACTACTGAAACTAATTAATAATTAAACTTTGTGATCTCAGTTCTTTGCACATAGAGGTCCAGCAAGCACAAGATGCAGCTTCCTGTGAAGCCTTGGGAGGCAGAGTTAGCACAAGGGCCTTTGAAAGTTTGCTAAAATCTGAGGTGTTAGGAACAAAAAAAAGATGACAAAAGGGTGGGTGAGACTTGTGAGTCTGTAAAGAAATATCTGATGAAAATAAACTGATAGTTTAAGGAGTGAATTAATTCCTAACAATGCGTAAATTATCTCTCTTGTTGGTAATATAGGGACCTTTTTGCAGTTACTGAAAATTATTCAATGACATCTGAATTATGAAACCTTTTTCGTTGCTGAACTGGAAATTCTTTGCATCAGACAATTCCTACCTGTATGTTGTTATAATCCCACTAGAAGTCTGCCCCATTATTTGATAGAGATATAGTCCTGTTCCAGCCAAAAAATGGTTCTTTAATACTTACATTGGGAGTCACAGCAGCAATGTTTCTTACATTACTGAAAGGCAAATTTTACAGATTACATGCCTGATTTCCTGTGGAAGTAGAGCTGACACAATCTCGTCAGTCTCATCTGTGTATCATTTCCTGCCTCTTTATATCTTTTCAATGTTGGCCAATTTCAGTGAAAAAAAATCTCAAAATTACTAAATCCCACTAATTTAATGCAAACAGGTGATGTGGGGAAGGGAACAGATTTAAATCAGTTAATGTATGGAGGGAAAGCCAGCTCACTGACCTCAGCCACATTATGAAACACTGGAAAATCCACAGGGCAAGAAAGCACAGAGGTGAAGGCGACTGTTTGTTTTCTCACTCAGACCCGAACTAAAGCTTTAGGAAAGAGGCAGCCACTGTGACGGTATCTGTCCTTTTGGGGCACAAAAATGCTGACACTTTAGACCCCAGACTGGCAAATAACTAATATGATGTTCTCACATGTTTCGTGTAAGTTACACCTTTGTAACAAACGCATGCTGAGATTTTGCATTTACCCATGTCGAGTCTAGTCTTTTTATCATCAGTTATAATGATCTGTAAAAGTAAAGAATCCAAGCCATGAGATTGATAAGTTCAGAAGAGAGAACAAAAAGTGATGATAAAATAATCTGAGATTGTTATATTCAAGAGAAGAGAGAACATTATGAAAAGCTTCTGCTTAGAAGAGAGCTTCAGTTTAGAAGATTTGTCAGAACATACAAAAAAGCAAGTGGAACACTTGTCTGCTGCTCTGCACTGGGGCTACAGGGAATTCAGAGAACAAAATTTGATGAAGGTCTGGAGAAAATCTTACACTAGTTGAAATTTTTGGCACAATGTCTTCTGTCACCATTAAGAAAGGTACAAGATGCATTATGAAATTGTTCTGGATTTCAGCAAATGTAATGTCACTTTTCCATATTCAGCTGAATGAAAACATGAGCAGAGGGTCCATCTTGAGATTAACAAACAACTAAAAGCTCTGATAGTCAGCAGAAAATATGAAATAATACAATTTTTTACACCTCATTAAAGGTAAACATGAATCCATTTCACATAATTCAACATTAAGAATATTTTAGCACTTCACAAATCTCCACTTGCTTTGTGTCTGCATGTATGTACAAATGGTGCCATGCAAAAAATTCTCATGCAACCTCTTCTGGTTGCAAATAATTAATTTCTGGATTTTAAAAAAACAAAACCATACCAAAACATAAAACCCACTACAATATGTTAGTACAGGCTGGAATGGTATATTCACATATGCATGTATATTGATAATGCTCTCTATAATGCTCTTAAAGCATTATACATCTACAAACATGAATGTACCTGTGATGTATGTACACTGGAACCCAGAAATGCAAGCATTCGTAAATCAGATGTTATTATACTAGCATGGTTTTTTCGGTTTGTTTTTGGTTTTGGGTTTGGTTTTTTTGTGAAGAGAAAACACACCAGTGCTCCAAATACAAGCCATACTGTAAAAAAAATGAAACAGCTTTAATTTTTCTGAAGGTCTGGTTAATACCTGACACATTTCTGACACCTTTGCAGGGCTGAGTTACCACGACATCTTTGACACACAATCTGCTGCTGCCTCAGATTTATTTCTGGAGGGTGCTGATGTGGGTTACCTGCAAGAGATGGGAAATATGTGGTGCCCATGAAAAGGTGATGAGACCATTAAGACTCTGGAAGAAGTTGATAATGGATTAGCTGGCATCTGCATCCTTGCAAGATGGGCATAGACACTCCTCTTCCCCTTTGCTAATTCGTTTCTCAGATCTGTGTTTATCATATTTTTCAGATTCTTTATGACTCTGACTGGAACTTTTTCTTAACTTCATCCAGAGAATGGCACAAACCATCTTTACCCAAGAGCACTACTACTAACAGACTGGTTTTTAGTCTAAGAGAAAACAAGAAAACCCACCAAATAGACGGGGAAAAAATGGCCTGCACACAAAACTATTGCTTTTGCCACATTTGTTCAAATGGAGCTGGAAACAGTGAAAACAGAGGGTATTTCACCTTAGTGGTACCCTGTGGTACCACATAAAAACCTCAGCCTGGTTCCCAGGGCTGAATGCTGAAAGGGAAAAAGCTGAAGTGTGGATCAGTCAGTGTGCTATATAGCAGCAAGAATAGGAGTTAATGTATATCTCAGTGTGTTAATTAGTGGAACATTGATTGCAAGCCCTGGGAAATGACAGAAGAAATAGTTTCTCTTTGAATTTAAAAGCATTATAAACTTGTGCCTGAGGATTATTTAACAACAGATTTCCTTCTATCAGATAAGTAATAATTAAACACTTAAAAGCAGGAAAACTTCAAATTTTTAAGCATTAGTATCTGATATAACTGGGCTACTCCAAAGGTCCATACATACCCTCAAATGACAATACTTTCATTTTCACAGCAGAAAAAAGAACACCATTGGGAAGAAAGGAAAAGGTTCATTTTGGTATGGAAGGATCATCCCCTAGAAGGATTTAACATTCAGTTCACCTGCATCAGGTCCCAATCATTTGGAAGAACCATTTTCATATTTGTCCTCAATAGATTTTATCTTAACTTTTAGTGCCTGTAACCTGAGGTTGCCAGCAATTCTGACTGACCCCCAAATGTGAAGCACAGTGTTAAATGCCTGAGAGATGCCCTCTGGTTTCTCCAGGTGTTTCCTCATGTCTCAGCACCACTTCAAGAATAATTTACCCAGAATGGCAACCCTCTGACAGTGCTCTCTCTGCCCCAAGGGTGAAAGTTACTCCCCCCATCATGACCAGCAAGTATTTTTTCCCGGATGCCAAATGTACCTGTACAGCTGATTTATGGGGGAGGCTTGGTTCCTTTATAAAATCAGTGCCCGGAGATCTCTGCAGAAAAAAATTTATGGTTTCCACTCAGGTTTGACTGTATTCTAAACAGGAACCTCAGACACCCCACCTCTTCCTACCAATACATCTTGAAAAGTTAAATGGAAAACTCCACCTGCCCACACTTGGCACCTTACCCACTCTTTCTCTCCTCCTGAAACAACTCCTCCAATGGAGTATTCTGCTGCATCAATGCTTTGTGTTTCCTTCCCCAGCACATGGACCAAACTGCACAGGGAAAATCCTAAAAATGAATGTAAAGAACTGACACCTTTATCTTTAACTACTCAAATATTCATACTGGTGGTGTTGCTCTTCAGCCTTTTTTTCCAGTTCTTCCCCTTCTCCCTTCCCCTTGCTCGAATTCATCTCATTCACGCTTACGAAGAGCCATGTATGTCTTGGGATAAAGAAGTAATAAATTAAGGAACAAATAGTACTACCCAAAGAAGCAAGAGCTCCCAGGAATGGATATCCATTATTTATTTCATACCATCAAGCTAATAAGTGCTCCTAGTCTTTCATTATATTGCTTTAAAATTGTCTGCTACATGACTTTTATGAAAAAATTAAGACATCCATTACACTAACAGTCCTTAGTATTTTCATATTGTTTTCAAAATACTTTGTAAGCATTATATTATATTATATTAATCATATGGTATACATTAAACTCTTTGCAACAAACAGATACAACTATTGCTTTCTTTCAGCCAGAATATGACATATAGAATAGGGATAATACGAAGACAAGCATCCGCAAAGGAGTGGCTTCAAGGAAGGCCATGAAGATGATCTTCATGGAGACTGCAGCACCTCTTCTGTGAAGTCAAGCTGAGGGAGTTGGGGCTGTCCAGCCTGGAGAAAAGAATGCTCCAGGAATTCCTTCTAGCACCTTCCAGTATCTGAAGGGGGCTTTCAAGAAAGTTGGAGAGGGAATTTTTACAAGATTGTGTAGTGCTAAGAGGGAATGCCTTTAAATGGGAAGAGGTTGTGTTTAGATTAGATAATTAAGAAGATAGTCTTTACTCTGACAGTTGTGAGGTACTGGAACAAGTTGCCCAGAGAAGCTGTAGTTGTCCCATTCCTGAAAGTTTCAGGCCAGGTTGGATGGGGCTTTGAGAAACCTGGTCTAGTGTAAAGTATTCCCTATCTATGACAAGGGGGTTGGAATTGGGTGATTTTTAAAGTCTCTTCCAATTCAAACCATTTTGTGACCTATGGTTCTAAGACTGTCACAGCATCTCTTTTATTTTCATTTACTCTGAACAAAATCTCTCAAAAGCCAACCCCAACCGTCGCGTTTTTTGCTCACCTGTTTCTCTCAAAGGTAGAATTAATGTGTGTGAGGCATCTGGACTCAGACATTTCTGCTCTTGGATCTTTATGCAGATCCATAAGGCATCTGGGGTTCATTTCCACACCCTTAGACTCCACTGCCATCGTCCCAGTCCCACCTCCTGCATGCCATCACGGTGTTCACTCGGAATAGGGGCCGCAAATCCCAGCTGGTGCTGCCGCTCCTGTGTGTAGCAGATACCTGGGTCTTACACAGAGCACTTTGATCTACCAAGCTATTAAATTATATTTGCCTGTACTTATGTATGCAAAACACTGGGTGCAATTTAGCTTGAAGAATATATTAATGCTAATTAGACTTCGTATTATAAAAGATGAAATTCATGTCACCAGTTCCTGGTTAACCACTGCTGTTCCCATTGTCATTGCTTCTGACACTTTCATTATTGGCATTTTTGAGGATCAAAAGTGACAGTAATCCTGGCCCAAAATCCCTGAAGAAGGAAAAAAGTCCAGAATGCTTTTGCATGAAATTTTTCACTGAAATGTGGAAGCTGGACCACCTGAGTAAAACTGAGTACCTTTCCTTTGATTTGCCTTGAATGGGTGGGGATTTGTCCATTCAACTCTCTTTATATTCATGGCTGAGTGACTGCCATATAACCAGCAATTTTACCATCAGCTACCATTCTGCTTAACTTTTAAGTAAAATAACTCTGAGTGACCTTACAATCAGTTTATTGTCTCAAAACTTGAAAATACTCAAAAAAGCCTACAGCTTTATTACTTTTTTTTTTTATACCCTGTCCCTTTCTGCCTACAGAGTGGCACCTGAGATTAAAAATGCCATTAATTACTATTCTCTGTATAGCTTTCAGAGACTACTCTAACTAAAAGGAGACAAAATGTAACTTATAGAGGAACAATGTTCAGTACAATAATAAAACTACCTGTTTAATAGCAGAGGACCATATGAGACTGCTTTGACAGCTCTTTCAATTTCAGACATATCCTTGTTGTCCTCACACACACACACAGAACACTACAGCATTAAGACACCTCATCTTCTTCCTCCTTGCAGCAAGTTTTGATCTCCAAGACTGTGGCTATAATTTTAGTTACTATAATGATGAGTTTAGAAATAGTCTATGGTCTTTAAAGCTGATATCAGGGCATTTCCCTCCTCTGACTTGCATCTAGTAATTTAATTTTTCTACTTAGGTGTTCATGCTGTGCTTTTGTTTTCCAAAAAGCTAATGAAATTAAGTGACCTTTTAGAAATGTTTCAGTGTCTTCCAGAATAAGATTAAATGAATGAAGGATTATTCTTAACATGTAAAATAGGGCAGCTAGGAGGGATAAACAAAACGCTGAGGTACATTCACACAAAACTGTTGACATCCTATAGAAGCAAACACGTGGACTCCAGGTTGATGACTGTCTTAGATGAAGATGGGAGTTTTAAGTACTATAATTACTTCTCGAATTCAGAATAGTGATCTAGTACAGAAACTCATATACCCTAGTAAAGTTTAAGGGATAACTTCTGGCCTTATAATCCTACCATGGGATACAGTGTGCAAAAAAAATCAGAGAGAGGAAGCCATTTTAATGCCTCTTGAGAACTCCGTCAATGTGAGGCTCTCTGCTGCAGTGGCCATATGTCCATCTGTATCTCTGCAGCCTACAGAATGGCAAATAGAGGAAAATAAGATTCTTCCATAAGGCAGTGATAGAATTAATTTGAAATGTGCCTTTTACTAGCACAGCTAAGTTTTTGTACTACTACCTTCTATTGCTTGTCCTGGTTTCAGACCTCTGTCCCTTCACCAAGCACAAAGGTGATATTTCAGAGATGTATCGACATAAAGAATTAGTAAGCACATAATTAAAATTAAGAAAAAAATATTATCCTCTATCATCTTATAATTTAGTATACTTCAGTGAATAGGAATACAGGAGGCATAATGTCACAACTTGCATGATAGAAAACATGAACAATAGTTTGATAAGAATTTATTTTGGGGAAAAGTGTGATGCCTTTGTTTTAATTCAAGTGTTAACTTTGACTTTTTGTGTCTCTGGTACTTGCACAAAGAATATGTTAAAGCAATAAAACAAGGTCATAGTCTCCAAGTCTCCATGGGGTTATTGCTAAACCCTACTGAAAGTACACTGGTACAATTTAGAGCTATAATACACATTCAGTACTGTTCCCTTTGTGAGTTGATTTAACATGAAAAGAGCTGTGTTAAGCCATTCAGTTTGGCATGGGTGATGGTTTGAAACAACAAGTCTTCTTTCAGAGAGCCTAGCAAATAACTAGAAAGGGGTAAAACTGGAGACTTTGGTCATTACTGACCTGGGCCTTAATGGAAATAAATTACCCTGGGAGAAAAGCTTGAATATATGCCTCACATTGAAAACTGGTGATTTACTAAAACTAATTCTGATAATTTTCTGTTTACTAGGTGGAAAAAAGGTAATAATCAAACTCCTATGTATGACTCATATATTCAACTTATTTTCTGGGAACTTATTACTGCTGCATAGTAATAATTCATTTATTATGGTTAACTATTTTGTACATATTAAAAACAATTACTTCAGTTAAGGGAAACAGAAATAGTAAATCAAATCCTTCCTTCATTTGTGATGTTATTTGCTGAGGACTTTGCACCCATTACACTACAGCTTGTCCAAAACTTAAAAGGTTGACTAAATAGCACTCTTCAGTGTTTTTGTGCTCCCAAATGTCAAGCACTTCACAGTTCATGTGACCATAACCAGGGAGTTTTTTTCTTTTTCTGACAATCAGGACTACAGACCAAGAAAACCAGCAATTTACTAAAATGCATGCACATATCTATGTGTAAATTATGAGAAAGCAACAATGGGTCATATCTGAAAAAGCTTTCATGAATTTCATTAAAAATCAGATTTTAAGGAGTGATGAATTTGTTGTATTGGCAGAGGGTGAAAAACTGGCACCACCAGCTGAGCTCTTTTAATTAATTATGAAGAACAACTTGGAACAGAGATTATAAATAAACCAAATCAAAAATTCGTTTTCCATAGCTCTTCTGCTAACAATTAGAAATAGCTGCCAAACAGAACACTTTCATAGATTTCAATATTAGAAACCTGGCTCAAGAAAGCTGTATTCCATACTGAGCAATGGGAATAAAGCAATCGGTTTGTGGCACACTTCTCCTTATAGGGCCTTCTTCTGCCATTTATGTGAATCACTGCTGCCCATGGAACTGCACATGTATAAAATTATATGAGAAGTGAATCATCCCCAGCATGCAGCTATTGGCCCACCATCCTAAAACTGCTAAACCATCTTTCTCTCATCTATCAAAGTCATCCCTTGAGCAACACTTTGCAACAGTGATGTGTACAGCCTTGCCCCATTTCATCGTAACAACAAATCATTAGGAAACAAAATTATAGCATCTTTCATTGAAAGAGCTCTCACATAGCCTACCACAGAAGAAAGAACATTGGGAAGTGCCATGAAGAAGGCTCATCAGACACAGCAAGTCAGGTCCTGTTCTTCACATGCTGCCTGTCTCTCCCACTTACAGAGCTGGCCATCCATATACCTTGAGTTTTTGAAAAGAAAAGTAAGATTTTTCGAGCTAGCAAAAAACTGAAAATCAGGAAAAGGAAAAAATTAATATTAGAATTAATCAGACTGACAAAATACAGGATATTGTATTCATGACACAACCTGCATATGTCTGAGTGTTTCATTACCCTCTGTGTGTTGGCTGGTCCTGGGTCATAGTCTTGTTTGTAGTCAGCATGAGCCTTGGCTGGAGACCACAATGCAAAAATCTAACATTGCCTTGTTGATCTGCCTTTCACAAACAACCCCATCTCTCCAAACTGCTGGGTTAGGCATCTTCCCTTACTGCTCTGGTACACACCTTAACAGAGCTTTGAGCTTCCAGGCCTCAAAGGTGCAGCACAGGAAGACCTTGTCTGTTAGGTTTCCTCTGATCTGAAACACAGTCCAAAAAGAATAGCAAAAAAGAATTGTATTTTGCTAGGTACACATGAAATTGGATGAGAAAGTGTAACAACTCCAGTCCTGAGTTTTCACTTTAAAGCTTGAGGAGAGACTATAAAGGAGAAAACCTGAGGAGGCAGGAATAAAAGAATTGTATTTTATAAGTGGTCTGAAGCACAGCTGCATAACATAGAATATATTATGTGCTTGCTTTAGGGTAAGAGCGTAGGAAACTGCAAAACTCCACTTCCAACAAGGAGATAAGAATGTCCAGAGAAGATTTATTTTCCTCTCTGTCTATCAGTGTTATGCTTTATCACCCTTGACTGCAGTCAAGAGATTCCAAAGGCAAAGGATCTGATGTCAGTGTCAAAAGAGGACTCTCCTTGTATACTGCTAAGCACATGTTTAGTACTCTTCAGAATCAGATCCAACTTATTGAAACACTGTCACAATTGAAAAGCCTATGGAAATTGCACTTGCTATTAACATGGCTGAGTTTTAAGAAGAAAAAGAACTGAAGTCCCTTTTGTGTATCTTTGGCATTTCTGTACACAGATAACCTGTGATTATTTGCCTTTGATATTATAAGACTCTAAACCAGCAGGGAATCCACTTCTTTTTTCACTAGTGCTTCTAATGTGAATAGATCACAGAAAGAGGCAGGAACAGCTGCTATTTCTTCACTCTTGGTTGGTGACAGAACTTGCATTTTATTATAGGGTTGGGATGAAAAGCTGATCTTCTCAGAGTATATGTTCCTGGGTTGGTATGTGCAGATGCACTCAGGAGCTGATACGTTATCAAAATTATTCAATCTCAGTGCTGATGTCACAGCACTTTACACTACCGCTCTGAATAATTACCTGAGGTTATCACACAGTTCATAGATTTTCTCTGACTTTGATGAAAAAGAGAAACTACAGGAAAAGGCAATGTTACCTCAGAGATAAAAAGAAGCAGCAGCCACTGACCTTTGAGATGTTAAAATAAAAAAAAACTCCCACTTCTCAGAATTATAATGAACTTCCTTTCCATACACTGCTTTTTTATTATTTTTTTTTCCTCTGTTCAGAATTTATTACTGTATTAAAAAAAAAAAACAAACAAAAAACAAAAACCAAAAAGGTGCCTTCTAAAGAGAGAGAGGACTCATTTGGGAATATTTCATCCGACATAAATAGATGGGCTGCAGTAGCAGTGCTTCATCCCCTGGGTAAAAGGCAGCCTCATGTGAGATCTGTCTTGTGGTTTGGGTTTGTTTTCCCTTCTTGCTGTGGGCTCTGCAGCTGGCTCTGTAGGCTTCAAACAGGAGGCCCCTGAAGAGATTCGCCTCTACTGTTGCTGCTTCTGCTACTTTGTGGAGATGAGATTGTTCTTTTGGCACTATCATTTATCTTTGTGATGGAGGTCCTGATTTTCAATTATACTTAAGCCATTTGGAGCACTCTAGCAGTGTAATGGGTCTTTAGAATCACCTCAGATCACGTTTGTATCCCCTTTAAAGCAGTTCTGCTCTGACAGAATGGTATTAGATGATTGTTGAGTACATGGGCATCAGAGTTGTAATGGTTTGATTAACTGACAGCTATGTAATGATCTTTTGAAAATGACATGAACATTAAGATGTCACAGGTAAGGATACCATGGTAGTTCTGCCTTGGATATATCCAGTTTTTATAAGAGGATCATCTGATACACATGCAATAGCAGCCAAGAGTGTGCCTGTGAGCAGACTAAATACAAAATTATGCCTCAAATGGCATATCAGTGAAAACAGTGGTTGTACTGACTGATGCAGTGATGTGCTTTTGGGAGACCTTGTGGGTTGCAGCCAGCTGAAGGCAAAGGTACAGAGCAACACTAGAATTTGGAAACCATGGCTTGGCACTTAAAGCTTTTCTCGCTCCTCAGTGAGATCTATGTGAACAGAAATCCCTTTCCAGATGGCAGCCACTGCCCACCCTCACCCCCCCCCCCCCCAAAAAAAAAAAAAAAAAAAAAATTTATTTAAAAAAATAAAAAAAAAAGTACTAAAAAAAAAAAAGAGTTTGCTGGTTGGATTTTCCTTTAAAAATTTAATTCGATATGTATATTTGGAGATGAGTGCCCAAGATTCCAATACAGATAGTGGAGAACTGGGGCTCAGCTCAGTACTATTTAAGATGCCCTTAGGCATTCTGCCTGCCTCCTAGTTACCAGGTAAGAAATATGAATGCTTCCTATAGGCCCTGTTCATATCTACCACATTCCACAATGTCTCAGGTACCTGAGAAATGTCATGGATGGTGTCTGTGGGCAAGATTCCCTGGGTTAATAGGTTTAATCTGATGTTACCAATACTTAAGTAAACCAGAATCAATTCCATTGAAATAGGGTAATTCTATTATTAGATTAATCAGGGCAAGAAAACATCTTGGTCCTTCTCACAGACAGAGAGACCATCAGAAAAACCACACATAAACACATGCCACCATATAGCTGCTCTGCCTAGCAAAACTTGAAGTGTAGCTTGTGTCTTTGTAAAGACAAGAAGTAATTAGCTACAAGACAGAACTCTCTAAGAAAACAAATGTTTGCAGTTGCAATACTTGCAGAACTATTTATTTATGTATGAATTTCATTGCCTTTAAAAATCAAGTGCAACTTTCTCATCTGGCTTTGTACAGCATTTGCTGTTGGCTATTAATGAAACCTAATTCCCAGAAGAAACAGCTGTCCCCAGACATGAGAAGACACCACCATCTGACCTTGGGCATTATCCCTGTGCTTAATGTAACTCACTGCAGATATATCCTAAACAAAGAGCCAACTTATAAAAATTAAAAAGATTCTATGAAAAATGCTGACTACTCACAGACAGAGCTGATCCATGCCAAGGTTTTATATCATGGATAAGCAGTGTAGGAGGCACTTGTCCTCTTATTAGAATGTGAATCTATTAATATGATACAAGTGACATTTAGGGAAATGAATAGCCTATTATTCCATAGGGGTCTCATTAAAGATGGCCTCTCCTGAGTTGCTCAATGGCAAAGTTTGTAAGTGGATTAGCAGAAAGCGTGGAGAGAATGAATGAACTTCAGTAACTGCTCCTTATAATGACTCCAGGTAATTAAAAAGACCAGAGGTATCTGGAGAATTCTATGTCTAATAGTGGTCTAACAGTATTTTAAAAACATCTAACAATGGAGTTAATTGAGCTTTAGAATCCATTTAGCTGGTCCTTGCATTAACAAGTAGCTTTTATGTGATGGAGGAATTAGAAGTTAAATATTGCATCAATAAGTCTTCAAAGATAGTAAGATAGTTCCTATTTTTTTGTGTTGGCCATTATTAAATAGTATTTTTTATGCGAATTATAGTTGCAAAGCCTTTTCAGTATCAAAAAATGTTACCCTGAAAGCTCATTAACTTTCAATTACCATGTTTATGAATAAGTACAAGACAAAATGGGTGCTGAAGGCAGTGCTACAAGCTGAGTAAAATTCCAGGCACTAAGAGGACATGGTCAGGTTCAAGAAGGCATTACTATTCACTGCTTTCTCCTGGGAGTTTGGGGAAGAATGAGGGGAGAGACAGTATACACTGGCTGTCCAAATAGCAGAATATTTTATTTTTAACCTGGGTTTCAGTAGAACTGCATTCTCTATATGTAAATGTTTAAAGTGGAGAGCTCAGTGAACAGACGAGGATCTGATTTTCTTGGGTGGCATTTAGTTTATTTAATGCTATTTTCTTATATCTTGGGAGTGTCATGAAGAAGACCTTTCTGAGGAAGTTCCTAAGTTACTAAGATAGTCAAAATGAGAAAGAGAAATGGCTTTAAGGCCACCAGAGAAGGTCATGTTCACCTAATTCCTGCATTCAAACTTGGATAAGTAAGAACTCCCTCTGGAAAATTTTACAATCACTGTTTGCTTATTCCACCACTTAATGACTCTGAGCAGGTACAGGAAATCATATCAAATGATTTTGATCATCATTTGATGAACCATCAAATCAGTAACAATAACGATGATAACATGTAATTTTCCCATATTTTTCTGTATTCTAAGAAAAGCTATTAAAAGCTATTCACTACAGCCATGCTGTCTCATGGACAGCCTAGTAGCAGCAGGAATGACATTGAGCTCTGCAGGCCAAATCACACTAAGCACCAGTCAAGCTACATCTCCTTGATGTGCTCTTTCCAGAACCTCAGAGGCAACTAGACCTATCCAGACCCTCAACCTGTTGCCCTGACTCCAAAGAAAAGTCAGTACTTTTCTGACTGCAACTGCAATTAAAAAAAAAAAAAACCGTTGCTCTATTTGTTACTAATTTTTTTTATTCTCACCATCTCAAGACTCCATACATTTTTTTTCTGCTTTACTGTCATCTTTCTTTTAAACTTCCTCTGAAAATATCTGTTTTAATACTCTTGGTACATTTTATCACTGCAAAACATTTTGAAACACATTTTGCAATAAAGACAGTGTCCTGAGGAAGGGCCAACTCACACTGTGTTGTTTGCATAGCAAGGATGAAGGAGGAAGAGCAACTTAATTACTTTGGAGCTGTGGTGCTTCCTGCTGCCACAGCCTCTGCATGAGGTCCTGATGCAGCCACCAGCGTCAGTGAGAGAGGCCTGATCTTGTTGACAACTCCTCTGGTGCAGCTTTACCCAATGTCATTGAGCAGCTCACAGCAAATGAACAAGCCACAAAGAGTGGCAGGACATCAGTGATGTAGCCCAGGCTAAAAAACTTACAGAAACAACAGTGACCTCCAAAAAGCACAAAGGCCTTTCCACCCTGTTCCACTCTCTGCCCTGTTCTCTCTCCTCTGCTGAACAAATCATAACTTCTTCTAGCTGTGCTGTTCACCTCCTCTTGAGAGGTGCTTTATCCAGGAAAAGAATGAAAAGTCAGAGCACAGTTGCAAGAAATAATTCTCACTTGTTGCCTAAGTACTTCTATATTTTGTACCTGAACAAGTTAGGATGATATGACCTAGCCTACATTCCATATGTTGAGATTGCGAGACATAGTGGATAGATCTGGATATGACTACTCAGTTTTTTCCAGAGCCAAGGATCACTAGTGATGATGCCTGAGATTGCGAGATGTTGAGATTGCGAGACATAGTGGATAGATCTGGATATGACTACTCAGTTTTTTCCAGAGCCAAGGATCACTAGTGATGATGCCTGATGCTATGGGGTAAGTACATACATCAGTAGGACTTAGGAATTTTCTCATTCTTCAGTGGATTAGGCTTTGAGCAAAAATCCACAAAAGTAATACAAGTCCAGGCAATCATAGTTTGTTTCCTTTAGAAAGCACTGCTTTTTTTCTGGCCAGTCCTAGCAACAACATGCCTGGCTTAGCAGCCACTTCAGCTCTGTTGCATTTGCCTTCTTTTCTTCTCCCTGTTTGGGAGTCTGTCCCAAGCTGCGATTCCACTGCAAGAATAATTGAGTTATAACAGAAACCTTTCCATTGACTTCTTCCTTTTTTTCAAGATTCAAAAATTTTGCTTTACCACTTTTGGTTCTCTTATCTCCTTAGAATTTTGTACCTGGGAACTTATCTATATGCAGAATCAATGCTGAGAACTTTAATGCACCATCTGTCTCTGTTTATATCCAGTGACATCCCAGACACAGGGCTTGTACCAGAAAGTCTCTACCTCTAGTCTGAGTGTACAAATAAGAAAGGATATAGCACATTCTTTGTATTTTTTAAATGGTTCCAGCAACATTATTCACCTCTAATCTAACCATTTCCAGTACTGTAGTAGGTGCCGACGACATTTCTTTCCCCACAGTTTCAATAGGCTTTGTGTGCTATTTCCACAGAAGTTAACGTAATCAGCAAGTTCACTGTCAAATGTGCCTTCTTCTGCAGTGGCTACAAGTTGAAGTGAGCCAGTGGACTGCTTCCAGGTTCAGAATATCATAGCACTAACTCATTTTCTATTCTTCTTTTGTTCATATGCCATGCATGTGACTTTCTGCTCTGAAAAGCTAAACCTAAACAAAAACCACCACACCCCAAACCCACAAAAACGTTGATTTCCTTTTTCATAGGTGAAATATGGAGCATTTTTGCCACTTGGAAGTCAAACCCATCTCTTGTATGTCACTGCACTCATTGGTTATTATCAAGGAGAAATATGGCTCATTCTTGGCAAATATTTTTCCTTTAAGCTTTGTCTTTTTCCCACTTATTCATATGTCTTATTCCTCCAAGACTGACTGTCTTATGACATTCCAAGTTATTTTTCTACTGAAACTGTGTAGACTGTATCAAAGAAAGCACATCTCACAGAAATGCCTCTGCAGCACATTATGGACTGCACAGCTCCCCAAGAGCAATTTAAAATGAAGAACAACCTTTTCCAACATCCTTTCAGAACTGCACATGGACATTAGCCAGACACAAGACTGAGCTGCAGAGGGTGCATTAAACTCCCCATCTGCTCTTCACAGTGCTCATCACTGATGTCTAACCCACAGTAAAGTCATTTGGCCAAAAAAAGCCATAGTGGATGAGACAAGCATACCAGAAGACAGATGAATCTTTCCTTCCTCAGTGTCCATGGAAGGAAATGTGTCTGATGCAGTCAGCATTTTCTCAATATTTCGTTCCAGAGCATGCAATATCTGTAGGTAAGTCATTCTCCAAATGAACTAGGGAAGCCAGGTTTTGTTCTCATGTACACCACCTTACTATCTCGGTTGATCTTAGTACAACTATTAATTCATGCCCGTGTACATGTCAGAGTATCCCTGAGGCTCTCAGCCGCCAGCTGAGAACTTGGCAGAGTTTTCAAAAGTCATCTGCAAGTTTCCACTTTCCAGGAAACCTCTTTTCTAACCCACTCCTTCGCTAGGTCCAGTTCCCGTTATGGTGCCAAGATCTGCCCCCTCTACAGACGCTCTGCTCCGAAGGAGACTGCATTTCCCACGGGCAGCTCTGCCCGGTGGCACACGGACCTAATATGGGATTTTTATTATTTTTTTTTATTATTTTTTTAAGGGATCAGCCACGGCTCGTTTCAGGGGTATATGCTGTGCGACAGCAGTGGGACGGTAAGAGTCAGGTGTTGATGCGGGTTTGTACGATGCCCGTTGACTTCCATCTCCTAACGCCGGTGAGGTGGGGGGCTCGCCCCGCTTCCAGGTGAGCGCAGCGCCTTGCCCGGGCTCTCAGACAGAGAACGCGCTCGGCCGGCCCCATTCCCTTCCCCAGCACAGACCGGCCCGTCGGGGGCTGGAGCAGCAGCCGCCCCTCCCGCCGCATCCCCGCAGCCCTGCCCGGCAGCGGGGCGGGGGGCGGCGGGGCCGGGCGAGGGGCGGGCCGGGGGCGGTGCTGCCTCCGCCGGGGGCTGGAGCCGCGCAGGGGAGCGGGAACGAGGAGCGGAGCTGCCCCAGCGGGGCGGCTGCGGGCAGGGAAGTGCCGCGCTGCCGGCTGCGCCTGAGCGGAGCGTCCCGAGCGGAGCATCCCGGCGGTGTCAGCCGTCTGCTGTTCGAGCGAGGTCGACACTCCGGCTGTGGGGTGTTTTGTTCTGCCCCAGCCCCTCAGCCGGTGCGCGTTGTTCGTGCCCTCGGTGCGAGCGGAGCCTCGGCTCTGTCTGTTCCCGCAGAGCCGGGGCCAATCGCTCCCGCTGTCCGGGGCCGAGCCGTGCCGCGCCGGCTGAGGCGCGTCCCGGCGGATCCCCGGCGGGTTTGGGAAGCTGCTGTGCGCCCTGGAACAGCTCCCGCCGTGCCTCGCCCCGTGCTGCTGCTCTGAGGGAGCATCCTCAGCGGTTTGCCTGTCCTGTACTGTAACCTACGGCATTTGATTTTCACAAGCGTTTAGCCGAGGTATGTGTTCTGTGGTCTGTGCTTGATCGTTCTCAAACGTCTTTTGGAAAGAACCGGTATTTAGCCTAACTCACTTGGCGGGTTGGCAGAGTGCGTGAATTGAACGAACGCTTCTTGGGTTTGGAGAAATTGCTTTCGGCGGAAGGGAACGCTCTAGGAGAGCGTGGGGACAGCACCGAGCTGCACAGCTTCTGGAAGGAGGGATGCGGAGAGAAGGGAGGCACGGGCTGGTTTCTTTTGCTGAAAGATGCTGCAGCCCAGGGGTGCGATAGCGCAGACCATTGGGTCATCACTGTGCAAGCAAATTCTTGGCTCAGCGGGCATGAGCACAGACTGTCACCCGTGTGTTCTTTCACATTGTTTGCAGAAAGATGACGCAGAAAGGATTGCTCCCTCTGCAAATAAATTGTAACATGCCTATCTAATGTAGTAGGACAAGAGCTGAGCTTAGACAGCACAGCATGGAAAAAAACCACAGGGTGGATGCACAAAAATGTGCCCTTTGCAAGCACTTTATGTCTGCCTAAAAGCTGTAGGCTGTTTCAACATCATCTTGCTAGATGTGATAAAGTTTGGAACAGAAATGTAGTGAAGCAAACTCTTCCTACCCTTGCAAATGCTAAATAGTTAGAGGAAAATTGTGAAAATAGTGGTAAAGGGCTGAGGATTTGCCACACTGATTAACATTTATATAAGCAAAGACAATTAGGAATGAATATTAGCTATTATTAAATTCATTCTTAGCTAATTATAGAAGAATGGGAGAAAGATAACTAGGAGAAATGTGTAAAATCTGGACCATATAAGATGCATATAGAGCTGGCGGTTTTTTATGATGAGGGATCCAGCTGGAGTGTCATGTCTGTTTCCTTGTGATTTTGCTTTTTACAGTCATTTTGAACCCACTCTAACTTTCCTGTGCCTGAACAGACCGAAACAAAATGCAACCTGAAACCACCAGCTGCCTTCTCTCTGCTATTATGCCTGGAAGGGCTTGTTCCCTTTAGGATGGTTGCTGGTCCTAACTGTGTACTGACTGCCTTCCTTTCCCACCTCGTCCTCAGACTGGATCACCCCTGGTGATAGCACCCAAAGTGGGGAAAAAAAAGGCTGGCATGTCCTCCCTTCCTCCCTCATGTTTCCCCAGCTTTCCTGTCCTCTGGCACACAGGCTGGCCTGCCTGCAGGCTGCTGCTTGCTATATCCTGTACATGTGATTTGCTGTCAACAGGATACATGCTGCAGGACCTAGAACTGCTAGGGAAGGGGTCTTGGGCTATTTCAGCATCCAGATCTAATTTAGTACTATCACCATGTATGTATGTGAATCTATATGGCTTGGGAAGTTATTGCCATGGGCATTTTGTTAACCTTTTCAGATGTAAAAGGCTGAACTGAGATAACTCGCCTCTGCCAAGTGTCTTTGTTCAAAATTGGGTCTTACTGGTGCAGTGCAAATTGTAAGTTGTGTTCTGTAAATTCCCCATCAGAGGCAGGAAGCAATAGAGCCTTTTCTCCTTGCACCCCATCTACACAGAAGCAGAAGAGGAATAATCTCAACGACAAGATTCAGAAGTTGCTGAAAAACCTGATGTTTCTGATAGGTCTGAGACTTGGAATCTAAATACTAAAAAGTCAGTATATTTTAACCTCTACCTCATGCACTCTTTTGCAAGCAGTCCTCCCCCCGTGTCTTCATGACTGCGGTTGCTCCTTTTCCTGGCTTGCGTGGAGGAAATCCTGTTACGACATAGTCAATCCATGGCACTGCTGCAAAACCCACCTCTTAGCCTGCAACTTCGTCTGCATCTCCCCTCTTTGCCAGTCCTTCTGCTGCTCCCTCCTTCCCCCTGCATCGGATATGCCAGTCTGAGGCTTCACGTTCAAGTGTCCTTGACAGTCACCCTGTACATGATGTACCAAGGAGACCAAGTCTCCTGTTTTCCCATGATGTACCCCTGGGCTTTGATCAGCCTGTGCTCTCAGCATCTTTTTCCCTCCAGCCATCATCTTTGCATTTCTCTGAGCTCCACCTTGTGCTTACTTGTAGCCTCATATAGGCACCTTGTCCATCATTCCTTTAATTTCCTTGAAATGTCCCAGCACATTTGCTTTGATTTGATGCCTTCAGCAGCCATCTGGTGAGATGCTAAGACAAGCCCTCACCCGTGCTGTCACCATCCCTGCCACTGGAATTGCTCTTGCTCTGGATTGGAGCACAACAGTATCCTCTAAAGCTAGGACATCTGAGAGACAGTTGTTGAACAGATCACTCTATCTAGCACCAGCAGAAACTCTGCTTCCATAGCCTACATTATCCTCACTTGCTCTTTTTTGGCATTTCAGGTGCAACCCTGCCCCCTTATGCTTGCACAGCACAGCATGGCTTGCTGCAGCTCCCTTTGCAATCCTGTTGTCTCTTTGCCTAAGTTGTTGCAGGCATTTTGCAAACAGGGACTATATGTGAATATTAGGCACACAAATATACCACGGTTTCTTTGTTGGGGAGGGCATGCAGGCAGCCTGTGTTGGTGAAATAAGGAATGGCATGAGGATAGGGATCTTGTGTTACAGCAGTGAGAGGAAATAGAGAATCAAAGGAGAAGTGTGTTTCTTACTTTTTCTTTGTAAACCGTGCTGAGGTACCCAAGTCAGGAAGCAGAGTTACAGTAAGCACTGTGATAGTACATCTGTGCCTAAAACTCCCTTGACATTTAAGTGTACAGTAAGTAATTGATACTGAATCTGCACTTTTTTGGAGGGAAAAAAAAAATCTGAAAATTATGTATTAACAGAAATTTCTGTTGAACCAAGTCTAAAAAATTGTGTCCTAGCTTTATATTGTGACAAGGTTCCTAAGGAGGTTGAAATGAAATCTGCTTGACATTTTTGGGTGTGATAAAAATGTGTGATTTATACTTGTTGTTTTTATAAAATATATTGAAATCAGTATATCAGCTGAATTTTGCAATAGGAAAGCTTTTTCTTATTGTTCAGGACTACTTCTTGGGTCACAGCTTTGTTAAGTAAGGAACAATAACCCCACTGACTAGCAAAGTTAAAGGGCACTTACTGTTCAGTAGAGCTCCTTGCTGTAGTCTCCTGAGACAGGAGTGGACGTGCCCACACACTGGTGCATGCAGCCACGGCATCGGCATCTGGCAGGAGGATGTGCTGCAACACTGGGAGAGACAGTAGAGACCTTAATTCCATTCAGTTCCAGATTTAGCCACACTTTGTCCTAAAACTGTATTCCTTGTAGATGAAGGGGATGTGTGTGATATTTTTGAGGGGTTTTTCCCCCTCTACCTGGAGCTGAACCTGAGGGTCTAAGCACTGCAAATTTTTAGGATTTTTTTAGTTTCACACATGAGTGTGATGGAAAATGAAAGCCAGCTCTGATAACAAGGACTGCTTGCTCTGAAGCTTAGTATTTATCTGGTAGGTTTTGGTTTGAGTAAACAATGTGCAGGAGCTGAAGCACTGCTCCATGAGAAGTGTGGTGGCTTCAGGAAGGGCGAACACAGTGCACAGCCCTCCACTGCAATGGCCACTTTGCCTCAGTTGTGGAGTCCAGTGCTGCTCTGCTTGTGTCAAATAAAAAAAGTCTTTATTGGGAGGCCATGTGAAGAGTCAGGCATGAAGTAGCAAAGCTTAATTAATTTTTGTTTGTTCTCAGATTGATTACATCACCACTATGCCACACATAATGCATGCTGGATGGAATCTCCTGAGGTTCTTATCAGTTGGTGGGATGCTCCACACAGCCTTCAGAAAGAAAGTGTAACAGAAATGGGATGACTCAACCATGAAAGGAGACAGAAAGGCAGAAGTAGTTGAAATACTTTCGTTTACTTGTTCTACTGAGGAAAATGGGTTTTAATGGAATTTCCATTTCTCATTAAGCAGCTGTTCCCCACTACACTAAATTCTCTGTTCAAACAAAATTTCCAAATCAGATGTTGCAAGAAATCAAACAAGAAGTCATTACACAAAATGTAGAAATTAAGGATTCCTGACACCTGCTGGTTTTTCCTCTTTCCTGACTAACCTTGCCCTGGACCTCCTTTCCAGCTGGGTGTCCAGGATCTGTCACTTTTACAGAGACACCTTAGTGGCTATTTTTGACTGTAGGAGTCATTTACCAAGACTTAAAGCTGTTTGGGGCAACCAAATAGCTGTGTGAACCTTAACGTCTTCTCTGCCTGACCACCCACTATCATTAAACTTCAGGAGCTCAGATCTGTTTAAGGTTTCTGCCTGGGTTGAATTTGGCTGAGAGTGGAAATGAAAGTTATTCAGAGTGGCAATAAGGGAAATAAATTTGGGGCTGGACACCAGGAAATCAAATATGACCCCTCACTATGGTCAGCAAAGAGCAGGCTGTTGAGTTTTGGGTGGGGTTTTTCCAGCAACCTGTATTTTTTCACAGGAAATTAAAAAAAAAAATTTAAAAAAAGGCATTTTTAACAAACCAGCACAGGAAGGAGACTGATTTGCTTGGTGACTGTGTCCTTTGGGTGAGAATCAGATTGATGGTCTCATAGGAGGCTAGACCAGGAGGGTCCCATTTCTCTGTCTAAGGTCTCAGAGTCCCAGCAGTGAGACTCCTTACCCCTCTCCACATCCTGAGAGATACAAGAGTAGGATAGATCCCTACTCATTTCCTATCTTACTGGCACAGTGAATGAATACACTGTTTGGACCAAATCCTTCTATAGGCTACTGCTGCAGCTAAAATGGTGAAAATAGCTGTGAGGGGCATTAGAGTGGTGCAAGAGGATGAAGGACTGTGGGATACAACTGTGTATGGCAAGGGGTCTTCTGAAGATAAGTTTGTTGATGTTCTGGTCCAAGTCTTTCTCTGTTCTTCAAAGATAATTAAAAGCTCTGCCCTCCCCACCTCACTGTGTACACTTTCCATTTGAATATGAATGCCTGTACTTAGGAAGCCGAGAACATCTTGTGTTTTGTGTTTAATCAGCCCAAAATTTGGTAGGCTCTGGTCCCCTTGCCTTGCTGGAGATTGTGGCAGTGTTGTATTGAATGAAGGGCTAAATGGGCATGAGCAGTACTCTGTGTGTCTGGGAGGAGATGGAGCAACAAAGATTCTGCAAAGAAAAAGGAGCAAAATAATTTGTATTTGCCTTGGTTGAAGACATAGACCTACTGCAGAGATCTGTGCCTCTTTCCCCCAGGACGGAAATAAAGGGGAGGAAAAGGGTCTCTGCTACGAGCAGACAAAACTAAGGGGCATAGGGTAGAGCTCTTGTATGTGAGGCATATCTGCCAGAGAAAACATGTACAGGGGCTGTTGTATCCTACACCACACCTGCCTCAGCGTCAGAAGCAGTTCTGGGCAAGGTGACAAGGGTGCACATGGTGGGTCCATCTCTGGGGCAGCTGACTTTGGTGTTCATCTACAGCCTCCTACCTCTCCTTCACAAAGAGATGGTCAAGAGGCTGACTCCCTTTGGGTGGAACATTAGTATAGTCAATATTATCAAAACATTTGGATTTCAACAGTACTGCCTTTTAACAGCAGCACTAGATAATTTTCTTTATTGAACTTGGAGAGGCTTAAACCAGAAGTGATTCAGTGACTGAAGGGATGAAAGCAGCACAACAATGCATCAACATCATCCCCAGAGGTCTGCTTCTCTAATGCAGTCAAACAAAATATGCTGAAGGGGCAGAGCTCTAAGATGTACAATGATTGTGAAAGTGTCTTTTCTCTCCCAGAGGGGAAAATCTGTTTGAGAGTGGCCCCTCTTTTGCTTTAATCTGTATCATCTGGGATTGTTACTTCATACACAAGATATTTAATTTACTTTATTAAAAACAATTCAGGGGCTATGTTTTAATTTTAGGTATTGAATGCATGTAGCGCACAAAATTCTTCTAGGTGTTCTTGTGCATATAGCATATTCAGTTTGGATATTTCAGGTATGTGAAAATTTAAACTGCAGAAAGTCGGAAATAAAGAGAATGAATAAATAATAGTGTGTACTCCAAAAGGTCTGATTCCTGGCAGGAGTATGTAGGGTATAATGTGAAATGAACTGGAGAGCAAATACAGTGCTTAAAAAGGTGCCAGGGGACAAATGTCTGTCTTGGTCCTGGAGCACACTGCAGAATAAAAGAAAGGTGTTATCAAAGCCTGTCTGTAAAGCAGAGTTCAGGATCATGGTTTTGATACTGTACATGCTGTGCTGTAACTGGGCAGCAGAAGGATGTTGTTAGAAGAAATAAAACACAAGGCAAGATTCCAGTTGGTTTGGGATTTGTTGGTTTTTTTGAATTTCTGCCAGTAAGAGCAGTCAAAATTTAGCACTTGTCCTTTCTTTATTTTATTATTATTGTAGTTATTACTAAACTCTTCCACATTTATTTGCTTTTTTATCGGGGCTTTTTTCAGCATGCAGTCCCTTTAGATTTGGGCGTGATCACCAACCACATCCTTCACATTGGATGCTCGGCTTCTACTTCCATATCTTCTTCCTGCTTGTAAGTATTTTATTCTTTCTCCATGTTCATTTTTCTTTTACTTTTAAAGACCAGATTTAGCTCACGGGTTCTAGGTCTGATCCCAGGTCACAAAGTCTTTGATTTACATTGATATAAATGACTCTATATATCTGCAGATCCATGGGAAATGTAAATTAGAGAATCATTGGAGCCTATCTGAATTAATTTAAGTATCCTTATGGCTCCGAGGGTTACTTTTTCCCAGCCCCACGCAAGCCCCCAAACAAAATATAACTTGATTTTAACCTGCAACCAAGCCATCTGGGCACTTGTCTTCTTAGATTTTCATAGACATAAATTTAAATCATTATAAAAAATGAAATTAGATCATAAATTAAAAAGAAAACTTTGCTTGTGGCAGGAAATAGTTTTTCTTTTCCTTCTGTGCTCTATTTTATTGAGTCAGTTGGCAATTGATCCTGTTTCCCAGACAGAGTGGAAAAGGGATTCTCTGCTCCTGGAAGGTCCATCTTTAGTGTGAAAAAGAAGCATCCTACTTACTTGTGGTCTTTTAATTGCCAAAGGCATGTATCCAAGAATAAATATTAAGGATAACATTCTTGGTAAACTCCAAGCTAGAAGTCATTCTTTGTCTTTCCAATCTACATTCTCAATGGAATAAAATGTTGCTAGCATCTTTTTTTCTGCCTAGAGCTACTGTCTTATTTAGTTGCATGAGGTTAAACTGCTACATTTTTCCAGTCTAGAGCATATTGCCTTTCAAGGCTGAAGTGTTCCTGGAATGTAAAATTCGTTCAGTCCATTAGTATTTGTATGAGCATGCAAACATATTTTTATTGCCATTAAATATTTTGTGTTATGTGATTTCTGGAAGGGCAATATTGGTAATATAGGAAGGAAATTAATGTAGAAAACAAAGGTAGTGAGGGAGAAGATGAAAGAATTAAACCAGGAGCTCCCTGGCCTTCATACACATATCAATCTAGTGAAAACTTGCTGTCAGCTTTTGGAACTAATCACTATGATAGCAGAACTTGGGGAGGGGGAAGCACATCTTTTGGGATGAATAAGTCCTAGAACTGGCATTACCATATCACCTGGGAATCTGCACAGTCTTCTTCCTGCTCTTCCTGCCCTGTTACAGCATATTGAAGTTTGGCCAGACAGGACCTCTCTGTTGTGACTATGCTAAAGGCAATTTGAGATTTCATATGTTAGATGTTTCCAGTCAGGGCTTTCTAGGATACCTTCTACCTGTAAAGAAACAGTTCATAGGAGATTGTGACAAAAGTGTTAGTTTATGTAATATTCAAATGCTGATTTTCATTGATGTCAGTTTGTCTCTCTGCTTAAACATTTTGAAGACACTGAAACAGCCGAGGTATTTCTCAGCTTGTAGTCACAAAAATACAGGAAGAACCAAGAAAACAAAGTGCTTTTCTGCAGCTGGTAAATTCACAAGAAATTGAGTCTACCAGACTTATCTTTGCTTCCTGTTCCTCAGTTTTTTAGGCTTCAGTGGTGTGAGTATGAGCCATTAAATTATATCTGACTCAACCTGGAGAGTGGAGTTGTTGCATCAAGATACATGAAGAAACACAATACAGATGGTAAAGCATTTACAACATTGGAACTGTGAAAAAGCTCTGTTCATGCCATCCTGGAGAGTGTTGCAGTCTCATTTAATATTCACTGTAGTCTGAACTGGGAGATGGCTACTGTCTTAGCAATGCTAAAGATTAAATTACATGTGTTACATATAATTTGGCACTCAGGGCATATGCTAGTTGTGAGGCCTTTGCTTCTGATCGCATTTGCATTTCCTTGACAAAATGGATTTTCTGGCAGGTACCATCAGATATGCAAGAGTGGCTAGCTTTGGCTTGGCTGCCCAGGCATGGTACTGCTGGTACCTGCGGCTGGCCTCTTACAAGTGATGCCTTGCCTGATCCCTCACCTGCTCACTTTGCCTTTCTTCTGGTAAATGCAACCTTGCCCATCTCCTACTTGCCACAGGTTAAAAGGAAATACAAAAGATTCCAATTGAGCTTGCCTGGAGTATCTGCCAAGTTACCCCTGGAATAAGAGTGATTGGCCTCACCTGCAAAAGGTATTTATACCAAAGACATGAATGAAGAAACAACACACAGCTGGGAGAATATACCTAAATAGTGGCTCTGGTTGAAAAGCCAGGATGTACAAATGACACCATGTATCTAGGAGAGCCTTTCCTTTTGTGCCAACACGCATACTTGAGGACCAGAGTAGCAGAACAAGGTTCTGCTCTCTTGTATATCTAAAACCAGCAGAGTGTGGAGGTAGAGTCTGTGCCTTCTTGGACCAGTGAATTGTTTTACTGAAATGTGGGAATCTTCTAGGCAGGTTGTCCATCAGAGCAGCAAGGCTGTGTTACAATGGAGCAAGAGCAACAGGAAAACTCAGCAGAGTATGATCTGGGGCTTTCAGCAGTGAGGCTGGACTGGGGACTCAGGGAGCCTCCTCAAGTCACACAGCCCTGTCTTGGCATTGCAGAGGTTCCTCTGACAGAGTAATCCAGATCCAGCTACACCACAAATTCTGGGTCCCCCAGCAGACAGGTACCAGTTCTGCTGTCGCAGGAGTTTTCAAGAGTGGTTAATTGGAAAGCCACCTCCTGTCAGAGAGAGTTCTCCATCTGTAGTCATCCAGGAACAATACTTGTAGTTCATTCTTTGCCTTAAACCACCTCAGATTTCTAAAAATAGATGAGTGAAAGGCAGAGACCACTACAGAATGTGAAAACTTTGCCTCCATGGTTCATTTCCTGGGTCAGTTTACAACTCTCAGAAAGACAACAGATTCATTGCAGTTTACCAGCTTTGCCATTACACTTTGAAGTCAGTGTCAAAATTCCCAATCATTTTTTTTGGGACTAGGTTTGGGCTAAATATTATGATGCTGTTGTATTTAGTTTTCAGAAATGCAAAAAACCCCCAATTAACTAACAACCTTCTCCCAGCAGAAGCAGGAACCTGAGCTGAAGTGGTAGCTGTGGTGCACTGAATAAAACTACTTGTGGCTTCATTTGGACTCAGATTTTACAGTGTCTCTGATCTCACTACAAAATGCTCATTTAAAAATAACCTGGGTGATGTTGTAAGACCTATAAAAGGTCTGATTTAGCAAAACACTCATATCTCTGCTTAACTGAGGTTCTGATTGGTCCTATTTAATACTCTAAATTTTCCACTAACTTCAAAAAAAGTCCCCAATGCCAGAATTATTCCTCATTCCAGGGTCAAGTGCTAGTAGTAAAAGCAAAATGTAGATTTCAAATTTGTTGAAAATTTAAAGGCTTTCAACTTCTGCCATGTTAAAGAATTCATGTGAATTAATTCCTCAAGTTATTATAGAGCAATTCAATTAATAATGGATCTGATTTTCATTATGACAAGTAATTAAGAGTAAATATCTTCTATATCAAAGCCTATCTTTTAAAAAGGATGAATTAGCCATAACACACTTAACTATTTCCAGAACATGAAATGAACACGTATTGTTCCATTAGTTAATTTTATATCACTAAATTAAAGACAGTTCAAAAGGAGTATAATCTCATAAGGATCTTTCTTTGTTCAGTCTGTCGTGACTTATTTCACGAGGTACAACCAGTACAGTTTCCTGTGAGGCTAAATGCTATTAGGGTTATAAAATAGTTTTAGTTTAGTATATTTTATGCATCACTATGAGTTATATAGGTAAGAATAATTTAACTGGTATTTGCAGATGCAGTTTTGTACATCCTGCATATCTTGCAGGCTATTGGGATGTTTGATTAAGACCACCAAAAGCTCCACTATAAAATGACAAAAACAGTGAATAAATAAACAATAAAACATCTGGAATGTAAACTTTTGTCCATAGCCCTCAGATAGTCCTCTCATGCTTGCTGGGCTGGCAGGGCTGTCTGTTCCTTGGGATTTTGCTTGCAGAAGCTGCATCACTGCACTGAAACATGCCTGCCATTGAGACTGCCATGGCAGAATTACAGCAACATACATTCTGATATTTGAAACCATTCAAAACATTTCATAAATACACAGTAAGAAAGCAAGTCTTGCAGATTTTCTAATTCTGGGTACCACTGGCAAGACACTGTGGAGTAAGTAGCTAATGGATTCATCATCGACTGTGATGTTGAGTGGCTTTGCTCATTTAGGTTGAGGAGCTGAAGTCTTAAGAGGGGGTTTCATTACTTGACTAGATTTTTTTATCACAAGATAAATTTGGATTCCAATACCTCTGTTCCATATAAAGTGCATTTTTTGATTGTGCTGTTCTGCAGTTAAACAATTCATGGTTGGGAAGAGTCAATTTTAATCCAGTAGGATTCAGTAGGATTTTTTAATCCCTGCATTTTGGAAAATTGAGATATAAAGATAATTGCTAGCTAATTCTTTAAGAATTGCATCTTCGAGCTAAGAAATATAATTCTTAAGACATGAACTATATCAGGTGCACATTATCTGCTAGTAAATTAACCTTGCTTTTTTTTTTTTTTTTTCTTTCCCTTGCCAGTTCTGAAGTAAAAAATCTTAAATTGTCCTGGGCTTGAGCAGTAAAGGATAAATTCATTCACTGGTTGACTTGTCATCTCACCATTGTGATGGAAGAATGTTCACTTAAAATAAACACTTTTTACGCCACTAAAACTGCCTTTGAATACAAGATCCATTGTGATTTTTAAAACACAAACCCAAAAATGTCAGAACCCAACCCTTCATCTGGATTTGTGGGAAACATGGAAAATGGGACTTTTCTGGAGCTGTATCCCACATCCCTTTCAACTTCTGTGGATTCATCGCCTGGCCGTTTATCCAACGTCTATGTCTATGTTTCTATATTCCTCAGTCTCTTGGCTTTTCTCCTTTTGCTACTGATCATTGCACTTCAGAGGTTGAAAAATATAATTTCTTCTAGTTCCTCCTACCCTGAATACAACAGTGATGCTGGAAGTTCATTCACTAATTTAGAGGTTTGCAGTATTTCTTCCCAGCGCTCTGCTCTCTCAAACCTTTCTTCATGAAAATAAATGAAAGGAAACACATGGGGAATGGAAGAGTTTTGTCTAGTTTCTTGGGCAAGTAGTGCATGTAACATTTGCCTTAGAAGACTATTATCAAAAGGTGTTTTTAAAAGTTTCCTTATTTTTTTTCCCCTTTCCTTTTCTAGTCTTTATTTCCCCTTTAAGTAATTTTTATTTTGGACAATGAATAATGATACCTGATCATCATTTCTTGCGTGTAATAGTGATGCTGTCTCTTTCTCATGCATAGATGGTGTTCATTGAGAGTATTCTTGCCAAATTGTAATACAGTTCTCACTGGATGTGTCATTTTTCTGCTCCTGTTGTGACCCCCTTCCCTGGTCTTGTGTCAGCAATATGCTGACTATTTCTCTTTTCCTTTTTTAATTATGTAAGGACTTCTGGATGAAATCCCTATTACTAAAGTACAAAAAAAATCTGCTTGAATTATAAATATTGATACAATTTAAAGTGGTTGTTTCCCTTTTTTCTTCTTAATTTTCACAATTTTTTCAGCATTTATTGTTTATAAAACACAACTAATTCTTGAAAAATGTTGCTTTTGTTTATTTGTACTCCCAACTCGTTCCATATAAAGTCTGTATTTCAGTTTTTGAGTCTCTTTGGTTAACTTAGTAAAGCAACTACAATAACACTGCTCACAGTTGAATGTGTGGAGGTATTTTTGGACCCTATTACATCTCATTATCTCATTTGCCTAATGACATGTTCCTCCAGGGGGCAGCTTTTGCTGCTGAATCATAAATACCACACGACTCCTTTTCATACCTCGCTGATACTGCAGCTTGTTCTTACTGGATACCAGGACAAACCAGTGATTTCTTGTAAAAGACCTGCATTAAACAAATACAGGTAGTAAATGAAGAGCTCCTAAACTGTCCTTTAGGTACACAATGTTTGTACTCACATCAATAGGGCCAGCGGGGACAGAAATTGCTTGTACTGGTGAGGACTTTCTGGGACAGGCTTTGTCTTGTGATTTCAGAAATGTGCAGTGGGTGGAGTGGGACACACAGGGACCTGCACAACGGCCAGGAAGAGCTGTACTCTGACCTGCAGGAAGTGCAAGGTTTACCTGCAGAGGGTAGGAAGGGATGAGCAGGAAAAATGGCAGTGGCTCTGGCATTTTTCCCCATCAGGAAAGGCCAGAAAGAGGGGAACAGAAATGGATTCACAATCTCACTCCTCTTTGCCATGCCATTTTCTGCATTATCATACTCCCTGCTCAAAATGTAACATGTCACTCAATCTCTGCAATAAAATAATGAGCAGTGAACTGGATCCTCTGGTCAGCTGGGCTTTAAATCAAGCCAAACATTCAAATCAGTGATTTGAAGTGACCTGCTGTAACTATTAGAACTGCAAACCCAGACTGGTGCAATGCCTTCTTGTTCTTACTGCACTGTGTGAGCACAGCTTCGTCCTGCCACCCAAGCCCATGCAAATTTTGCTCTCATGGCTGGATCTAAAGCATTGGAGAGACCTAAGAAAGGTATGGCATTGTCACTGCCACTTCTGTTAGTGACATAACACAGGTGTAACTCTGAGAGATGGGATGATCTCAGCAGCAGCAGCTGCCCTCCCCTCACATGGCACAACTTCCCAGCAGGCTGAGGGGTTAGGGAATAATTCCCAAATACATTTATACCTCTTGCCAAGCTGTCCATGCATTCGTAAACAAGACCGACTCTGCCATTATCTACATAGGCTTTAAAATACAAATTTGGAAAGTCTGGTGTAAATATAATCATTAGAAATGCAGCTGCTGTTGCCAAACAATACAGATGATGTTGGAGTTGGTGTTTTCAATTTTTAGAAGTGGACATGCACTATGGTAAGTGGTAATGACTAATGGTGGTGATTAGTTCCTTACAGAGGCCAAAGAACTTGCTGACTAATAAAGAATGTAAGCCTGCAGATTCCCTGAGCCAAACTGGTTTAATGAATATATTTACAACTTGGAATATTTTATTCATGTAGACAAAAGTTTCTTGTATGTCACTTTTCACTGTATTAGACAACTGGCCTTGAAAAAAGAGGCAGCTGTTTAAAAGGGATCAAGGAGACATTTTCTCCCTTCTGAAAGCTCTTTGAAATCCCAAACCTGTAACAGAATGTATTTTTATGTTGACTGGTGGATAGAAATAAACGAGCCATAAATCAAGACAGAGCAAGTGTTTGACTATCTTCCCTTACTGACAAAGTTGTAAATTTGTTGCTTCCTTTGCTGCAAATGAAGGAATTTAATCAAAACCAGAGTTGAGACCAGAGGTTGAGATGGGTGTTTGTTCCCAGCAATGTGTTTATACTTGCAGATACAGAGACATTTAATATTAAAATACAAACTGTTGAAACCCCATTGGCTGTGTTCTATGAGTTGTTGTCAGACTTCACCAGAACAGAAAGTATTTTTCCGATTGTGGAAAATAGCAAAAATAACTGAAACCACACATTTGATTTTGCTTGGTAGTTTACTAGATGCTATCGGGTTTTTTTTCCAATCTGCCGTGACATACGGGATTGTAGAGTCATCACGATTTCAGCTGAGTTGCATCTGTTCTTTTCAGGACAAATTTGAACAGAAATGAGTAGGTTCCAACAAAACAGCATCAGGAGAAGCCACAGGCAAGAAGCACAATGGCATTTTTTAAGGATTGCTAAGTACCAGTTCTTCAAGGAAAAAAAAAAACAAGAAAAAAAAAAGAAGAAAAGAAATCCACCTGAGAATCTGACCCTGAGTTAACCTGAGAACACTGGAACAGGATTCCTAGAGAAGTGGTGGATACCCCAAGACTGTCAGTGTTTAAAAGGCACTTGGGCAATGCCCTTATCAACATGCTTTAGCTGTTGGTCAGCCCCAGAGTGGTCAGACAGTTGGACTAGATGATCCCTGTAGGTACCTTCCAGCTGCAAATATTCTACTATTCTATTCAAACAGAGTTTTAGGGATATTTTTTCCTGTGTCCAGTTCTGGGTTCCCCAGTAGAAGAGGAGAGGTGTGGAGATACTACACTGAGCCTTGCTCAGGGTGCTAAGATGACTAAGGGACTGCAGCATTTCTCATAGGAGGAGAGGCTGAGAGGGCTGGGACTGTTTAGCCTATAGAAGGCTCTGAAGGATCTTGTCAATGTATGTAAATACCTTATGGGAAGGAGGAAGAAGAAGGAGCCAGGGTCTTCCCAGTGATGCCCACAACAGGACAAGGGGCCAAACTGAAACACATGAAATTCCACAACAAAATAGATTATTGAGAGGGTAGTCAAACAACTGGCACAGGATGTCCAGAGAGGCTGTACTTCTATGTGTTGATCTGCCTGCAGCTGATCCTGCTTTGGGCAAGAGGACTGGATCAGACAATCCTCAGGCAGCTCCTTTCATGTCAGTGCGAAAACTCAGAGGCTTCTGGCTCTCTGTCTCCTCCTGTAGTGCTTTCTCATCCCTGGAACTGAGTAAGCAATACCTTTACTGGGAGGTAATTAGTTCAGTAATTTGTTGCTCAGCTCCCCCTTCTCCTTACAGCCACATAGCTTTCCAGCTTTTCCACTGCCTTTTTGTGGTGTGGGTTCACATTTCACACTCAGCTTTTTTCCTGAGCTGTTTTTGGTTGTTACTAAGCCCTCTAACTCTAACACTGCCATTAACTTTGTTAAGATATGATTCCAAGACTGCATGGCATCAGGCAGTTGCAAAGTATACCTGGAAATCTATAGGAAAAAAAAATATGAGTAGAACATGGATGAGGAAAGAACTGAAGGAGTTTCTGGAACACACAGAAAAATAATTTTGCTTCAGTTCACCAAGCATTCCATTCAAGCATATTTAATCAGAGTACCTGCTGAAAGCTGTAGCAGCCTCTGTATCTGAGACTCTCTTGCACGGTTGGTCACCTTAGGCCTACTATCAAGTTAACCCTTTATATTTATCTGCCCTGAAGATTATCACATTATTCCCATCCTGAAATAGTACCATGCTTTTCACTTAGCAACTCTTCAGCTCTGTGGTGAGTTTATTCCACTGAAATTACTTTCTGTGTTGAGCCCTTCTCTGCCAGCTCTCCTGAAAGGTTTGTTTCTGTAAGAGAAGAGGAGGCTTGTCTGGATTTCCAGCACAAGTCTTTTAACCTTGGAGCAAGCATTACTGCTCTTCTGTGCAGCTTGTTTGCCTTCCCCTCACTGTGTAACCCCACAGTGCTGTGGCAAGGCTGAATCCCCAAGGGACATCATGTTCCACTGAGGAGCTTTCCTTCAGCATTTTTTACTTTTTTTTCAGTGAGAGCCCTAGCAAAGACATCTGCCTGAGAAGATTATTTATGAGGTCCATGTACCCCCCATTTTTCTGGACAGGCTTGGTTTCGCTGCATCTGCTAGGGCTGTCCAAGGAGACTTCGTGAGTTCCAGCCCAGCCCCTCCCCGGCCGAGCGACCCTCCGCAGGCTCCCAAAGACAAGGGTCCCGCACAGTGGCTACGGCGGAGGATTACATGCCCCCAATGCCAGCCGCAAAAGGAGCCTGAAGGAGCCCTTTTTTTTTTTTTTCCTCTCCAAGGAAAGCGGGCTTGCCCTTGCCTGGAGCAGCCTTCAAGCTGCTTTACACCTCAGTGATGCCGGGCAGTTTGATGCGCCGGCGGGACGCGCCTGCGGCCACAGCGCTGCGCTCACACCACAGCTCCAGAAAGCGCTTGGCTCGCTCACAACGCCCAAACTGCTCGAGAAGGGCTCTGCTAAGGTCACTTTCCTAATACCAGATGCAGGTGTTCTCCCAGCTCCTCTCAGTACTGTGCTTTGAAGACAAAAGCAGCATCAACCTCCTGTGTACCCACCTCCACGGGCAGGTGAGCCATTAGTGTAATCATGATAACCACCACACAGGTGACAGCGAGAGCCAGGTGAGATGAACTGGTTTTCACTTCTGTTTTCTTTGGTTTTGATCAGTGGGAGCTGATGGTCCACTCTAAATCTGAAAACAGCCACTGGCTTGTAGGCCACGGATGTATAGAATCTCCAGATGACTTCTGAGAATTGGACTGGCTCCTTTGCATAGTTTCACTTCACCTTTTGTCCCTTATAGACAGCAGCACACTGGCTGCACTTGTTTCAGCACCAAAAGATGCAGTTTTAAGCAATAAATGTCTTTAAACAGCTTCAGTTAAAAAATCAGAAGCAGAAAAGTATATTTTTTTAAAGTATAATCCAATATATAGCTTTTTACAAACTTAGACTTTTTCCTTTGCAAATTAATACTTTTTGCCAAAATATCTATTTCTAAAGAGAGAAGCTATATGATTGAATTGTTAAAAATGGAGCATTTTATGCCAGGTGTGCTGACATAATTATTTTTGCCCACAGATTTTTCTAGGTAAGACACTCTAGGATTTAAGGGGACAAAAAATTACTCTATCCAATTTTTTCTCTCCTCAACAAATAAGTTTAGATGTCTGTCAGGGCATTTTTGCCACACATGTTTGCTGATGAAGCTGCACCTCTAACACTAAATGCTGATCTGGTCATATAGACCTGGTCCCAGAGTACAGTTGCATCTCTCTTTTTTGTTTGTTTGTTATAGAGTATTATTGGTTAAATATAAGATGGAGACTAAGCTTCTACTTAATGAACCGTGCCCTCATTGCTCCTTCAGCACAGACATCAGTTTGTCATTTGTTTTAGAATATTAGCCACAACCCATACATCATGTGCAAGGCTTTTTCTGGAGTTTGGGCTCAGCATTTGCTGACAGGTAAGAAATTAGTGTAAAGGACATATTTACAATGGAGATTCCTTGTGTAGCTCGCTCAGGGCAAATCCTGCTCCAGCTCCCTGGATGCTGCTACAAAGCTGGGAATTGTATTCCAGGGGATTTCTGCCAAGGTACCCTTCCTTTTTCCAAACACCTTCAGCAGGATGCAGAAGGTGAAACTTATTAAACTAGGACTTTAAACTAAAACACCTGCCAGGAAAAAGGAATGATGAAACAAAGGCACCATAGCAAGAACAGAAGCATAGCAGGGAGCAAAAGGAGATGCAGCCTGAAAAACTTATAAATGGATGAGTCTGGGGCGGGAGTAAACTCAGAAAGAACTAGGTTGGCTGGAGAAGCAAGGAGCAGCAATGACAAAAGAGCATTTTCTCATGAGAGGTGTGATGAATTAGGTACCAAAAGGCAATATTGCAGCAAAAAGGTAAATAAGGCTACCATACCTCACAAGACACATGGTCCCTTTTTCTCCTGTCCTCAGTGCCACTGTCAGGACCACACAGGGACAGCTGCTGGGCAGGGGGAAAATGAGGTTCATATTTTCTCAATATGAAATAACTTCTCTGGCCCACACATGGGAAGTTCCCCCTAGCCCCAGTCACAGTCCCCTCCTGCTGCAGCTCTGACTGTTGTTGCTCTGCTTCTGAATCCCTTGCCTCTGACAAAGTGTCTTCTGCCCACGGCATATGAGACTCCTGTTTTTTCCCATTCTCAAGTGCTCTTTTTTTGGATCTGAAGGCCCCAAAGGATTGTCAGATAAACTGCACCTCATCTGGGATCTCACACAAGGCTCTCCCAGGCTCTCATGGTGCCTCTCTGCACAGCCTGGGCTGCTGGGCAGGAGCTGGACAGGTACCTGCTCAGCTGGAGACATTGAGTTGGTGTTTCCTGTCCTGCTACCTGTCAGTGCCCCAGCTCTCCTGCTACATAGCACACTTCAGCACATCTGGAACTAACTGCTCTTCAAAAACTTTACATGTCCAGAGACGGCTTTTCAATGAAAAATGCCTCTATCCTCACAGTAATTTTGCATGCTATTGTAACATTGCTGGAAAATCCATAGGAGTGTGCCTAATTTTCACAGTAAGAAGTCTGAAGAATGAGTAACGCACCTTTTCAGTAGTTTCTTTAAAACAGAAGCTGCTTCATGGTTTTCAGTTTCCATTCATGCTTTGAGGTTGGTTTTATTTAGAAATTAACTCCTGAGTGAACATGTCACTGTATCTCTCCAGGAATAATTTCCCTTCAGGAACTTTTCATATTTGAGAACTTTGCAAATGCACTATTTCAGATTATGGTCCTATGTTATATTCCTGAAGAAATATCTAAATTTGCCATTTCATCACTATGAAAACAAATGCTTGTGGGGGAAAAGGGTAACCCTAATATGTGCTCCTAACTGTGTATTAAATGCTGAATTAAACTTGCCAGACAATTTTGTTAGACCCAGGTGGGGTCACCCATCCAGATTTCATGGTGTTTGCTGTAAGACACTGTCAGTCCTGCTGATGTCAAGTGAGGGTCAAGTCTGTGCTTCACAGCAGGTGAAGTGAGATCCTGTGGTCCCATCCTGCCCCAGAAAGGGTATTGAGGACACAGATTCCCTCCCACATTGCCACATTGTCCTTCATCATCTGCATGTGCTGGTGGCCCAGGGAGGATCTGGAAGGACCATGCCCAGATAGATGTGTGCATTGAAAAGGGACCCTGCAGACCTGTGCTACGCAAAAAAAATCCAGGAAAAGAACTCTTGATAAAAGTTTTAGAAATTTAGAACAAAACATTGTAGTTAATTTTGAAAGTAAAGAAGCTTTATAATTGATTTATAATTGCTTAGATCTACTGAGAATTCAGAACAAGGCATGTTGTTTGACCAAAGGCACTTTCTAGTGTCTAACTCATCAGTATTCATTCAGTGGAAAATAGAGCTTGCAGTGATAAAAAAAATATCAGATATTGCAACTTAAAATTTGGCAAGATCAAAAGCAATTAGTTGAGTACTAGAATCAGAGTGCTTTCAGCTGAAGTGGAAGAGAAGGCAGCAAAAAAAAAAAAACCAAAACTTTGCATGATTTTGCATTACAGAAAATTATAATTTTAATGCTGGATTATAATGCTGTAATAAAAGGGTTGTTGCAGAGGGAAAAAGTGGAAAAATCAGGAAGACAAACAGACTGACCTTTGCTCAGCTTTGGTGCTCCTATCCTTTGTCATCTGGATTTTTTCAGTGGTTATCAGAAAGGCAGAACTCTGCTGTTGCTCCCTCCTGTGCCCTAGTCCATCTGAGTAGCTGGCCTCTTAAAGTAATCCTGCTGGGATGGTCTTCTGGGATGGTCTTTGGTTTTCTTCCCCAAAGACAGATCCTAGCAGAGGAAAGAGTGAATAGCAAAAACCAAGAAAGTTTTAATGAGAATGGAATTGGATATATAAATAAATAGGTATACAAATGAATAATCAGAGAATAAGCAGAAGGAGTTGAAAATTGTATAGACAGAACTGAACTGAATTTGCACCTCTTCTGTCTCTCTATCTTAAAAAAAAGCTTGCAGAAAAACAAGAGGAAAGAAAATTAGTTATGCCTTGAAGCAAACCACCCAGCAATTGCTTCCTATTTACAATAGAATCCCGCCATGCAAAATAGATGAATGGAAGGGTAATTAGGAAAATGGATATGATTAAATGTTTGGGGAGCATGGTATCTTCTCTGCCCATGTGTGTTCAGCTGCTGCAGGAAATGCGCCAGAGAGGATGGAGAAACAGAACCATCTCTGCAGACAAGGAATAACAGGGCAGGTGGACTCTGCCTTTGGAAATTCTGGGATCCATGAGCTCCAAGGGGATTTGATCAAGCAGGATCTGCTCCTGATCTGTTTCCACATACACCCCCTCCAGACAGCCTCAGGGACTGTCCTGTCATCCTCACATGCCCAGGGCTGGTGGGTACCACGCACTGCCTTCCCTCTCCCCAGCAGCCAGGATGCTGTAGGAACTGCGGGGGAGAAAGTGTGACTCCAGTGAACATCTGCATTATGACCAGATATAAATGCCCTAGGACAGCTTTGTGTTCACCTGAAGTAGTTATCTAACCTTTCTCTTGTCTGGAAAGAAAAAAAAAGAGGTTTATATCACTCACTTATATCTGAAGATCCTGACTTGTGTTAGACTGGAAATGTCTGCTGCTATGAGGACTGTGGCAAAGAGAATAAAGAAGCAGAAGGAGAATGAGAGCAAGGCAAAGTACAGAAGGGAGGGACTGACTTTGCTGTACGTCATCCTCAAGGATCACAGGATTTACAGTGAAGCAAGCCAATTGTTTCCCCCAATCCTTCTACTACTCAATTAAATCTAAAGATAACTTAAAATTTCTATGCTTAAAACAATGCTGCAACTTGGAAAGCAGGGTAGGAGGCATGGCTTACAGCAGAAAAAAAGAGATTAGATACCTATTCTGTTTCTGAAGCAAATAATGTGCAGGCACTGGACAGTGCTCCTGCTGGAATTAGCCTCCAAGTAGCCAAATCTGCTCAGAGTCCTATGCAGATATTTCCTGTTCTCTCTCTTCACTGGAAAACACAGGTGACAGATTACTGTCATGAGCTTCATGCATTTCTGTCAAAATTATTTGAGTTAAGTAAACACCATTATTAGTTGAAATGTTTTATTACAGCATTTTGGAAACAAGCACTGTTCTCATTGTTTTGCACTATATTTAAAGGTGACTCAGACATATCTGTTTTAAAATGAAGTATTCAAACCATGTCTATACAGATTAAATGAAATAATCTTGTTTAACCTTTATAAATAATCCTGTTTAAAAAGTAGATTTTAATTTTTTTTCCAAAAAGAATGAATTTTTGTGAAGAAAATTTACTTCAAATGGACCTGTGATGAATGTTTTTCAATTATTTAATCAATCAAGAAAAAATAAGTCATTAATTTATAAAATCTTAATCTAATTTTCCTTTGTGTCTAGATCCTAATGCATGTTTGCACACAGACCTCCTGTTGACCTCCTTGGAAGTTACACATCTAAAGGGAATGCAGAACCAGACTCAGCAGACAAAATTAGTGATTTTCTAATTGCCCTAATTGGTGTTTAATTTTTCCGCTGTTTAGAGACCAAGTTACTGACTTTTAATGGGAAAAAGAAATATATGCTGGAATGAGAAAGAAATCAGACAAGAAAAATAGCTAACATTATATTAGAGCTCCACAAACAGAGCAATTGGTAAATGTGAATGTTTTCATTTGAGTTACAAATACCACCGATTGCCATTTCCGTTGCCACTTCTACTAATTTGTATTCAGAAAACCACATCCCTGAAAATGTGTAAAACATCTGCTTTGAGAAACTAAGTGTCAATAGCTGATCTGTGTGCAGTGCCATACAGAGACCTTTGGAGTGGTACAGAGGAAGAGTAGATCATTTCCATTATGGGTAGGGATTTGTGAATTGTCCGCAGGATGGATCTAATCACATTAGCCATTCATTCAGCCTACACAGGGGGGAAAGAAGAGACTCAAACACACCAGTAATGATGTAAAGTATGTTGGGTTTTATTCAGATGAAAGCTGCCTCCCCTTGTATGGAGGTACTCCAGGAACCCCCCATTTTCCTATTCTCTTTGGGTTTTCCTAGTTTCTTTGTTTTTCCTGAAATTACTGCCTGTCCTGTGTATGTGACACTTTATGCTAAGCAATCTGAAACTCTCTGGTGCAGTAATAAGGTGTGACTTGACCTCCCACTGATTTACTGAGCCTAGAAGACCCCTGCAATAAAAAACTGCAGTGGAGCAGTTGGGTAATTTGACAGCAGTAATATATGGCCTATCCCCTCACATGCTACCTTCACCAATACCCTTCACTGACTTTCTTAGCATGCAAAACAGGCATAATCAGTAACATCTGCTTTAGATCAAAGGGGTAGGGAAAAACATTCCTTGCAAGCAGACTCTGCTCATCTTGATTGTTTGTAGCAAATTTCAAGTGGAGCTGGCACATAACAAAAACCAAAGTTGACAAGGGGTATTTTTAGCTACATACCTTTCATCTGGATATCAATATACAGAAGCTCACTTGAGCTTTGAATTTCTATCAGCAATGATTCTCCAAGCATCTCTGAGTCCTGGTTAATTCAGTGAGCCTACCTGATGAGCATGCAATGGGAAAAGTCTCTGCAGTTAAATCAGGAAAGGCTGTAAATACCATTTTGGGCAGTATGTTTGATAGGTTAGATAAAGATCAGTTAGTTACCACCTTTAAAGGTGGTACTGCCAAAATCCTGAGCCCTTTTATGAAAATGCTGTGACTACTACACGCTCTATTGCTATTCACTGGGACTAGTTAATTTCTTCAGTTTTATATTAATTCATATTAAAGATAGATAGATAGATAGATAGATAGATAGATAGATAGATAGATAGATAGATAGATAGATAGATAGATAGATAGATAGATAGATAGATAGATAGA
>CM031857.1:50652162-50677649 GCA_018697195.1 Certhia americana
ACAGAAAGAAAGAAGTATAGACAGACATCCCAGGATGGGTGCTACAAATAAAACTACTCATTGCTGAGTATACACAGTAAAGGAATTATTAAGTGAACTTCTAGAAACCTAGGCTTTATGAGATGGGATAACATCTGAAAGAATTCTTTCTTGCTTGCTTGTGTTACCCATTCTGAAAATGCATTCTTTTCTCAGTTATTTCAGATATATTTTATCCTGCATCCTGGTTTTCTGGAAATGCCCAAAGATTTTTGGGTTTACAGGGTTGAATTACAGAATTTCAATAAACAACTCATCTTTATAATTTAGGGACTATTTTGCTGCCCTGAAAGATCCAATAGTAAAGTCTGGATTAAAAACATTAAAGAAATGCTTTCAGTGCAGGTTTTTGGATTTACCAAGGCTATGTTTTCACAAAGCTATGGACCAAAATAAATTTCCCAGTGATACTTTTCAGTACATACGGATGAAGAACAAATTTGTCTGACATCCTGCAAACGTTTGTTGACAATGCAAGATTAGGTGATTTCACTTTCTCTCACTCTCACATACATATCTATTTTTGTGTGCTTATATGTATGACACCAAACTCCTCAATCCTCCCAGCCACTTCTGTCATTCTTCTCTGAATTCTCCAATCTCTTCTAGGAAGATGCTCAGCATCCCACTCAGTGTTGCAGCTCCTGCCACCCCAGAGACATGGAGAGTATTTGCAGGATTCCCACTTTGTAGGGGGATATTTTTGCATAAAGAGACACAAATTTGCCATATCTTATAGTAATCTCATATTTAATAGGGTTTTTTAGCTTTCAGACCTGTGTGAGTCTGAAATCAATCAGCACCATTGAGAACCTGGACAGAGGAATGTTGTGTATGATGTAGTCAGAAAACTGGACCCTGGTCCACTCAATAATCCAAAACCACCTTTTCTTTGAAGATTGTCTCATCAGTGTTTTGCCTCCACTGTTCTCATCTTGTTCCAGTTCAGCTCACCCTCAGGATTTCTTTTAGTACTCTGTTAACACCTTTGTTCAGATCATTAAATAAGCCTGCATGTAATACCAGTCTCAGCAGTAAGCTACTGAGCTCCAACTTGACACATTAATGTTTATCATTGCCCTCTGTTTACAATTCAGGGAGTTTTTTATCCCAGTCAAAGTATCTATCAAGACAATTATCTGAGCAATATTTCATAAATTATTCTATCTAGTGCATTACTGAAATGTAATTGCGTTGGTGTAACGTGTCGGAGCTATCAACAGAATTAGACATGTCACATTAAGAGAAGACCTGCTGCTCTTACATCTCCTGCTTTTCTTCTCCATAATTTTGCTTGTTTGAGGCAGAGCCAGGGCCTGGGATCAAGAAGGGTGCTTGGGCAGCACTTGTATGGTGCCATGAGATACTGTGGAGCAGACAGCTGTGAGAGTTACAGACTGCTGCGTTGGACATGAAATGTCTTTAGCACTGTCCTCAGTGGCTCCTGCTTTCCTTTCAGATACCTGGGGTTTTTGTTTTCTTTTTCTGAATTCTTCAGAATTCTCTCCATTGCATAAAATGAAACGTGAGCTTGTCCTCATCCAAATGTAACTGCCAGGATTGTTCCTCCCTTACAGAGAAGCTAAACTACATCTGATGTTCTCTTCTTGTTCACACATGACTTAGGGCTTGAATTCCCTTACTGACAAGTTTCCTGCATCCTGAGGCTGGCACCACTGTTAGTTAACAGGGAGTCTCTTCATTGTTCTTCATCCAATTCTTCCTGGTCCAACCCTTAAACCACTGCTGGAAGTCTCTTGCAGACAGTTCCTTTTCTGTTGTGTCTCAGCAGACAGTCTTTGTCTGGGAAGCACATCCAAGTCTGGGAGTGTCATTGAAGCTACTTGGGATTGATGGTTTCTTCCAGACACCACACTCAGCTGGCTCAGGCTCTGCAGGAACTGGCAATGTGGCTGCTCCCAATTAAACCTTACATTTGCTGCATAAATACCACAGTCCCCATATGACCTGAACCGACTGTCTTTTTCATGTCTATATTTTCCGGGAGTCCATGTCTGGTTTGGCAATTAGCAGGTCTTTTATTAGATCTCCTTTACTTCCTAAATGCTCCTATTTTCCTTTCTCATTATGACATAACCTTTTTGTAGATAGAAAAAACTCTTCTTGTGCGAAATTTAGTCCCCTCACCAATTTCTGGATATTTTCCTTTGTGGCAGCATTTTTTCAGGCAGGAAGTGGCCTTCATTTTTCATTTGTTCTTCAACCATTTCTGACTACATTTCTACTGGTTTTTATTTACATATGCCTTTTTTTCTTTAAAAGTCTTAGCCAGTTCTTTCATTTTGTTTTGTTCTATTGTTGTAGGTTTTCTTTAATCTCAGTTCTTTTGTTTAGCTCATTAGTCTCAACCTTAAGATGGGGGTGATGGGGAAGAAGCAAAGCAGAAAACATCCCTGAGATCTCAGCCTAAATCACAAAACTAAACCCTTGATTAAAGCATGAGCACCTTCTGATATGAGTTGTTTAGCCATGCTAAGAGAAAGCATCACTCCTGGAAGACTGAAGGCTTCCCAGCTAGTGGCATGCAACCTCTGAGCACAAAACTCCACTTTTATCCAGGGAGAGGACTTGCTGAAATTTCTATTAAGCAGCTGGAAAAAAAGTGAAAATCACAGAAGGGTTTTGTTTTCTGCAGAATCACGAATTCAACTAATCTCAGCCCTTCCAAGGTGTTAGAATTATTTGCTATTATTTCTTTCTTACCTAAGCAGTGACAATAAATATTTCAAGGTATTTTGTCATATCAGTGGCATTTGTCTTACCACAAGATGTCATGCCCTATGAGGTGACCAGAGTTCAGCAGTATTGTGTTCTACTTCCATTTGTTTTAAACACAAAGATTTACAGAAGACTACTTTAAAAAGTGGTTGTCTTTCTAAAGAAAAAGTCAATAGAGCATCAGATACCACATTTCAAGCCTGACTGCATTATTCAAGGTGGGAAAAAAAGCTATAGTTTTATTTAAACCACTCAAAGTGTTGTTTTCAAAACTGTGGCTTGTCTCAGTTATCAACTACAGTATCTTCTGCAATGACTTGCAAAGCTACCTCTTAAAGTAATAGATATTTTTTAATTGAAGGAAATTCTATAAGAGAGTAATAAAAGGAGAAACTTCTTGACAGGATTTTTGGAATATTTTGCAATCCAGCTTGGGTCTCAGTATGGATCTGAGGCATCAATATATTTGCATAGATGGAAAAGAAATGCAGAAAGGTCATTGAACTTACAGAAGTGTTGGGCTTACTGCATGGACTGAAAGCCTTTGCCAATGCATTACTTTTGCACTGTTTCCCTGCTCATCCATTTCAGAAAGCAACAGTTTTTCACAGTGCTGAAGGTCCTTCCTGCTGCAATCAGGCTGAGTAGTCACCACTTACTGCCTGCCGAGTCCTTAGGGAATGGAAATCACTGACTTTTGAGTGTCACAGTTAGACCTCACTGTGAGAGGTACTAGACCAGGATACCTTTGCAGCGTTTCAGTGGAGATATCCTCATCTCAGTTTTTTGTTCACCAGCACTACACTTCTGAAACAGACTTTTGGACTTGTTTTATTATGCTTGCAGCCCCAAATGAAATTGCAGCAGTGCATAGGGAAATACCAAAGTATGCCCAATCTAAATAAAATGTGAGGGGAAAAAAACCTCCCACAGCTATTTTTCTTCTTTGCAGATCAAAGGTCTTTCAAGTGGGATGTTAAATGTCTTTTACAAGGTCATATTAGAGGTCTATAGCAAACCTTGGGTTGGACCTCATTATCTTGAATCCAGACTTGCACCAAGAAGGCTCTCCTTCTTTGAATATTCTTTTAGAGCATAGTTCTTTGTGTCTCTAAGCCTCTGTCTAGAGGCCCTGTAGCTGATGTGCCCACAGCAAACAAAAGATACATACACTCAGTGTTAAGTAGCCACCTCTTTTACACATCACCTAATAAAGCGTGAAAAGACTTTATCTTATCAAGCTGTGCAACTGTGCATCTAAATAACTTTCAAGTACTTCCATTTTCATTATCTTAGGGTGGGTTTCTTAATCTTTGGTTGGCTTTGGGGTTTGGGCTGGTGGGGTTTTTTGTTACTAATTGCTAGTGAAGGGAGAGTAAGAAGGGAGAATGCCACCTTGACATACTGGCAGTCAAGGGTGTCCAGACTGACTATCTCAGGTTGCCACTGCAGAGCTTAACCCTGGGGCAGGTGACTTCCACAAACCTCTGAAGGCCTTGCTTGCAAAACTATCACAGAGCAGATGTAGTGCATTAGCTTTGCATCTCCCTTCTTTGCACAAATCAAGCCCCAGCAAACAGGGATCAAAGACTTTTTTTTTTTTTTTTAATGCTTGTAACAGCTGTAAACAGTAATGCAGAAAAACAATCGAGTTGGGGGGGCGGTTACCACTCTATTCTGTTTAAACACTTTCTTTTGGGTTTTTTTCAACTCACAGTGCAGTTTCTTAATCAGCATGTGATGAAGCAAGTTCCATCCACTTTGTACAAAGTTAGCCACTAGATATTTGAGAAGCTTCTTTAGCAAAGAAGAACTAGAAATATTTCTCTAGTGTTATCACCCACTGTCCAAATAATAAAGCAGGGGAAAACTGTTCAGCTAACATAATTTAAGCCAAATAAGGATTAAAGCAATGTATTGATTTATTAATGACATATAACTCACCTCCAGTACATTTGGGATCAATACCAGTAATACCATTATTTGTATAAATAAACCAGAGATAAACCATGTCTCCTATAGGCTAACAAAGGTCCCTCCACAAGCCCTCTTATGTGCACCTTGAGTGTGGGTCCCAACTTGTTATGCCTCTTCCAGTCATGCCACCTGTTAAGCCCCAGCTCCATGAGGAATTCCATAAGGACGATATGTTTCATCTAAGTGGCAGTAGAAATGCTGACAGATTCTGGCAGTGTCAAACCAGGTTTGATTACTGCTGGTTACCCTTCAAGGTGTCTCCCCCAACCCCAAACCAATTTCCAGCTTCTTTTATATCTCTTTTCAGGCTGACTCCTCCTTTGTGTTTCAAAGCTCTCTTTGAAGTTCCCAGGCTATTGCTTAATCCATTGATCATCTCTCTTCCTCTTTTTCACCATCAGGTTGGGGCTTAAGGTTGTCTTCATCTTTAATGTGGACAAATGACCTCCAGACAATTTTGTGTATTCAACACATACACACACTTTACCTCACACTGTTGTGCTACCAGGTGTTATTCAGGCCATTTGCCAAGCGTGGGCTGTGCAAGCACCTACACAATTAGTTTGAAAACTGCTGTGAATATTAATCTCTTCCCGGGTAATTTTTTTATTGTTTAATGTAGCTTACAGTTTAGTTTGGTATCTTGGGGAATGCTTGAAACTCTGCACTCACCTGCACATTTGTTTCTCATTTAAGTAAAATTAATGGCAGCCACTGAATTAAAGGTTGCTATTGTCACTTCTGCTAATTATACAAAGATAAACACCTGTGGCCAAGCCCAGCACATCGAGTTGCTAAACTGTTGGTAAGACATAAGGCACAGGTGCCTATGACCATCTATCAGCTTGGCTGCATTCTAGTGGACTGCACAAAGAGTGGGAAGCTGAGGAATCCTTTGCTTCCACACTTGTCCTTGTTTTCATTGTACCATGGTACATCAAGCACAGAGTCAGTACAGGCTGTCAAACTCTACTGAAATCTTTTTAGCAGCTTGAACAGTCATTTACAGCAGTGGAGGGTTGTTTTCCAACTTCAGAGAAATGTCAGCTGCACCTGGCCTTTATAAACCTATATCTTAACACTTCCTATCAAAAACCTGTGACTCAAGAACTTGCCCATGTCATGGGATTGTTATACTCTGCTACCTCATGATCCTCTGCCCTCCTAAGCTGGGTTTTGAGTTCCTTTTTACCACCACGTGAACTAAGAAAAGGATGCTTTCCTTTTTGCTGGCTGGCTTCTGAACCATTCCAGCTGTGCAGATTTTGTCTCCTGGTTCTGTCCTGTTGGCTTCACGGCCCTTGCTGGGAAATCAGCACAGACTACACAAGCCACCCGAAGTTCATTTGCAGAATTTCATTGTGGGACAGGTTTGAACCCAAGGACAGTGCACAGTGTTTCTGAATGAGAAACAACCCAAGAGAAGGGAAAAAAAAGAAACTGAGATAAAGCAATTAGCTATTTTCTGCAAAATGGGAATATCAAAGCTCTAAATTAAGTTAAACAATGGTGTAATTGACACTGAAAGCTTGCTCTGCAAGGTTATTAAAGAGTTATACAGTTTCCTGAAGAAGTCAAAAGAGGTGACTTGTCAGCAACTGGTTGCAGTAAGACTGGCAGAGACACTGACGAAATAAGTTATATGATGACTGACTTAGGTAAGTCTTGAGGAACCTACATTTTAAAATAAAATAACCGAGTTGGGAAGGAAGGAAAAGGATGAAGGCTCTGCTTGTTTCAGTCTTGTTCTCTCTGCTTGTTACATTTCTATGAATAAATAAATCATAAATCACAGAAGTCTGGGAAGCATTTGTGCTGGATTTTCTTCATACCAAAAACCTGATAGGTGGCAAATTGGTATGATGCCAATTTTGAATATGTCTCTGGAGATTTGAGCAACTGTAGGTTTGTAATTCTGATGCTTCTACCAGGCAAATTAAATGAAAGTATAACAAAGATTAGAACTAGTGGACACTTGAATAAAAATGTTCTAATTGACCAGAATAATCAAGGTTTTTAGGAGATGAAATACTACCTTATGGACAAGGTCTTTGAGTGATTGAACGAGAATATGGATGGAGATGAAAAAGGTAATTTTAACTACTTGGAATTCCAAAAGACTTTTGACTAAGCCCATTACCAAAGATCATTTAGGGAACTAAGCAACCATGGAGCAAGGACAACAATACTTTTATGGGTGAATAAATGGCAAAGAGACAGAAAACAAAACAGAAGCAATTGTTTACATTCCAGGCTGGAGAGAGCTATGTGGGATCATTTTGGTATTGACATAAAAAGGGAAAGAGCTGGAAGAGGAGCTGGGTATTAGGCTGGTATGGTATTTCTGATGAAACTAAATTACTTAGGGTTGTAAGGATGAAGTCAACAATGAACAAAGATGGACATCCTACAATGTTATGTTATGTGAATTAATAAAGAAATGGAGCAACATGATTAAGAGAGTAGCCTCACTGAAACAAGGCCCTTGCACAATAAAATGTTACAGTGGACAATTAGAGATTAATTTTACAGTGTTATTTGAAAATGGAAGTAATTTAAAATGGCATTCTGGGGTTCCATATTTTTTATAGCTTAATTACTTTCAGATCAAACACATTGCCTCTATCAGTAAGAAACATGCTCTGCTAGCCCTGGAAATTCTGCCTACCTTCTAAAACTCAGACTAGATTATCTTCTCATTATGTCAGCTTTGATGCCTATAGAAAATCAAGCTGTGAATTCACTCAAGATTCATCAGCTCTAAGATCCTCCTGCTGTGCTTTTCTAAAATTTGTGCGCAACTCCATGACCCCAGGTTTTGTGATCACTGTGATGAGAATGCCCTTGAGGGATTCAACACATTCAGTTTTATTGATATTATGTAAACAAGGTGCTTGCAGAACTGAAACACATAAAAGAGTATTTCTGTCACAAAACAGGCAGATCTGACAGGATGTTCACAGGAGTGATCTGTGTGTAAGAAGATGGCATTTTTACATGTCTGCTTTCTAGCATATGACTACACAATAATTATTTCTGACAATACATCAGACTAATGCACTCCGATATATTCTGTAAAATTAATGAAGCCATAGCAATGGCAGGTAGAGCAACAGCTTTTGTTGTTAAATCCTCAGTGATTAGTTAAATATAGAATTATGATTAAGAATTAAGAACTGTGGAATTATAGAACTATAGAATTATAGAATTATAGAACTAAGGATTTTTTTCAATCTCCTGCTAGAACAGATAAACTCTCAAAGGCTTTGGGAAAAATTATTTTGGACCTAATGAATCACAAATTTAAAAAATAGAATAAAACAAACTATTAGAATTCCTTTGTAACACAAGATGGCAGATCTTTTATAGAAAGAGACAAATTATTCTGTTTAAAAAATCAATATGTGGACACTTGCTAAACTGATTTGTTTACTGTGAACAGTTTCTTTAAATGCCAGCTGTTGTGTTCTGTGTGATGGCAGTCACAAAGGATGCACAGTCATTTTAGCTCCTTCATAGAGCCTTAAGAACATTTATTCTAGCTGGTTTTTAACCCAAGAATGAGCTGTCTGCTGAGAAAGCATGTTTTGCTCACATTAGTAACTCTAAGTGTGTGGATGAATCAAATTGCATACTTTTTGTTGGATGCCTTCAATTCAAGACACAGTGTTCATTTCATCTTCCTGAATCAGTAAGTTTCTTTCTAAATGCAGGAGCACATAAATTTTGCCTTTTAAGTCCCTGGGGGTTTTCTTAAGGGACAATTATTTCTGAAACTACAGGAAGGTAAATCCTGTATTGTCTCACTGAGAACCAAAACTGACATCTATCCAGACTGCTGGACAGTTGAAGCACTAAGTGGATGGCTCAGCAGCTTGGCAGACTGTAGGTTCATACTCTGCCAGTGTACTTTCCTAAGCTTTTTAACCCTATGCTAGTTCACAAAACAAGACATAAAACCCACATACAATGTTGACATACCATCAATGTATTATAGTAGTAGAACCACTTTGAATTTGGTATTTGACACTAATAGAAGATGTCGCCCTAATACCTTCAGCATAGGCTGGTGAGCCAGAAGTTCCTTATTTCTCTTGCAGTGTTGTTCTCTACATCCCTGCACAATTCTTCAACTTTGTTTGATTAGGCCAGCTTGATGTGAGACTTGACACAGGTTCACAGAGAGCAAAGGACTAGAAAGGAACTCGTCCCCTCTTGTGTAGGGTTTTCTGCATAGTATTCACTACTCTTTCACAATAGGTTGATGCTTTTCAGAGAAAGATGAAACCAAATTGAAGGACGTCTCAATCCTTATACGTGGGATTATTGAGAATGAAAGTAATTTGTCCTGTTGAACTGTAGTTTTTGTTTATTACAGAGATTACAGACAAAAAGTGCATCCATTTGAGTGTTTAAGTTAATCTTTTCACTGATTTAAATATGTTAAATGGTCTGAGGTATCCATGGTGTGAATGTGCCTAGAATGAAAATAAGGTTAGATTCTTTCAGAGTAGGTTTGCATCCAGTTCACAAGATGTAAGTTTGTTTAGTCATCAAAATCCAAAATAAGTGTCATGGAGAGCTTCATTCTGCACTGACTGCTAAGCAAATGTGGCATGTATCCCTTCTTGGGCAAACAGATGAATAAACATTTGAATGTGATGATCAGGCTGGCAATTTTTATGAATTTTAAATGAGATGGTTTGGTTTCAAAGTGACAGCCATCAGAGGAGACAAATACTTTTTTCTCTATAAAACCTCATAGCATGGTCTACCATGGAGCTATCACACTGAGAAAAAAAACAAAACCAAACACAAAACACAAAAACACCTACTTCAAGTCTAGGCAGATCTACACTACATTGTGGTCACTGCTTTAATTGTGGTTTATTCCCAAAAACACTACAGGCTGTATAGACAAAAAGGATAACAAGGATGTTACTGCCTCCTGCTATTATTCCTCAATTGAGGAAATGAAGGATTAATCCTAGACCACTAAAGTTGATTAATCATTAATTCAGTGGAAGTGTGGGACTAATTATCTCTAAGGATTGGAGCCAAAGCAGTTTGCTAAAGGTCATCAGGAAGTCTTTGACCAGTTTGTGCAGAAAAGAAATTTGGAATATGATAAATACGCATCCAAAAATACAACCAAACACTGTCTCTGATTTCTGTTTACAGCATTTAGGCATCCTGAGGAGATCACTTCAGTGATAACTTCTCTGATACTTTGAATGAAGCAACACAAACAACTGACAGGTGACACAAGGTGTGACTTTGCAACTGCAATGACAATTTTTGTAATTGTGGTTGTGTCAGGTGTTTTTTTAACTTGGTGAGTACATGCTAAGATACCTCACATTTGCTGTGTGTTGTAAACATTCTGATAGGCTCTCACAGCAAAATAGCAGCTGTGGTATAAACTTGCCCTGTGGTAACTCATTCATGCAGCCAGTTATTCTTTCTGCTAACTTCCAGGGATTAGCAGAAGACATGCCCCATGGGTGAAAAGTGTACACCTCTTTTTATTTTATCCTGTTTTTTGTGATAAAGTATAGAAAAATATTTTTATGGGGTTTTTTTGCTTGTCTAGTTTTGAATATAAAATAGGTGTAGTGCAATTCTCTGACAGGAGTTTTGTCATTGGTAAGCTGATTAGAAATTCAGGAACAGCACAGCTGAGCTCCAGTATAAGCTATCAGTAAAAATCACCACAGGGAATTACTGTGTACTTCTGAAGAACAAAATCCATTTTAAGTCAGAATGAGAGATGCAGAACAGTCAAGAAAGCTTGAAAGGTGACTGGGTAGTGTTATCAGTTAAATGGATTTTATAAAATACCAATTTTTCAAAGCTTTACTCATTCACATGATATGAGACCAGGCCCTCAGGGAATCTGCAACTCATCAGGAGCGCAACATGGCAGCAAAGAGAGAGCTGGGCCATAAATTGTTCCTGATGGCTTGGTTTCTTGAAAGCCTGCAGCAGTGTAATCACTGAACTTTTCAGAGTACTTGATCACACAGCTGGCATGTCCTAAAAGAAGGTTCCAACAAAATGCCTCCGATATGCATTATCAAGCAGCACAGAAAACTGCTGTACGTGCAGAACCCTTGGCATGAATCAAATCTTTGGCAGTTGCATTCAGATGATGAGGAACTTTATGAAATTTTTTCTCTCTCCTCAGTGTTTCCTGACATCAGTGTTACAATGTGGGCCAGCTTTGTGCTGCTCCATGAGTGTGCAGCCTGCCAGAGAACACACCAGCAGCTCTGTTACAGGAGAAACCCTGATGGCTCTATTCATTGAATACCACTGGGTGATCCTTTGACAGCACACGGTGGTGTGGCAATGACAGACAAGCAGAAAGCTGAGCACAAACTGTCTACATCCATATATTTGTTGCAGGACAGTGAGTCCAGTAACTGTTGCTTTCTCCTTATTGTCATTTGCCTCTGAAATGGACTGCTGTTGTTACCTTGCTGCTATGTAATCCTTACCATGACCTTGACCATCTCCCTGGGCCATCATTCTGCCTCTTAATAAGAAAGAGTGGTCTTATGTAAGTAGCTAGGTTGTCAGGCATTAATGATACAACAAAATGATTGCAAGTTTACACAGACTTCTTTTTTGAGCTACTTCCTTCATAATTTGGAAGAACTAGCTATGTTTGCAAGAGGGAATGAAAGACTCCTAATAAATCCATTATTTTCTTTGTTCAAATAGCTAGTACACAGCAAGACAAGAGTTCTAGGGCTCCATCTCCATCTCCACACAGACCACTAAAAACCCTTGAAATTCTCCATCGTATCACTTTTAAAAATATCTTGGATCCTCTGCTTGCTTGCTTTTGAATCTGAAGGTGAATGACTTTGCAACTTATCATAGAATCATAGAATGGTTTGGGTTGGAAGTGGCTTTTAAGATTATCCAGTTCCAACCCCCCTGCCTTGGGAGGGGAAACCTTCCACTAGATCAAGTTGCTCCAAGTCCCACCTGGCCTTGATCACTTCCAGAAGTGGGGCATCCACATCTTCTTTGGGCAACCTGTTCTAGTGCCTCACCTCCCTCACAGGACAGATTTTCTTCCTAATATCTAATCTAAATCTCTCCTCTTCTTATCACAAGGGTCATCCCAAAGCCCCAACTCCAGCAGCAACCTCATTTGCAGCTTCCTACATCTGTTGTCCCACCAATTCCGCAGCAGCCTGCTCTTGAGCATGTGTGGTTTTCTGCTGTGTGTCCTCCACTGGGGACACAGAGGTACAGTTTTTTATGTGAATACCCAGACAGCAAAAGCTGCCATACCAGAATTTGGCACTGGCTTACAAAGATCAGTTTACATGATAGACAAAGTATGCTGTGGACTGTGGGGAACTGAGGGTTAAAGTTCCTGTTCACAGGATAACTTCTGGTTTTACTCAAGGACTCTGCAAGCTGGTGATCACTTCAGAGGAGGTAACCCAGATCTTCACCTTATAAACTTCTCAGCTGTGAGACTTCAGGTGTCTTTGGGGATTCATCTCTAGAACCCACTGTGCTTGCCTTCCTGGCTGCTTAGAGGCTTCGCCTGGAGGGAGGTGCAGTGGGTACCTTGACCCTCTCGTGTACAGCACTAAGGCCAACACACTGTTGGAAGGAAGGGGAGATGATTTGCCTCCTCTGAGACTGAGGAGGGTGTTCAATCTAATCTGCACACTTTCTGGATGATTTAGAATCATAGAAGAGGTGAGCTCTGCTCTGTGAAGTATTTGCCAGTAGCACTCAAGTTGATGGAGGCACTTAATGTGGATTCCTATCTCTAATGGTGGAGAAGGACTGGAGCTCAACCAATCCTTCCCCATACACTACCTCCTGTGTTTTGTAGATTGTTCTTTGGAAACAACCCAGAACATGCCTATGCTTTATGAAGAAAACAGAAAGAAGTGCTGAATTCTCTCCTGCATTTGTGTTCCACCTCATTGCTCTAACAATGGTGTTAGCAGATTCCTGCATTGCTTCAAGTACCCCATGCTTAACTTTTCACACTCTCTGCCTTGGCTCCTAACCTACATGCTCTGACTCCTTTGCTAAGGCTACTTCTTATTGTAATACCTACCTGCAATACCTACCATCCAGGTCTTGTGGATCTTTCTCAAATGAACTTAAACCCAGTAGTCTCATCAGCTTCAGTCACAGCACTAATCAACTTCAGTCAAAACTCCCGGTACTCATTAGATTTCTAATTTCCAGAAATCTAAATATAAGACAGATACATAACTGCTTCTGGGACCTGTATCACAGGGTCCTTCAAAATCCCTGCTCCCCAGCTTTTGAATACATTACCAATACTATGATGCCATGATGAGATTCTTACTTTCTCACCCTTAGTCACCTCTCCTGGGGTTGGTGCCAGCTGCATCTGCAAGAGAATTATGAGTCAATCATGAGTCATGTCAAACCAAATGCTGTGCACAATTAATTGCCAACTTACAGTTTCAGAGACGCTGATCCTGTTAGGGTTACAGTGACTTATGAGTAATTACAATTCCTGGGATATGTCTCATATTTTCTACATTGACACAGATCACAAAATCACAGAATCACAGAACTGTCAAGTTTGGAAGAGACTTTCAAGATCCTCTGAGTCCAACAGTCAACCTAACACCACCATATAATAACCCCTAAACCAGATCCCCAGGTGCACCATCCAGACACATTTGCAACACTTCCAGAGACAGTGACTCCACCACCTCCCCGGCCAACTTATTCCAATGCCTAACCACTCTTTCAGTGGAAAAGAAAATCTAGTATCTCATATGAACCTCCCCTGGTACAACTTAAGACCATTTTCTCTCATCCTTTCGTTTGACGGCAGAGTCTTACAAGCACAGGCCATTCAAAAATATGTACATATCTACATTCTCATGCAGGAAAATCAGGTGCTACAAGCCTGCAGGAAACTGCAGTTTATAGTACACACTGGTAATTTCAATACCAGCAGCTAAACACAGTATGGTTATTCTGGAATTTTCATATGTTCTGCTTTTGCTTACAAATGGCTCTTAGAGACTCAAAGTACACCTATGCTTTAGACACTGCTAATATTTGCTGTAACTGATGATAACAGGTCAATGATATAGGACAGTGTTTATCTAGAAATGTTCTTTTGGATGCTGGTATTGTTTGCCATGTAGTTCTAGAGAAACATAGAATGGCCTGTGTTGGAAGGGACTTTAAACATCACCTAGCTCCACCCCTCTCCCCATGGGCAGGGACGCCACTCACTAGATCAGGTTGCTCAAGGCCCTATCCAGCCTGATCTTGAACACTTCCAGGGTTGGACCATCCACAACCTCTCTGAGCAACCTGTTGCAGCGCATCACTATCCTCACAGTAAAGAATTTATTCCTAACAACTAATGTAAATGCCTCCTCTTTTACTTTAAAAATGTTCCCCCTTGTCCTACCAACCTGCCTGTGTAAAATGTCACATTTCTCTTCTTTATAAGGTCTCATTAGGTACTGGAAGGCTGTGATAAGATCTCCCCAGAGCCTTCTTCAGGCTAAACAGACACAACTCGCTCTGCCTATTATGTTGTAAGTTTTTCAAGTGAGACAACACTGACCATAAATTAAATTCTTTTGCCTACTGTGGAGACAGTTGGACATGACTTTACTCAAGACTCTCAGGTCTTAAGTGTGACATTTGGGGAGGGGGGCTGTCCCACCTCAAATTCCACTTATGTCTTTGCTTTAGACTCTCTGTGGACTTTCCTGTAATATGATCCCTCTATCTTCAAATGTTTAGTGGAAGAAAATCTTCTCATGCTACAGTTGGACAAACACAATAAACTTCACAGACCCAAGACACAGAGGTCCTTTTCCTCTTCTAAAATCTTTCTATTTCTATATAGATAGGGGCATCTAAACTACGAACCCCATCATGTCCCTTGCCATCTTGTTCCAAAACTGCACCTGTTTTCCAACTTCTGGGAAAAAATTCTATAAGAAATCAACCCAACCCCCAACAGCATCAAAAACTACGAACCCCATCAGGTCCACTTGTCCATCTTTTGTTCCAAAACATTTCACATGTTTTCACAAAACATGATTAATAGATAGAGATCAAATGTGTTTCTGAAGGCAAGAACATCAATCTGCAAAAAGGGATGGCCAAGTATTAAAATTCTATGACAGTGTATTTAGCATCTGCCGTAAGATACGATGCCATGCATTCCTTATTGCATACAGAAACAAGCATGACCTACTGCTTCAGTACTTTATTGGTGTTTGGTTCTTGAAGGTATTTGCCTCAGAAATCTGTTACAAACAGTACCCTGAGGTCTTTTATCTGATTCTATGAACTATGAGAAAAGACGGACATATATTGCTATTTCCATTTTTCTCTTGTTTTTCCAGTGAATTTTTCCGAATCAGTTCTCCATGGGAAGATCAAGTCCAAGACTTACGTGGAGTTATGCCAACAGAGAATTTGGCCCCAGGTTTCTTTTTGTGTATGATGAATTGACAGTCTTGTACCTGTAGCCAAAGGGAGCAGATGGAAGAAATTACAGAGACAATTTTGTTCTAGTAGTATGCTTCAAAAAACTGAAAAATATTGCAGGGAAGTTTTTCCCTCATGATTTTATATATCAGATGGAGGTATTAGGAAGCTAGAAGTGCTTGTTTTAGCACAGTTTTCCAGTATCATTTTGATAACAACCCATGCATTAGTGGTTTTGTTGTTCCTGTTCCTCTCAAGTTTGGGGGGAAAAAAAATAGAGGTATAGGTACTAACATTCTGTTATATTTTTTTTAACTACAGTGAACTCCGCTGATTACCCTAATTATGGCTAATGCAGGACCCCTGGGATTCAATCAAGTCTCCTGCTGTGGATCTGGAGGACTCAAGCCTAATTTACAGACACAAGTCTGGAGCCTATTCCTTGCTGATCCAGCTGTAAATGGATATGGAATCATGGCCAGACAGGCTGCAAGCTACTGTCTACAATAACCACAATGCCGTTTCCAAACCAATACAGCAGCCTTTTCAAGATACTTGTCTCATAAATCTCATATTCACTAGGATATTCAGCTACTAGTCTGAATGAAATCTCCTACAAATGTCACTATGAAAGAGTCAGCTTTAGAAGAAACTGTAGTATGAACAGGAAAAAGATTTTCCTCATGTTATTTAATAATATGAAATTGCCCAGAAAAGTCAGAAGGTTCCAACTAGCCCAGGATTCAGCCTTCCAAAGGTGTTACTGTACTGCTTGTCACAGGTACCACTTGATATGTGGCACATTTGGCCTCAGTGTAGCTGTTCCTCTTGGCAATAACTGTCCTTTTCTGTAGATTCCCCTGTTCCTCCACCCCCCCACAAGCTGCCAGCTCAGATTTAGGGGGAGTATTGGAAGAGGGGAACTACAGGATAGGGTAGAGAGAGTTACAAAAGAGGCCCCTTACCCCAGGATGTATTCCAAGGCTTTATTCTATAAAGGGAATCCGGAGGCAAGAAGGAGAATCACATGGGGGAGAGAGGTTTTTATCACCTCTGGGGTCGGGGTCAGGTTACCTGGCCGATGGCCATAGGTCAGGAGACAAGGGGGCAGGTAACCCAGGCCAGGTTACAGTTTCTGGGGGAGGGGTTTTGGGGGAGAGAACATTCCCAAAAGGGATACAACACTTTTCCTAGAAGCATGGATCATAATTGCCAATATCCAACAACTGGTAATAGGACTGGTGTTTCTGGAAATCACAGAATCTGAATACAAGGGCAGTGATAGACAAGGCCCTAGGAAACCCCAGCACCTCCCTTCTTTATTCCCTTTTCTCCCATTCACTGACAAAAGCACCATCCAGTGGAGTTGGAGCAACATTAGTTAATCTTGTGACAGCAGCCAAACTTCAAAGGTGCCAGGAACAGATGGTAATATCCCCTAGTTAAGGGATGTTTGGTGAAACACGTTATAGAGCAGATTGTGGCACTGAATTCAGTAAGGCTAGTTTTCTCTTGAGAGGAAAAAAAAAAAAAAAAAAAAAAGAAATAAAAGGAAGAAAACAACAACAGTCCCCAGGAGAACAGTGGTTAGCATACTTGATGAAGGCAATAAGAACAGTACACTCACAGTAGTACTTCCTCCAAATGTTCTCATGGCAATCATCCAGCAAATAATCAGTTGAGGACTTCCTGAGCCAGAGATATTGTCACTATGTATATTACAACTTTATTATTCAGTTGTTTAATACAATTGTGGTGTACACAATAGATATTTTAAACATATGTTGTATACCACTATGTATAGTACTACTGCACATAATACAGTAGGTTCACATTTTACTTTGGCAGAAGTTCTCTTTCATGAAATTGTCCAGTCACTCTTTGAATTATGGAAAAAATAAAAACTTGCAGCATCCACAACTTTCTGCAGGGAAACTTTTCACAGCTTGATTGAATATTGTATGAAAATTCACCTCCTTTGTTTGTTTTTATCTAGTCATCTACTTGTTTCATTTGAAGGTCTCTTGCTTTTGTATTGTATGAAACAGTTTATAATAAAAATTTATAACTGTCTTTTCTAGCCACTTGTTTTCTACCACCTCAGTGATCTCTCAGTCAGTTTATTCAACTTGTCTATTTATTTTATAGCAGTTCTATTCCTTTGATTGTCCTTTTGCCTTATCTCTGTACCTCTTCCAGTTTTGTCATCATCCTTGAGATAGAATCAGAACTGTACTGGACACCTCCAAGAGGCATACTGGAGGTGCTCATTCTACATTTAGAGTCACCATATTATTTTCTGTTTTGTTTGCCATTGCTGTGCTAATAATTTTTAATACACTAGCTTTTTGCTTGCAAACATACAAATAATAGAAAAAATATTAGAAAAATATTAAGAAAAAAGCCTAGATTATTCCTTAACACCAATAAACTGATGCTGGGATAAGAAATGCAAGAGCAGCAAAGATGTTAGAGGTGAAAAGAAGTCATACATATGCTCATAACTCACACATCTTACTGACCCCCGAGGAACTGTCTTAAATGAGAGGTTTTATTAGAAATAAAGTTTTGATTAACCTCATTATTTCCTTGACAGCATTTACTGCTCTCTGGAAGGGCTGTAATATTTCCAAGAGGCCAGCATTTGAACAGTATTTCAAGACTCACTGGACCAGAAGGAGATTTGGATTAAGACTCTACAGTTCTCAGAAAGGACAGTCTCCTAAGAAGCTTTAATTATCTGGCTTCTGAGGCTACTACTCCCTCACACTGTTAGCTACCACCCCAGAAGGAGGCACCTCCAGCAATTCCAAGTTTTTTATTTGGAAGGAAATGCTTCCACATTTTATAATTACAATGATCAAGATGGATTTAATTTTGATTCAGCAAAAGGTTTTGAATAGCGAAGTAATTATTTTAGTTCTGTGTTTTCCATACAGATTTGGTTGGAGTCAACACAAACACAAGGCACTATTTGGAGAATTGCACTGTGAAGAGGCTTATTCTCAGAATTTTCATGGCTTTGACAAGTAATTAGGGTTTGAAGTTTGAATCACAACAGGCAGAATTTTAATCAGGGAAACAAGAAAATAAATATGTAAAGAACAAAGACAGGTTAGCGTCAACTGAATGATAGCAAAACCAGAAGTGCCATGGTTGTGGTATCAGAGATTTAGAGATACTTTTATGGCACACATAAGAAAACTGGGAAAGAACACATTTGAAAAAATGTGTCTTTTGAGAATGATTAAAAAAAAATGATAAAGGAAAGAGCACTAATTAAAAACTAGGAATGGGTGATCCATAACATTTTCAGTACCAGGTTCAGCTTAATTTACTGAAGCCATTCAGAGATGCTGATGCTGAAGGGACACTTCCAGTTCTCAGCCTTATCTGTGAAACAGATCTGTTGTGGAGAAAATGGAAAAAAAGTAAAAATTTTAAAAGTACATTCACTTGTTCTACATTTGGACTCACCAAACCAACCTATCTCAGCTTCACCAGAATCATGTGGCACTCACAGTGTCAGGCATCCCTTTCTCAGGAAATTTGGAACATTTTAATTCTCTGGAGAACCCCCTGAAATTGTCTGAAGTCAATTCTAAATCCCCTATCTTTGAATCAAGAAGATAAGTTAATTTCAAATCAAGACTAGAGTTCACTATTTCAGTAACAGGTTTCTAGACTTTGCAGGAATGAGGGGGGAAAGAAAGGAAACTAATCCCACTGGATGAAATTATCATTGTTGAAGTTTCTGCTCATATAGGGGTTGTGAATGGTCTTCCTTCCTTACTGCACTGTAGTTTACTTCCTAAAACCACAATTTTGGAGAGAAGCAAATTCTACTTAGCAGGAGAGCAATGGTCCCTTCTTGTTATCACATTTTCATTTATCTATTTGATTCTTTTATTATTGTGTTTTGAGAGCAGTGAGAAAGGTTGATTTCTTAGACTTTTTTTTCATTCAGGCATTTAACAAAGAGATTTTCACCTGTACGGCTTTAACTTATTTAGCCTATTTAACAGGCTTTTAGCTTATTTAGATAATTTTAGCTTATGCCATTTCCTTGTGATGATTCTTGGCAATGACAGTTGATGATTCTAGGACTTTTGGTAGTCACAGCATGGCAAATGGCAGAGACAGTCTCTGTGTCACAAGAATTTCTGAGTAACTACCAGACAGAACATGATCCAGGAGGTAAAACATACCTCACCCACATGAGAATAGGAACCTAACACATTTTCTTTTCAAGCAATTTTTCTTGATGGATCATACGTCATCCCTCTCCTCTCCTCCCTCTCTCTTCTCTGTGAAGTACAGGTGTCTTTTCTGCAAATAACCTCAAACATTCACAGCTAGACCTGCCAAAAAAGAAACAGTTTTCCTCAAGCTAGAAGTTTTCAATCTTTAATTTTGGAACATATTAATTTCTTTGGATGGATATCAGTATGGACTGTTATCAGATAGTGGGACTAGAAAATAATTATCTTTCATACAAAACCTTTAATGGGAAAACCCAGATGAAGTATATTCAGAATTAGAATTCTGTCCAATTTCTTTCTCCTAGGAAAGAAATTTCCTTCTGGGCCAGAAGTCACAGAAGGGCTCTGAAAAGTAGAAATGACACTCTTCATGTTACAGAGAATTGTGTCAATGTACATTACACTTCCTGATTTCTGCCAGCTATAAGCCCCTCAGCCAAGCCCTTCTGCTGGGAAGCCTGTCTATTGGCATACACACGGAAAGAGCAAGATGAAATGCTATTTTAGGAGAGAATGGAATTCAAAGTATAAAAAGCTTCAGAAAGTGAGCTTTGCTGTGAGATTTCTTTGTCCTTCCATGGAGAGGGCTGCCAGAACTAGCAGCACCATGGGGTTCCCTGGATCTTAGGAAAGATAGATACACAAAACATTGCCTGTTTCTTCTATTGTACCCACATAATCTGCAGAACCTGTCCCTCACACTGACCTTATTGCTGTGGTCTCAGCCTGCTGGACAGTCACTACAGCAGCAACTTCTCTGTAAGAAAATGTTCCTCTTTGCAAGACCATTCAGGTTGGACCATTTCAGATATATAATTGGTTGTAAACAAAGCTACAAGGTCTTTCTTTGCTGGGCTTCTTTTGAAATGTAAAGTAGCACCATTATCTGAATTGCAGTTTAGTATGAGCTATGCTTTGCTCTATCTAATTCATACAAGAGTAGATACAAATTCCCAAACTGCTGTCCAATGTGAAGAAATTTAAAAACCTTGTGGAAAGCCCCAGTAATAGCACAGAAGAGCACTACTGCTACAAAACTATGGATCCTGTCCTCACAGCTAAGGAAATACCCAGCTGTCAAGTTTGCCACGAGAAGTGGGTATTAGATCATCTGATTTGAATCTCCAGTGTTTCACAGGCCATTTCACAGATGTATCACACAGCTCCCCTTTCATTGTGCTATCTTGTGTTTGGCCAAACACATTTTCCAGCAATTTAGCTAGGTTTGAATCCAAGAAACAGAAAACTGGAGAATCCACCACTGTCTTATCAGCTTAATTCAGCTGTTAATCAGCTTCACTCTTAAAAATTTGTGCTAATGTCCCATTTAAATCTGTATGACTTTCATTTCCAGAAAATAATGGGGGAGGGGGTTGGTTGGTTTTTGCTTTGGGTTTTTTGGGGCTTTTTCCTCCTGAGGTTTCCCCCATTTAATTCAACTTAATTTACTAATACTTAAAACTATTATTTTATCTACAAAAACCTACTTATTTTGATGTTGTATCATGTGTCCAGTCTTTTTTTTTTTTTTTGAGTGAACTTATATCTCACTCTAAATTCATTCCTTCCCTTAAATCTTTGCTGTAAAGGGTATGTGTGTGGAGGTGTGGGCTTTATTTGTTTGATTAGTTTTTTGCATATATTAAATTTCTATAAATTAATTTTAAAACTAATGTTCATGTGACTTGTTAGTTCTGATAATGAATTTTCACCAGTGTTCTAATGGAAAATGAACTTGTCACCCTAAGTGTGAGCATAGGAAGTCATGTTTTTACCTGAACATGACAGTAAGAGTGTTTCCTGAAATGATTGCATGTTGTGACCTTTAAATAATTTTCAGAATAATGTTCTTGCAGTAAAAGTTCACCATTCTGTAAGCTTGGTCTGAATTTCATGTTCTTAGTTTTTAGTGTGACAAAGTACGTGTTTTGAGGTTGGCAGGAACATAGCCACAGCCTCCTTGTAATTTGCCATAACATGTATCTTCATACAGTCTCAAAATTTCATCAGTTCTTTGTATTTACTTTCACATAATTAATTCAAATGTTGAAAATACCAGGACTGCTACTACTCTATGTAAAATCCTGTTACAGATGTTCACACTCAAGTATACCTGTGTGGACAATTTGTGACTGGAATCTGTTTAAAAATCACTTTCCGCACTATTTTCTTGTTGTTCTTTACTGTTTGTATACAATACCGATTTTAATCAGAATACACTGATATAATGTCTAATTACTTGACAAAACCTTAATAGCTTACATTTTGTACTTTTCTCAAACAAACATACACTATCTTAAAAATACAATTAAAAGATGAGACCAAAACCAGACTCAACTTTAGAAGTTGTATTTCCAATGAAACAAACTTCATTGTCACTTATTCTGTATTTGATATCCAACTCTTTAATAGTTATAATTCATGTCTATTCTTCACTACTGAAGATTTATATATGTGTGACTTACATCAGGATAACCAGTATATATTGCTTGGGCCTTCATCCCTGTCTTTGGAATTCTGCTGTCGCATTGATAGTCTTCCTGCCTCCTGGAACAGCTGTGGCAACCTAAGATTTATTAGAAGGGAATTTCAACCAGTTCCTCAGATCTCTGGGTACAAATAATACAGGACTGTGGACTCAGCAAAATTTTTCTTTCACAGATGTTCAATATCCCCCTGAGTTGTTAGAGAACTGGAAAACACTCTTAATTTCCTCTTATGATGGAAAAAAGCATGGTATATTTTCAGTGAATTAACAGAAATCTTTATTGAGCCTCAGGTTTTTTTTTCTCCATAATAACTTTATCATCTCCATTTAATAGCAGGCCTAGGAAGAATACATTTTCTAAAAATCTTCAGCTTCTCATTTTCTCCTATGTGATGCTAACATTTTTTCTACATTTCATGATCATATATGCCTCCTTACTTATTTTTCATTACATATAATTTAATATTCACAAGGCCTGCCCTGGCTTCACTACTGGGCCAAGACTGGCTCTAAGTCAAAGCTGTTCTCTCTGATAGATTGGAACTGTCTTTTTTAACTATCTAATAAAATCTTCATTTAAATAAACTATTTTCTTTTTTTCCCCCTAAACTATTTTGCTCACATTTTTTTTCCTGTTTTAAAGTTAACTCCTATACACGTGACGTGAATCCTTATGTGTAGCGTATGTTTTTTATAATTAGTGTTTAGGGTAATTTTTTTCCCACAGTGACTGCAATTAGTTTTGATTACTGGCTCCCTGATTTTCTACTCTGTGATTAATTCTTCTTTATCATAACCTGAAACTTAGTATCCCTCATGTAAGCAAATTACTATCTCTAATTTTTAGAAGGTATAATAATGTCTTAGTACTGGCAGTCTAAACCCTCCCTTGGTATTCTATGCTTTTAATGTAATAGGATGATGTATTTGTTACAAACTGTTAAAAGATCAAAAGTCATGTTGATTTGTCTGACTAGGACATGCCTGAAAGACCATTACTTTAAGTACAGTCACTTTATTATGTGGGAGTAAAGAAGCAGATAAGACCAACAAGGCTAAACATAGCTTAAAGAGTAATTCTGGTGGATTACATTAATGCACAAAGTGATGGCTGTCTTGCCTGTCAGCAAGCTATCAAGAAATTAAGGATACTATAAACAAGCTCATGTCTGATGCTTGACTTGAAGATGGAAATAGGCCCAACTCAGTTGTAATTGGTCATGTAATTGCAAACATCTGACACACTTAACGCTTGTAACAAGGGATCCAGGTCATGGGGAAACTAGGAGGACTAAACACAGTGAAATAAGTTATTAGCCTTTGGGGATGCCACTGGGTTGGGGGTCAGGTTTCTTATAGAACTTTTTCCCATAAGTTACTAAGAAACTAATAGATACTAATACTAATAAATACGGAATACTTATAGGTGCTTAAGAAAGACAAAAAAAGTAGCTGAAGTCAGGGAAGAGTGGGGCACTTGGCTACACTTTTTCTCTTTGGGGTAGTGTCGTTATTTTATTGAGGGACATTGACATCCTATTTGAAATATATTGGCGGCAGGGTAAAGTGATCCTGGCTGGGACAGCTGTGATTGTTTGCGCTTGTTTGGGCATCGGTATTTTGTGTGGTTACATGGTTGCCGTTCGTCCTATTCTTGCCGGGAGATTTTATATTTGATCTGGCATTCCGATGAGATGCTCAGCCAGTATGGGATCTTTCCTACCGCCGTCGTCTGTCCCTTTTTTTTTTTTTCTGTGCTTGCCACTTTCTAGGGAGTTTATTCGACTTTTAATTTCCTTGTCTGCCCTGCCCTGTCCGGGTAGTCCTGCTGCTCCCCGTTTGCCTCGATGTTCCTTCGTGGTTTTCTGCGCTGGGTTTTACACATGGCCTGTGTCCGCAGTCTCCTGCCTTTGCATGGTTGACCAATCAACCGCTCCATTTTAGCTGAGCGATGCTCTGAGTACTCTCTTGGTAATCCCGGCCATCCCTCGGGGAGTGGGGATTGTCCCCTCAGCCCTTAGTTACGGCTTTTGATGTTGTGGAGCTGCCTCCCAAAGGGGTTTCGAGAGTAGGAGATGCCGGTGCGGGATGAGACCGGGTCTGTGGGTTCACGTGTTTGCGCTGTGGCTCATGGTCTATGCTCTTGTTCTGTTTGCTGCTTGTTATGGGCCATGGCATTGCTGCTGTCTGGGTGCTGTTAGTGCCATGGCTATTGCTTGTGTCGTTTGTTGCTTGTTGTTTAGTTGCCATGCTAGTCTGTGGTCTTCTGTTTGCTGTTAGTGCCATGCTATTGTATGTCTTGGTGTTCTGTTTGCTGTCAATGCCATGGCTATTGCTGCTGTTCTGTTTGAGTTTACTGTTGCCATTGGCTAGTGCTGCTGTTATTGTTTGCGGTTATAGGTCATGGCTATTGTCGCTTGTTTGTGTGTGGCTGTTTAATTTCAGGGACTTATTGCTGATGTTTCGGTTCGTTTGCTGTCTTAGGGCCATGTTTCTTTGGCTGTCTTGCGTTGATGTAGTGCCATTGGCTATTGCTGCTGCTGTTCTGTTGGTGTTAGTGCCATGGCTAGTGCGGCTGCGTTTGGCTGTTAATTGCCAGGGATATTGCTTGCTGTGTGTTTGCGGTTTATTGTGCCAGCTAGTGCTGCTGTCGTTTGCTTTGTTATTGTGCCATTGGATATGCTGCTGCTGTTGCTGTAAGGTGCCATTGGCTTAAGTGCTGTTTGTTCTGGTTTGTGTTTAAGACATGGCTATGTGCTTGTTCTGTTTGCGTATATTGCCATGGCTTATGGCTTTTGCTGATGTTGCTTGTGTAGCTGCCATTGGCTATTGCTGCTTTTTGTGTTCTGTTTGTCTGGTAATGCCATGGGCTATTGTCTGTCATGCTGTTGTGTAGGCCTATGGTTATTGCTGCTGTTCGGTTTTGCTGTTTGTAGGTCCAGGAATGCTCTGCTGTTTATGTTTTGTATGTTAAGTGCCATGGCTCTATTGCGCGTCTGCTTTGCTGTTACTGCCATGGCTTATTGCCTGCTTGCTGTTATGTTGTTCTGTTAGGTGCCTTTGGGATATTCCTGCGGTTGTGTTTGCTGTTAATTGCATCATGGCTATTGCTGTCTGTTGGTTTGTCTGTTATAGCCATGGTCTATGCTGTCTGTTTCTGTTTGCTTTAGTCCCATGGATATTTCCGCTTTTGTTGTTTCGGTGATATTCCCATGGTATTTATTTGTATGGGGTTTATGGTTGCTTGTTATTGTCTCTATGGCTTATTCTGTTCTGCTGTCTGGTGCCCTTGTTTAGATCACACCAGTAGTAAAGTATTTATCTATTATTCATAGCCTTCGTATCTTTGCCTGAGAGCTCCTTTAATGTCAATATTTATAATCAATGGAGGGAGGGGGGTTACATTTTCTCATTCCAATATGGCTGGTATTTCTGCTTTCACCCAGCATGTACAGCCTTTCAGAACAAGACACACGGAGATTCAGTGTCCACGTTTC
>CM031857.1:50677749-50787317 GCA_018697195.1 Certhia americana
GTTGACATCAGAAATATGCGGCAGGTAAGACTGGCTGGGCCACTGGTTCTCGCCTTTTTCGGTACATCCGGAGGTGGACGGCCGTTCTTCCTTTCTGCGGGGAAATTTCCCCCGGCACCGCGGAGCCTTTTTCAAGGTGCCCCTGAGGACCTCCCGCCGTCTGCGTCTGTCCATGGTTTTGTCCCCGGGAATTGGAACCTCTCTCTCTCTGCCCTGCCGGAGCCGCTGCCACCGTGCCCAGCCTGTTTTCCTCTTTCTGTTTCTGCTCTTGGTTTCCCAGGCCGTGCCCGCAGCTCCTGCCTTGCCGGGGACATTCCACAGCTCCAGCGATCGCTGCCGATCCTGGTACATCCCGGCCTCCCTCGTGATGTGTCTGGTCCCCCCCAGCCGGCTGTGAGTGGCGGTGACGCCACAACATGGTAGAGAGAGAGAGCCCGGGCCGTGGAGAGCCGTGGTTCTGGGTCCGTGTTTGCTGTCAGTATCGCCATGGTATTGCTGCTGCCTGTTTGCTGTTATGCCTGGCTATTGCTGCTGCGGTTTGCTGTATAGTGCCCATGGCTTATTGCCTGCTGCGCTGTTTGCCTGTTAGTGCCAAATGGCTAGTGCTGCTTCTGTTTGCTGTTAGTCCATGGCTATTGCTGCATGCTGTTTGCCGGCTTTAGTGGCCCTGGCTATTGCTGCTCGCTGTTTGCTGTTAAGGCCGATGGCGTTTGCTGCTGCTCGTTTTCCAACTTTATTGCCATGGCGATTGGACCTGCTGTTGTGTTTGCTGTTATCATGCTCATGGCGTTATTGCTGGCTGGCTGTTCCGTTTGCTTCTCAATGCCATGGCGATTGCATGCCTGGCTCCAGTTTGCTGTTAGGATCCAGGGTATTGCTGCTGCTGTTTTGCTGTTAGCTGCCATGGCTATTGCTGCTGGCTGTTTGCTGTAGTGGCATGCTATTCCTGGCTGCTGTGTGCTGTGTATGCCATGGCTATTGCGCGTCTGTGCTGTTTGCTGGTTAGTGCCATTCTATGCGGGCTGTTCTGTTGCTGTTTATGCGCCAGGGCAGTGCGGCTGTTCTGTTTGCTGTTAGTGCCATGGCTATTGCTACTGCTTTTTGCCTTTTAGGCCATGGCTATTCGGCTTCTGTTCTGGTTTGCTCTTAGTGCCTGGCTATGCCTGCTGTTTGCTGTTTAATGCCATGGCATCTTGTGCTGTTGTTCTTTGCTGTTAATTGCCATGGCTTATTTGCTGCTTGGCGGTTCTGTGTTGCCCTGGTCTAATCGCCATGGCTATGCCTGCTAGCTGTTGTTGTTGCTGTTTTTTGTTCCATGCTATTCCTGCTGCTGTTCTGTTTGCCCTGTTAGACACACCAGTAAAGAACTATTATTCCTAGCCTCGTATCTTTGCCTGAGAGCTCCTTAATTTCAAATTTATAACAATTTGGAGAGAGGGGGGTTACATTCTTCATTCCAAAGGAGGCTCCTGCCTTCCCCAGCAGACCAGCCTTTCAAACTAAGACACACTGCAGTCAGGAGTGGTGACTTATTTCTGGTTTACCGTTTCTTTTTTTTTTTTTTTTTTCCATAAGAAAGGTGGATCTTCCAGACATTGTCTGAGTAAGTAAAGGCATTGTAATTTCCTTGAGAGTAAGGCTTGAGTTGTAGAAGAGACTGTCAACAATTAAAGGGCTTGTAGGTCCAAATTCAGCTTTGAATGGCATTTGTGCAACTGTGTGGAAACTGTGTGGCAGGGCTGACTTTGTTCTTACTGATTTCAGCATGGGTGTTAAGGCTTTAAGTAAGAGCTGGATTTTGCAATTAGCCATTCCTCACACTGGACAGTGAACAAGTATTTATAGACATGCACCCACTTTGTTCATACTGTTTTGAAAACAATCAAAAATAGTGCCTATTTAACAGAGAAAAAAGAGCAGACTGTAACATTTAGATTCTCTGCATCTAAAAATCTTTTGTAGTACAGGTAGTTTCAGGGAAGCATAAGGATTTAAAATTCCAGCTTGTGTTTCTTATATAAAACACAACACCGGCAGTTTTCATCACCACTAATCAAGTCTAAAATCTGCATCTGTGTACTCCTTACACTGCAGAATGTCAATTAGTTTTATCATCAGAGCACTGGTCCAAAATTACTGCTCCTTCTCATTTCAGTATTAAAAAAAAAAGGGAAAACTCTAGATCAAGTGACAGTGCCAAAGAGAAGCAAAGAGGAATGAATTTACAGTTTTCAGACTTTGACATGTCTCCAAACATGAATTCTTTATTGAGAAAAAGCAGTTGAGTGAGAATTACCTGGTCCTTAGTCAATTTTTAAAAATTACTTGGAATAAGACTGTCTTCACTAAAGCTGTTGTGTGAAAAATAATTTATAATAAGAAAATAGTACCATGGCAACCATTGTCTTTATTACAAAGAATTGTTCAACAGTTGCAATATAAAGAGGAACATTTAGAAGTGATGAGAATATTTTATGTAAGATATTCTGTTGAAAAGAGTATAAGTCATAATTATCCTTATGTCATTATATGGGGAACTAAACTAAATGTTTTAATTGTTTGAGAATATTCAAATTGCATTTTATGCTTCCTACTCTGCTTTCAATAATTTAAATGCCCAGCTCTATATAGGATGCACAAGTCTAGGAAATTGAGACCGGAGGACAGAAGTGTCTAGGTTGCACATTTTTCCTTTCCAAACATTATTCAACAGATTGTATGGCACAGACCACTATGAGACTGTTCACAAAACACAAAAAAGGATGTTGAATGGTAACAATTCAATAAGCCTACAAGTTGCCATCTATTGAGAACACAAAACCAACTTCACAATTACGCATACCAAGTCTTCATGGAGGACTTGTCCTTACTTCTCTCAATATTTAATATGCCAAGAATCCTCAGCACTTTTCCTATGTTTTCCATACAGTTATCCGTGAATCTCTCTGCTTTCTAAGGTAGACTTGCTGACTCAACATTTTCTCCTCTAAGACATTACTTGTGGCCCTTTGGAAGTGAGGAATCCTACTTTTCTGCAAGTTATTCCGTATCATTCATAACGTTGATTACATATTGTCAACTCATATTACACAGAACTACATCACTGCAGCCCCAACACTTTGATTTTCCTGTACTGAAAAGAATTACAGAAAGTCTTCAGCAGTTGGGGTGGGATAGTTCAAAGGCAAAAATTATGCTCTGCTTCTTTAAGGAGATTTTCTCCTCTGAGCACTATAATACAATAACTCCTTTACAAAGCTCCATGAACATCTGCCTCTTCTTGGAAAAATTCTGTATCTGAAGTTGACCCTCTCCAATGTACAAAGGGACATAATCTTCACTAACATTCCTGTACCAGAATATGCAACCAGTAGCATTTCTCAGCATAATGATTAAGTCTGCAGTGACCACAATAACTTCTATTTTTCTGTATGCCAATAGCTACTTCTAAAACAATAACAAGGATCTAGACAAGATCCGAATGTCTCCTGAATAATACAAGCCATTGACCCCCAACTGGGAGAAGTTCAGTCTGTGGATTACAACATTTATCCTTCTGGCAGGAATGCATAAAAAATTATGCAGAAACAGATGTGCCTCAGCCAAATGGTGACACCAGGGACTTCTCGGTTCACAAAAACTTTTTGTAAAAATACTTGGAAGAGCTCTTTTGAATAGAAATTTTGATGCTTAAGTACAAGTGTGTGACACGCCTCCAGAAATACATGCATCAGGTGTATGTAGCTGCAATGCCAGAATGCTAAAATGTCTGCAGATAAATACGAATGTTCGGGGTGATGTCTCATGGCAGAATCAAGAAATTCAATTTCTCAATGTTTGAGAAGTGTTTCATGTGAAGTAGCAGTCCCAGGGCATCTGTTAACTAACCAAGGAACTATCCCTAGATCTCTGAAAGAGAAAAAGGATAAAGGCAATTGTAATTACAAGATATAAGCTAATGACTAAGCTGTGCGCTAATGGCCCATTAATGAATCCCTTTTGAGCTCCCTGAAAACTGGTTTCAGGCTCCTGTACTTGGAACCAGCTGGATGTAGTTGGAAGTCTGGGTCCTGACTTCTCCAAAATTAAACTGTTTAAACATCCAGCTTTAATAGAATGGCTTTGAAAACAGATGAGTCCCCAAGGGCATTCCAACAGGCTCATGGATGCTCATGGATGCTTCAGGGCCAGCATTCAGGTCCAAATTAGACATGTTCTTGTTTCCCAAAAAGAAAGGCAGAATCGCTGTATGCACACAGTACAAAGACAGCACACTTGTCTAGAAAATGTTATTCCTGTACCTAAATAAAGTCTTGGAATGTCAGTCTGAGAAAGGAGAGAATAAATAGCTTCTTAGGCACAGATACTTGATTTAGGGATGATCAAGCCATGCTTCAGTCCTGCACAGTGATAACTCCTTCCCCTCTATCCTGAAAAAATGAATTTCTTTCAGTCTCTGATAGTCTGAACCTGATCATAATAAAGTTCCTACATATGAACTTCCTTTGTACCTGTATTTGCCAAGGATTTCAAAGAGAACAGGAATAAGTTATTGAGCAGAATATATCAAAAGATTTGACATGACATGAATTGGACTCCTTTCTCCCTGACTTTCTGTAAAGGAAAAGAAGAGTGGGCTAGGAAAGCATATAAATGAGAAGCCAACAAATCTTATTTACTGACAGTTCTTACTATGCAATTTCATAAGCCAGGGCATCTTGACTTTCCTGTGTCAGGAACACACTATGCCTCTACCCTTCTCTTCATGGGTGCCCTGTATATTACTGCAGTACAAAGAAGACAAAGTGATTGTGATTCTCTTACTCTTTAAAGAATGGTGACTTAAACAGGGCAAATCAAATAACACACACTTGATACTTTAAAACTAAACAGGAAAGGCTCCATGACTGGTAAAAGAAAGGTAAAAGACTGGTAAAAGAAAGGACAAAGTTGCCATTTCACAGCTTCAACAAAATGCTAGAAAAGTGTGCAAAAATAGCTCTAGTTCAAGAAAAAAAATTCCTGTTTATAGGTTAGAGGCACCCTTTCCACAAAGGGGATTCTCAAGTGTGAAATACACCTTAGAGAAAAACTAGACACATTTGATAACATATATGTGAGAAATGTGTGGCATTAAACCAAAATCAGAAAATTTACATTTTGCTGTCCAGATAATTATGCCAGAAGTAAATCTTCCAACTTTTGCTTGAAATGACATGCAAAACATATGAGAACTATAGAGAAGATACTTCACTGCTTGATTAAAGTTATGAAAGATTACTCAGAACACAACCTGTGAATAAGTTGGTGAGTGACCCCAAGGTGTGACTACCTTAGATCATGAAACAGAGTCTCTGGTGAGAAGCTCAACAGGACCAGGCAGTGTTTGCTCACAGCCCAGAAATTCAATTATATCCTGGGTTGCACCAAAAGGGGGTTGCCCATCTGGTCAAGGGAGGGAATTCTGCCCCTCTACTCCACTCTTGCGGGACCCCACCTAAAGCACTGCATGCAGCTCTGGGGTTCCCAACATAAAGGTGGTGAGGTGCTGGCACAGGTTGCCCAGAGAACTTGTGAATGCCCCATCCCTGGTAGTGTTTGAGGCCAGGACTGGATGGGGTTTTGAGCAACCTGGTCTAGAGGAAGGTGTGTCTGTCCATGGCAGGAAAGTTAGAACTAGATGATCCGTCAGATCCCTTCCAACACAAACTGTTCTAGGATTCTATGAATGTCAGCACGAAGGCCAGAACACATGTTCAATGGTATCAGTTGTTATAAGATAGGAAGGAAAAGATGCTGACGCTCAGACAGAGGTATGAGTTGCTTGTATTTGGCAGCCACAGCTGTTGGCAATGGACAGAGCAGCTAATCTGACATATTTCCCTGCCACGATAGGATTGCTTCCCTTATCTAGAGCTTTGCTTCCATCTAGTTTTAATTTTCTTAATGAGCAAGACTCTCCCTACTTCTAGTGAAAGAGAATGTTTCATAGTCTAAAACTGAACTGACTGCTTTTCTTTTTTTATTATTGCAAATTTATCCTGTTTTTTATATTTACTGCTTCATTAAGCATAGTGACTATGCCTACTTTTTCCACAGTAAGCAATTTTCTGGTATTTATGGTTTCTTGGCTATAAAGAGAGAAATATTATTTTAAAGTAGACCTGAATTCAATGATTTATATTGAGAGGGAATCAACCTGTGAAACAGTAATAAATAGAATTAGCAATGCTGACCTCTGCCAAGGTGCTCACTGTTCCATACCATGAAGGCATATATAACAACTCACATAGACTAGGAGACAGCTCAGGACATGTCCAAGGAGCCAAGAGGCTCTGCCTGGGGGGACAACATCCAGAATGACACTGATCCTACCCAGAGGCTGATCCTACCCAGAGGCTAAAAGCAATAAACATGGTCCATTCTTTGTGTCACCTAAACTAACAAAATGGGCTGCAATTACTTTACTTCAGAAATTTAAAAGAACATCAAAGAAACACTGTTTTGAAATTTAGTAGCATTCCAGTAACTAAAGCTGTGGAGAAAATAGGGGCAAAAACTGTCCAGTGTGAGGTTTGAAGTGTAATCTAACGCCTGACCTGCACACTTTTATTCATGTCTATTTTGATTGGTTTTACTACAGTGTGAATGTTAATTTTATTAAAAAGCTGATTTATTTAATTATGTGTAAATATATCAAAGGGGAGATTTTCTGTCAGCATACCTATTTGATTTATCTGTTATCATGGGACAAAGGCAATCATGTAAAATGAGAAGGGCCTGGGAAAGGAAATCTGTTTCTAATGGCCATTTTGCCACACATACACTAAGACCAGAACACATACCATAATGCAAACCAAACTTCCGTTTAGTTAGTATTTTTATTTCTATGGTTGCAAAAATAAATTTGTCTGTAATTCATAAAGTGTAATGAGTTTCGGATCACACTCATTTTGTATACTTGAACAGTGCAAAGAGAGATGTCTATAAGATTGGATGAAATTGGCATCAAATTTTGTACACTTATCTGAAAAGCAAACTTGAACAGACTGATTACAGTAGCATAAACTCCTTTGCCTTGCTATTTGTGGTAAGACTTCGGCAGTCATTGGCTCCTGGGAATTTGTATCAGTGAGCACATTGATCAATTTGCACTTCACCTTCCTTTGAGGGCAGATTTGTTTTCAGACTGCTGAGCTTTTGAATCTTTCCATGACTGTATCACTGTGCAATTTGCCTTGAATATTACGAGCAAGTAGGAAGAATAATGAGGAGCTGGCTAAGCAGTACAAGGTACAACAAAGCAGAAAAATCTCTCTTGACTACATACTTACTTGGATTCCCTCATCAAATAATGTATTTCTAAATAAACTTTTAGAACTATTGGTTCTCAGCTTCCTCCAGCAGTCTTCATTCATTCCTGTTTATCTTTCAAATACCACTAATTTCTGCTTTAAAATTGCTCTCCTTGACATGAACTGTTAACTTTATGACAAATAACCAATAGCAATAAGGTTACAAGATACTTTGCATTTAAGATTATGCTTGTAGGCATATCACAGCACTGGATGTATGAATTTAAGAGTCCCATGTCTTACAGGAGTTGTTAGTATGGCCTGTGCTCTTACAGCACATGATAAAGGCAAATGCACTTCTGTGTAAAAGATAGACAGATAGATAGATAGATAGATAGATAGATAGATAGATAGATAGATAGATAGATAGATAGATAGATAGAATTAATATCATCCCTTATAGAAGAGTGCTAAAGAAATTTAAACAATTTGAAAATATTACTTCAGCTATAATGATTAATACTATCTTGGTTTGTAAGCAGAACAAATCAGCTTCTTCAACGATTATTACCTTTCTGAATCTTAACCTGTATCTGTTTTTCAAAACATGTTGTTTCTGAGACAATTAAGAACTGGATGTCAAGAACCAGCACAGAAATCTAGAACATAAAAATGAACTATTTCCTATTTCACAAACACAAATGAAGAGACAACAGAAAACAAGAGAATCTATTTAAATATTTATTTAGAGATGTCAGCCTAAGGACAAGTGAACTTATTACATTGCAGTAAATGAACTTATTACATTTCAATAATTGTATGTGTCTTATCCTTTTAATTGCACCTGGGAATACAAAACATGATGCAACTGCACCTGGCTGGATAGCAATGATGGACAGACTGGTGATAAAAATTTCTAAACATGACCTTTCTTCTCCAACAGACAGATTTACAGAAGTGTAGCCCAAGGAAACAACTACTTTTTTTGATTTCTTTTCCATCAGAGCATTTCTCTTCTCTGAGCAAACCAGGGAGAAAAGAAGACGACCAGTGGCAGTATTTTAAGGACTTGCTATGTTAGCTGTCACTGATTTACTACCTGTGTATGTTTCTATGCACTCAAGCAAGCAAATTACAAGGTTCTGGGGTAAAAAAAGTTTGGATAATACTTCATAATCTAGTACAGCCATAGACTCAGTAAATATCAAATTGATTTGCTAATTAATTAACCCCTTCACTATCTTTGTAATGTTCTGTTAGTTTTCTGTGGCTTTTTGTTGCTTAGTTCTTCAGAATAGGAAAATGAGAACCATGGAGCTGAACTATGCTTCCAGGCATAGTCTCCAATTAAATCCCCCATGCGTTACCAGAGTGCCTAAGGTAGAATTCAACTTTTTCTACAAGAGAAGGAGTGTCCAGCAGAGTATTAGGTTGGAAAGCTTAATTCCATGAATAACTTTCTCACATAGCCTTTAACTGCTGCAGTCTGCTGGTCAGACTGGCTGATGCCAAACCCTGCTGTCTCAGTGGAGCTTCAAAGAAGTGGATGAAGGACCCAAACAACTCTTCTCCCAGGAATTTAAAGGTTATCACTTTCCTGTTTCTTTGAATTAGTTATCTTGTGTATACATGCAGAGAGTGTGGCTGGAGAAAAATGTGATTTATTTTGATTTATTATTACTTTGGATTTTTATTTTAATTAATGTCAGGAGAACTTAGAATTTTAGGAAGACATTCTTTCAAGATGCGTTTTAAAGCAAAAGAAATAAACTAAAATTATTTCAATGGACCTATCACGTGTAAAAGAACCCCAAACATTTTGTGATGACATCTAAATAGTTAAGAAGCAGGAGGAAAACAAGGCTATGTGAAATTCTAGTATATTTCACTACTGACACAGATCAAGGCTGAGTCCTAAAGAAAGCTTCTGGCAAGTTGTCCCAGTGTGGCTGTAACAGAGATGAAAGACAATGAAGTAAATGTGGGGAAAGTAAGTCTTCACTGACAAAAATAGTCTGTAATTCCAGTTTAAACCCTGGCACTGGAGGTCATCTTGCCCATGACTGTTTGGTCAAAGGAAATGAGAACAGAGTTACTTGGTTCACTGCGATTTTTCTAGGACTATACCCATCATTAACTATTTTGATAAATGAGAGAGAAGTGTATTATGACAAGATTGAGGGTGAAACAGAATGGCTACAACTGCAAACAGCATAATCATTTGTCTTAGTGACAGGAAAAGAGAGCTGCAGTAATTACCATGGAATAAATGGAGTCAGCAGTGTTCTTTAATACGGGATGAACTGCTGTGTGCAATGAGAAAGGCAAGAATCCATGGAAAGTGAGGAGGTAAGACAAATAAATGGGGCTAACAGCAGGTGATCGAAGAGATGGAAGTCAGTGGGACTTCCCTGCAGCCACGGAGAAGTAACCCAAGGAGAGAAGCGATACCCAAAGGAAGAAAGGGCAAGGAGCAGCATGCCAACAGCCACATGGGCTGTCACTAGAGGCAACACAAAGGCTAAGTGGGAGAAGCCAAATTGCATCCCTGTATGTGCACTCTCAAGTGACAGTGGATGAAGAGCAAGGATACAAGTACAGCCTAGAAACAGCACAGTGGCAGGCACACTTCAGCTATACCAGACATTCTGGACAGCCATTACATGAGCACAGCAGGACAGGAGGCTGAGCAGGCTGACAGGGTGTAGAACCACAGAAGATAACGGGATCATGTGTATGTCTCAAAAAACGATAGCTGGATAGCCAGGGACTGACCCAAGGACTGTTTGCACTAACAGACCAGGATTGCTGGTGTTAACACAAGATGTGGCTGGAGATGGGGGCCATGCAGAGGCAGGGAGGCAGTTTTCCAGGACAAATAGCCTTGATGTTGCTGAGCATAACACAGCACCACACAAGCACAGGAATGAGGGCAAGATGTGGGCATGGACTGTGGAAGGAGACGAAGACCATCCAAGCACTTCAAAGCCCTCTGAGCGATTTCCCTAAAGATCTGAAAGTACAGACTATGCATGATAATTAATGTGCGCAGAAATCAAGAAACCTGCTCTTGCAAAGGTACTCCTTTTCAAGCCTGGCAGCACCTCTTTTTTCTCTTTTCTCTCCTTTTTTAATTTTTTCTTTTCTCTTCCCCTCCCTGACCCCTCATCCCCTCTTTAATTAATTTTTTCTCTCTTTCCTTTCACCCTGCCCCTTTACCCAAAACCACTGCCGTGTGCTTGCACAGTAGGTCGGGGACTAACAAACCAAATCCCACGCCAAGCGTGCAACATGCTAACAAAAACTTTCTGACTGCCTGCAGAACCTCTGACTTGCACGGCTCCTTTCGACCCCGAGCACCGGTCACTCGTGGCCACCCCCGGCTGTCACACAGCCCCTCACGCCAGCGCGGCCCCGCCGCCCCTTCCCTCACGGCGCCGCAGGGGGCGCTGCCGCCATGACCGGGGCCCCTCCCCCGAGCGCGGCCGGGGCGCCTGCGCGGTGCGCGCGGTGCCTGCGCGCGGGCGGCGCGGGACGGTGCGCTGAGGAGCCGCCGGGCTGCCCGGGCCGGGCAACCGCCTCCCTGCGGGGCGCCCCGCCACCCGCTCCCCCCGCCTCCATCCGCTCTTCCGCCGCCTCCTACGTTGCCGGACCACAGCCTTCCAGCAGGCTGACGAGCTGCTTGTGCTGCAGCCGGCTGCGGGCGAGGAGGCGCGGCGGGGCGGCGGCGGGGTTGGTGTTGCCAGCCGAGTGCGCCTGTGACCCGGCGCTGTCGCGGCCCTCGGCTAGCGGCGAGCCTCAATTGTGTTCTACAAGCTGGGCGGCCAGCGCGGTCGAGGGTGGGGAGGAGGAGTGAGGCCCGCGTCGCGGGCGGCAGAGCACGTCAGCCTGAGGACTGGAGGGGAGGAGGCGGCTGGCGCCTGGGACTGCGAAGCGGGGTCGCGAAGCGCGGCGGGCGGCGAGTGCAAGAGCTGCACGTAACACTAGTGCTATCAGCGAGACACCACGCAGGTGGTGAAGGCAGCGCAAGCCCTTGATGTGGCAAGCGCACCGCACAACTGATCGTACAAGGACAGTAACACGCAAGAAACAGCGACCATCCCTGGGCTGGCGGGGCGGCGGGCCGCGGGGGCGGCCCGCGGGCTGAGTGAGGCGGGGGGCGGCCAGCGCCACCCTCCCCTCACGGTGACCGCCTGGAGCCGGGACTAATTCCACCGGAAACCGGGCCTGTCAGACGGCCGAGGAATGCCGAAGGTCTATGGGCTCCACACCCACACACATACAACACCCCTTTCATCAGTCAGAGTACACCGAGCGTCTGTTTTCACTCTGACATAACTTACAGCAAGCTTAGAGTAGCTATCTAAGAGCTTCAGCTTTATAGATCTTCAGCGATACCAAAGAATTCCAGAAAAATATCGCTATAGAAGATGCTTCGCTTGAAGCGTGGCGTTTTTGCACAGCGGTAGAAAGATGAGACTATGTTCATACGTGTTTCTCAGCTGTGCTTGAGAGGGATTGTTTTAAAGTGCGCCAGAGCCGTTGGTAATCCGGTTAAAAATCCCTTGTGGGTTCTTCAGGATGCTTTGGTTACTGATTTATATTAATGGCAGGTAAAATATTTCCGCAGTGCTATTTCATAACTTAGCTAATCTTTATTGTGTAGGGTTTCTGTGGGGAAATACTATCAACAGAGAAACGTATGGTAACGTTTCAATTCCTTAAAATATTTCATTTTCCTACAGTATTTTGCCTCACTAGGGCCACCCACTTCCCGAGGTCGCCTTGGGTTTAAAAAACAGATTTTTATTTAGATGAGCAGAAAGGGACAGTTATCTTACACTTGAAGTGCTGAGTAGGTTTTGGCTCAAAGGGTCAGGTGTACAATAGTGATTGCTAGAACAAAAGAAGTCTTAACCTGCACCTCCTGCTACAAGCAAACCCTTGGATTGTGTTATCCCAGTGCCTGTGTATCTGGAGCACGTGCTGGGAATGATCTAACAAGAAACTGACCACCAATCTTCCTTTTCTGTTCGTAGTGTTTTTTTTTTTTTTTTTCATGCAAATAGAATATAGCCCAGCTTGCGGTGGGGTCGCATGAACAGAAGATCATTCTATGTCTGTAAAAAGCCATGAGGCAGGGTTTTAAAAAAGGTAAGCATACGTGATGCTCCTAGGGAATATTCTCATCATTCCGTCTCATTTCGTTGCAAAGGACTGGCTGGTTGTTATTCCTTATTTTTCTGTAACGATCATGATACCGTTCCATATAGCATTTTGGTTTTGTTAACCCTTGTAAGCTCTGCCTTGTACTTCAAATCTGTATTTGCGCAGGTCGCTACCTGTGTGAGAACCACCTTGGTTCTGAATCTTGTTGTGTCAACTATTTGCCAGGTCGTGTTTCCATTAGAACCATACTCCCCTCTTTATTTTGTGATGCTTATTGAATCTTGCTCTTAAGTTTTTTCTTCTTGCATATGAAAGTGTAACAGTCCTTGTTTCCAAGGAAAAAAGTTATGCACTTTTAATCCTCCTTCTAGTTTTTGCTGAGCCTTTTCTAATTCTCCAGGAAAGCGTACAGCCTAGAGAAACAGCCAGTGGCATGCACATTTCAGACTTACAGACATTCTGGACAGCCATTACATGGCACAGAGGACAGGAGGCTGAGCAGGGGACAGGGTGAGAACCAAGAAGATAACGGGTTTTGATCAATGGTATGTCTCAAAAAAACGTAGCTGGATAGCAGGATGACCCGAGGACGTTTGCACTAACCAGACCAGGATTGCTGGTTGTTAACACAAGATGGGCGAGATGGGGGGCCATGTCAGGAGGGGGAGGGCGTGTTCCAGAGGGGAACGGCCGTGATGTTTTGAAAGAGCATACTACAGCACACACAAGCCAGGAATGTAGGGAAAGATGTGGGCATGGATGTGGAAGGAGGACGAAGACCATCCAAGCTACCGTCAAAGTCCTGTGAGCATTTCCCTAGAGAAGATTGAAAGTACGGACAGGCCTGATAATAGATGTGCGCAGGAACATCGCAAGGAAAACTGCTTCTTGCAAAGGTACTCCTTTCAAGCTGGCAGCACCTCTTTCTCTTTCTATCCTTTTTGACTTTTTCTTTTGTCCACTCCTGAACACTAGATCTCCCTCGGTAATTAATTTTTTCTATCTTTCACTTTACCCTGCCCCCTTTACCCAAAAAATGCCGTTTGGCTTGCCCAGTAGGTAGGGGGGATAGATCAAACCCTAACCCCACGCCAAGCCGTGCAAATGCTAACAAAAACTTCTGGACTGACGCAGAGCCTTGACTTGCCGGCCCTTTCGACCCCGAGCACCTGTTCACTCGTGGCCACCCCTCGGCTGGCACACAGCGCCTCAGGCCAGCGCGCCCCGCCGCCCCTTCCCTCACGCGCCGCAGGGGGCGGCTGCGCCTATGACCGGCGGCCCCTCCCGCGCGCGGCCGGGCGCCTGGCGGTGAGCGCGGTGCCTGCGCGCGCGGCGGCGCGGGAGCGGGCGATGAGGGGACCGGCCGGGTCCGGGCGCGGGGCAACCGCGCGCCTGCGGGGGCAGACTAACCGCAACGCTCGCGCCTCCTCCGCGTTCGCTCCTCCCTCGTAGACGACAAAGCAGCAGCGAGATGACGCTGATTGTGAGCACCGGGCGGCGGCGAGGAGGCGGAGCGGGACCGTGGGCGGATGGTTGGGGTGGTGTTGCAGCCGAGCGCCGAACCGCAGTGTTGACGCCCTCGGCTAGCCGGCGGCCTATGAGTGGTTCTACGAGCTGGTGGGCGGCCAGCGAGGTCGAGGTGGGGGAGGAGGAGGCCGAGGCGGCGGGCGGCGAGAGCACGGCCAGCCTGGAGGAGCTGGAGGAGGAGGAGGCGGCGGCGCCGGGGGCTGCGAGCGGCGAAGCGGCGGCGGGCGGCGAGTGCAAGAGCTGCACGTACGAGGGCTGCAGCGAGACCACCACGCAGGTGGTGAAGCAGCGCAAGCCCTGGATGTGCAAGCGGCACCGCAACAAGATCTACAAGGACAAGTACAAGCGCAAGAAGAGCGACCAGGCCCTGGGGGGCGGCGGGGCGGCGGCCGCGGGGGGCGGCCCGCGGGCTGAGGTGAGGCGGGGGGCGGCCGCGCCACCCTCCCTCACGGTGCCGCCTGGGAGCAGGGACTTCCCCGGGAAACCGGGGCCTGTCAGACGGCCAGAGGACAGGGAGGAAGTCTAGGGCCTCCCACAACTCTCCCTCCTGTTTGTCAGAGTAAACAGAGCGTCTGTTTTCAGCTCTGACATAACTTACAGAAGCTTAGATAGCTATATAAGAAGCTTCAGCTTATAGATTCTTCAGCTATACCAGAAGATTCCAAGAAAAGTAATATCGCTATAAGATGCTTCGCTTGAAGCGTGGCTTTTTTTCCCGCGGTAGGAAAGTATGAGAGATGTCAGACGTGTTTCTCAGCTGGTGCTGAGGTATGGGGTTTTAAAGTCGCCAAGGCCGTTGGGTATCAGGTGTATAAAAATCACCTGTGTGGGTTCTTCAGGATGCTTTTTGGTTACTGATTTTATATTAAATGGCAGGTAAATATTTCCAGCAGTGCTAGTTCATACTTGCGTAAGCTTATGTGTAGTGTTTAGGTGGGGAAATACTATCAACGAGAAAACTGATGGTAACGTTCAATTCTTAAATATTCATTTTCCTACAGTTTGTGACTCAGCTAGGGCCACCCACTTCCCTGAGGGTCGCTTGTACAGAGTTGTATTTAGATGAGACAGAAAAAGGGAAGTATCTTACACTTGAAGGTGCTGAGTGGTTTGTGCTCAAAGGGGCAGGTGTAAAATAGTGATTGCTAGAAGAAAAGAAATATCTTACCTGGCACTCCTGCTAAAAGCAACCCTTTTGTGTTATCACAGCTGTGTCTGGAGTCACGTGGCTGGGAACTGATCTAACAGAAACTGACCACCAAAATCTTCCTGTTTCTGTTTCTGTTTTGGGTTTTTTTTTTTTTTTCATGCAAATATAATAGTAGCCATACTGTGTGTCGCATGAAAGAATCTTCTATGTCTGTAAAAGCCATGAGGCAGGTGTTTTAAAAAAGGGAAGCATACGTGATGCTCCTAGGGAATATTCTCTTATCCTCTCTTTCAGTTCAAAGGACTTGCTGAGGTTTTCCTGATGTATTCTGTAACTATAAGTGATACATGTTCCATATAGCATTTTGGATTTTTGTTGAACCCTTGTAAGCTCTGAGCCTTTGTTACTTTCTGGTAGTTTGCTCAGGTCTGCTACCTAGTGTGAGTACTCACCTTGGTTCTGAATCTTGTTGGTGTCAACCTAATTTGCCAGGTAGTGTTTCCATTAGAACAATTCCTCTTGTATTTGTGATGCTTATTGGAAGGCTTGCCTCTTAAGTTTTTTTTCCTTCTTGCATTGAAAAGGGTAACATGCTTGTTTCCAAGGAAAAAGTTATGCACTTTTATCATCCTTGCTGTTTTGTGAGCCTTTTCTAATTCTAGTAGCTGCTTCTCTTTTCAGTGAGGTAAGGGAAGCTGCATACATTACTCAAGAGGAGAAAGAAATCTAGATTTATATACCAGCATGACTTTCCCTCTTCTCTTTTCCTTCCCTGATAGTTCATTCTGTTCGATTCATGATGTGTCTACACAAATACTTGTGCTAGTTCAGAAAAGGGAACAGTTTAGGAGAACAGTTAAAATGCTATATTTAATGTAGTGATGGGTTAAAACTTTTTGATCTGTAGCATGAAATAGTTAATTATTGCATGTTGGAAGAGGGTGGGGTTTTTTTTCTCAGTTTGAGTGCAGGTTGCTTTGAATGTACGGAAATTAGGGCCTGAACTTGCAGAAGAAAGCAGGATATTTAGTGCTAAATTTAGTTTTTTTGTAGTGGTGTTTACTAAGGCCGTTTTCAGTAGAAGTTTCATTTTTTACTTCTGTGGACAGGACAGAAGGGAAAGATACTGGGACAGTTTTTTGTTGTTACTGCTTTTGAACCCTTTCAGGTAAGTGGAAGTGTCAATAAGTTTTGAATATAGTACACATAAGATTCAACGTTAGTTGAATTTCCAAATCTTTCATGTTTTCCTTAGAGCAAATTGTAGAGGCGCATTCTATTAGTGTGTCTAATTCAAATGATTGGTGATTGTACAGGGAACAAAATAAAAAAAAAGTGCCTGCGGCTTTGGCAAGTTCATCATAGTGTTCTGAAGTATGTTTTGTTTTGGTACTACAAGGATTATTGTCATTCCTGTCCCCTTACAAATGATAAACACCATTCATTTTCATAAGGTGACGTGTTGTGAATTTCTTCATTTTTAAGAAATGCAGTCAAATAAATTGACGCCATTAACTAGTCTTAGTAAACTGTTTAGTTTTGCAGTGTAGCAGACTAACTCAGCTGCATTGCTTCACTCTTGCTGGTGAAATAGTGAAAGGAGGTGGAAAGAAGAGGCCAGATCTTGAATAGATAGATTTCCATTTCTGTTCTGTTACTTTTCTCTGCAAATTAAGGAGGTAAATGTTCTTTACTCTTGGGATTTTCTGTACATCACTGTATCAGAGTTCCTAGTCTGACTTTTTTTTTGTCATGTGCAGGATAGTGTTGAAGGTTCAGTGTCTGTTACAAAGCAGAGAACTGGAGCCATTGGAGATCGCCCAGCAAGACCTACTCTTTTAGAACAAGTATTGAATAAAAAGAGGCTGGTAAGTCTTGTTTTCAGAAGGTTTTGAACTCAAATAAATAAAGGCAGTGTAACAATGTTTACCTGTCAACCATTGTGAAAGAAGAAAATCAGCTTTATAAGCATGCACTGCATATTTTCAAATTTGAAACATGCTTCAGAGATGTGTGCTTCAGCCTCTCTGTGAAGAATACTAAGATGGCTGAATTTAATGATCTGAAGTTTTGGTAGTAACAGATGTGGTGGTTTCTTTAGGGTAAATATTGCCTGCAGTATAAGCGAGATAGTTTTAGCTTGTTAAACCAAAGCCTTAGGGAGGGCAATGAATGGACTTTAGGTCTGATGTGTAAGCTTTACTATGGTGTGTTTTAGAAGATTTTTGTGTATATGTGTGTTCATAAAGCAAACTCTAAGGAAACAGTGTGATTTATAATATTTGCAGACGGCATGAATGGCATGTCTCATAAGTTTTTTAAACACTGGTTTCTTCTTTAACAAGTTAAGCCCATTGCAGGGAACTCATTCAGTATCTACAGTTTGTTTGGCTTCTTCATTATAACTTTCTTTATTGCATGGTTTTGCAGTCCCTATTCTTCAAAAGCTGTTGGGACTGTCTTCTCTCTGTAACCTGTGCAATGCAATTTAACAGTCCTCATTATGCTGCTATAGCGCTTGTTCAGAAATTTGGAAAGCCTTAAAAGAAACATTATGTCAGTCTTGAGTATACAACTACCTAGATGTGTTTTTTGATAATGCTTTCTCAATTATAGGTATTTTTTAATGATTGTGTCTAAAACTCAGAGGAGTATTCATAGCTTTTCAGTTTTTGTGAGGAAAACAAGTAATGAAGTATGGAGTAGTTTTCATATTATCTTTGTTCTTCATGCCCCACTTACTGGCCTGCTGTCCCCTTTCTTGGCTGTTTCTCTTGATGTGGTTTTTGATTAGATTTGAAAGGTATCTTATGAATAAAACATTATTTTTTATAGAAGTACAGCAACCAGAAGCTCTTTTAATAGATGTTCAGAGCTTTTGCACTAATTATGTCAAGGCTCCTTAAGAAGTCAGGATTCCTTTCAGTATTCCTGAAATTCAGATTTTCCTTGATCTGGTTCTTGCTTCTCTCTTTCTCGTCTGACTTGCAGTTGCAATGCCTCTTTGGTTTGAAGTGACTATGGATAATGAGCAAGCAACTAGGGAATTCATTCAGCTGAAAAATAACCCTTTTCCTGTATTAATTTTTGGAAGTATCAATTCCCAACCTGATCTGCCATTTGACCTTACAATCACTTGTGTTGCCACTGTGCAGGAATGAGAGTCAACAGCCAGAGTTGGATTACAGACTGTAACTATTCAGGCCAGGAGCCAGATGCAAATACTTTCAAATACTTTTGTCTTTCGATAGATTGCAGAGGAGTTAAAAAACATTCCCTGTGGATGGACTGCTGTTTTGAAATGTTGGGAAATTCTGGACAGTCAGTGAAAATTACATAAAGTATATTGAGTTGGAAGGCACCCACAGGGATCATTGAGTCCAACTCCCTGCTCCTCACAGGACTGCCTAAAACTAAAATACATGCTATGGGCACAGTCATGATGCTCGAATTCTGACAGGCACTTGAGCTTTGCTGATGGTTTAAAATATTTTATTCATTATTAAACTGTTTTGAGCTATCTGCAATGGGATATGTAGGAATTATGTCAAATGAAGCACAGCTGTAGAACTGAAGCACAATTGAAGGTTGTTTCGGTTTTAGTATGTCAATAGATTACTCCTGTCTGCTATATTTACAGGGGGTTTGTGATATTTAAGCAACAGCAGTGGGTAATGTGCAAACTCATGTAATGGAAAAATATTATGGTGGCTATTTAACATATGTGAGTTTTGTAAAGTAAAGTTCACTTTCTCTCTTTTTCAGTCCCTACTCAGAAGCCCAGAAGTGGTGCAGTTTCTACAGAAACAGCAGCAGCTGTTAAGTCAACAAGCTTTGGAACAAAGGCAGCAACAGTTTCGAGGAGCACCTGGGTAATGAGCAAAGATGAACGATCTGCAGATGAGTCTGATGCTGAAGGAGGGACAGGATCTATATTTTGTATAAATACAAAGAATCTCAATGTTTAAACAAAAATGGAAGTTGCTGTTGTTACGTATTTGTTTCTTGTTTGCACTTTTGAGGTTTTGAGCTGCTGAGCGTCTGCAAACTTGTGAGCAAATCATAGATTTGGCCTGGGTTGTGTTACGAAAAAAAACTTCCCAGTCTGACTACTCACAAGACTCTCTGACAATCACTCTCCCAATGCCAGAGACTTCTGGGACCAAAGCTCCTTCACTGCAGGTAGCTCCAGTGATCTGATGGGTGCCCCACTTGATTCTCCACACTCTTAACTCACAGTCAGACCAGGTTTCCTTACTGGTTTGACTCCAGTCTCAGACACCTTGTTCCATAAAGCAATTTATTAACAGTGTAATAACACAGAAACAGTCTGGGCTGGTGCCTCCGAGGAGGGATCTCAAAGGAACTCCTGGGCTTTTATACAATCACAGTTAAGGCAAGCCTTGCACTTTCTCCCGAGTCTTCCCTTCTGAGTCTTCCATTCCTGCCATGTCCTAGTGTCCATTCACCTGGCTAGCCACTCATCTTCCTGCCTTTTGTCATGCAAAGAGTTGGCAGTTCACTGCCTCCTGTCTTCACTTCCACACAGAGCTCAATTTGCACCTCAGTCTGCATCTCTAACTGCAGCTTACAAATCAGCTACCTGCACCAGATGTATTCCTCAATAGCTGGAAAGGATCTGAAAGATCATCAAGTTCTGTCTCCTCTGCTGTGAGCAGGGACCTTTCATAAGAGCAGGTTGCACAGAGCTCCATCCACCCTGGCCTTCAACACTTCCCAGGGAAGGGATATGCATACCCAGTGCCTGACTACCCTCACAGTAAAGAATTTCTTCCTGATATCTAATCTAAATCGACTCTTAGTGTGAACCCATTCCCCCATTATCCAGTCCCTACATGCCCTTGTAAAAAGTCCCTCTCGCATCTTTACTGTGTGTTCCCTTCAAGTAATGGAAGGGAACACAGTTCCCTGCAATTAGGTCACCATGAAGCCGTCTCTTTTCCAGGCTGAACAATCCCAATTCTCTCAGCCTTTCCTCGTAGGAGAGGTCTTCCGTCCCTCTAATCAGCTTGTGACTGTCTTTGGATTTGCTATTATAGGTGCATGTCTTTCCTGTGTCATGGGTTCCAGAGTTGGATGCAGTCCACCGGTGGGGTTTCACCACAGCACATCAGAGGGGCTGTGATAGGTTGACTTTGACTTTGGCTGGACATAAGGATTTATAAATTTTCATTAACTGCTACCACCTGTCCTTTCACAGATAGGTATTTTTTTCCTATCTCAATAGCATCCTCCATCCCTCTAGATGCCCAAAATGAGGCCATGACTTGGGCTAGATTCCATCAAGATGGGTGCTCAGGACAGGAAAAGCAGCACACTTAATTACTGGGCACCAGTGTTGGCCTGTGCTTCCCACTCCCTATTCCTCACAAAATTCATCCTTCATCAGTTCATGTCATTTTTGTTGCTTTATTTTTGAGACATAAAACTTACATTAGAAATTATTTCCTCTCCAAGGTTAAATCTTGGAGCACACACTGGGTCTCCCCATCCTTCTGCATTACCTACAAAGTACACCCAGGTATTTGAGCAAAGACAATCCCATAAATGGGTTTGCCTTTTCCTATAGTGAGAGAAATCCACCCTGATTTTCCCAGCCACTTCCCATGTGGATCTTATCAGGATCTTATCTATACAGGGATCTTATCGCCTCTCCCAGTATGTTGGGGTTTTGTGTGGGCAGGACCAAGGAGGTTTGCAGATCCCCTGGTGTTAACCAGCCAAGTGGCTTCTGTTAAATTTACATCCCAATCCTTCTGTGCCCCATTACCTAACACTCTAAACACAGTCTTCAGCAGTCTGTTATACCACACAGTCTGTTTCCAGAGGCCTGTGGGTGATAAGGGATGTGATGCTGCCTCAATGCTGTGGGCTTTTTCCCAAGAGTTTATGAGGTTATTTTGAAAATTAGTCCCATTGTCTGATTCGATTCTCTCTGGGATACCATGTTGCCACATGATGTGTCTCTCAAGACATGAGACGCTTATCTTGGGCAGTGGCAATGGTTTACAGGGTATGTTGCCAGCCAGCCAGTTGTTGCCTCTACCATGGTGAATATGTAATGGTTGCCTTGCTGTGCTCATGGCAGTGGTCCAGTTTGCCAGGCCTTACCATACTGGAAACACAGCTGCTGCCCTCTATTCCAGGGAAAGTTTACTTCAGTGGTTTGGTTGATTGCAGCACATGCTTTTCATTCATGAACAATCTGTGCAATGGTCTCCATGGTCAGGTGCACCTCTCAATGATGAGCCCATCTGTCTGTTGCAGCTGATGTTCCATGGCCCCATGAAGTTATAAATAAATATAAAATAAAGAGCTCACCCTTCCACTCCCAGTCCAAGTATACCTAAGTTAATTCAGTTTTGGCAGCTTTGTCCACCTCTTCATTGTTTTGATGTTCTTCAGTGGTGTTGGTTTTGGGCCTGTGAACATCTACCTGATGTACTTTTCCAGTCATGTTGACCTGTGCACTGATGTCCTGCCCCAGTACAGGTGCAGTCCAGCCCAGATGGGTTTATCCCTGCATTGCCAATTGGTCTTCTTCCATTTCTGCAGCCACCTCTGTAGGGCATTAGCCACCATCCAGGAGTTAGGATGGAGACAGGTCACTTTTCTCATTCAACAATCTCAACGGTTAGTTTGGATGGCTTTTGCCTCAGCAAACTGGCTTGATTCACCTTCTCCTTCAGCAGCCTCAATGACTTGTCCACCTCTGATGGTTTCCTGCCACACAGCAGGATCCATCACTAAATAGGGCATAGCCTCTTTTGTCTTCTGGTAACTCGTTATGTGGGGCTGCTTCTTGTGCTCAAGTCTCCTTCTCTGGCAATGCTCCAAAATCTTTACCTTCTGGCCAGTCCATGATTTTTTCCAGAATTCCAATAGAGCTCATGTAATCAATGCTACCTCCTGACTCCATGTAGCACTGGCTGCATGATCTGTTAAGGGGATGTTTCCTTTGAAATCTGGAGAAGTCTTTTCCAATTATTTTTAAACCTTCATTTAAATATTTAATTTGTTAATAAAAATTTGTTTATGGTAGCAGTGTTTAGCTGTACACCCTTTTCCTACCAAAGTTATAATAAATTAATATTTATCTATATAAATATTTACAGTTAAACAAGTCAGTCTTTGATGAAAATCATTGATGGAGGTCAGTTACTTTCTGTGAACATTGTGAAACAACATCCTGAAGCTGAGCCAGTCCAGTGGCATTATCTAACAGCAATTGCTCAGGGATATGAAAAATTTATGTCCTATGGAATCTTGCACTAAAGGCAAAGACAACATGCCATCAAGAAGCCAATCCAGCAGTTCAGAAAAGTACAAGTAGGTGATCTCTTCATTACCTGCAAGTCGAGTAGGTTTGAAATGTTTCATTGTGCATCGCATGTAAAAGAATTTGCATTTGAAAGTTCCTAAGGTGATAAACGGCAAAAAGCTTTAAAAAGTATTAGATGAAAAGTATGAAACTGGGAGTTATTACATGGAGTTATTTGAAATTACTAGCTTCTTATATGTGAAATATAACTTAATTACAGATTAGAATACCACTAATTTTTAAGTGACTAAATTAAAATAAATTTTAAAGGTTTTAACTAGTCTTTTTCTTCTCAAAAAGGTATAGTTAAAATTCTTTCATTAAGACAACAGATCTCTAATCAGCTGCAGTGCTAGACTTCACATATTTTCAGCCAATTAAAATGAACTTGCAATTGAGTGGGTTAAGAATCCAAACACTATATTATGTGAGTGTTAAATCCCATGTTTTATTTATAAAATTAGTTTTGTATTAAGCCACATTTCTGAATAGAGGTTATCCAAATGGGTTAGGTGCTTATTATCAAGTACTACTTTTATATTGCAGCAGTTTGATCCACTAATATCTCTTCAGCAGTATTTGTTAGTCTTATGGATTTTTACTAGCTCTGCTTTTTGTATGTACAAAACTTGTTCTGTAGGGATTTATTGTATTTAGCATTGTGCAAGTTTTTCTTTAAAAAAGAACTTGAAAATCTTTGTATAAACAGCTCTGGACCAGTAAGTGAATAAAATCTTTGGTTTTTCTTTTTAAAAAGAAGTGTTCTTTTTTGGTTTTTTAAATTTGTATGGGTTTTTCTTCCCGTGCTACAACAGCCAGTTCTGACTAGACAGTCCTTTGTTTTTCAAGGTCTTGTTATAGAAAGTTATTTTAGATTTAAGTAAAATCAGGTTACTTTTCAGTGTACACAAATATACGTGAAAACATAACGGGCAAAAATTGTAGAATAATGTATTTGATTTTGTGCTAGATGGTCAACTTATAAAAGGTGAACAGCTTATTTGGGTGGACAGATCTGATTCAACTTTTAAAAAACTCAAACCCTCAGGGCAGAAAATTGGCACAGGGAGTGTTTGTTAAGACAGTGCTGAACAAGTTGTTTATGTCAAAACAAATGGAAGTTTCTGAAGCTGTGCATAAAGATGTTCAGTAAAGTGCAGCTCACCGATCCTGTATTTTTGGTGATATATTTAGTCTGTGATAACAGCACCATCAGGCTGGTGCAGACCCTGGGAGATGTGCTGGTAGCAGTGCTCTCCTATTTGAGCAGAAGACTGGATGGGTTCCCAAGCCAGCACTGTCTGCGTAGCTCTGAGGTCCATTATGTTGTCTACTGCCTTCTGTTACTGCAGAACAAAACCTGAATTTTAGGAAGATGTAAACATGACACTTCTGTAAGAGTACATTTTTGCTATATCTCTCTTTGTCCTTGAGCAGTTTGAGAACTGCAAAGCTGCAAGTCTGTCTTTCCACTCATGTCAGTCTGGTCCAGAGGGAAGGCTTCTGTCACAGGGCAGCATCACTATTCATTGACTGCCTGTCAGATCAGAGGATCAAAAGAAAACTGAACCATTCTCTTGAATCATCAAATCTACCACACGACAGTGAGGGATTCATGTGCTATACATGGAGATTTTATGCTGAATTAATTTTCAATACATTTTTTTGTGTCGAGCATCGCATTACTTACTTGGTGCAATTACTGATTCCTCTTGCCTAAAACTGATTTGTAAGAATAAAGGCTTTCTAAATGCTCCAGTTCCCAAAGTCTCTTGTGGTCATACTGGGACCTATAACCAATCTCTTCAAAAGAGAAGAATGGGAGACCACAAGGGAAAGAGGTCTTAAAACAGAAATATCTTTATTAACAGTAAAACACAAGACATGAATAATCCCTTTTACAATAGAATAATTCTGGCCAAAGAAAGTGGAGTGCGTTAAAAAAGTGTATTGTTCAGGCTAAATGTGTTGTCTTTAGAATGCCTTAAATCAAATACAGCAGGAGGAATGCTTGTGAAAGTGTTCCCTTGGTTAGCAGTCGTTCCATCCTTCTTGGTATAACACGGCATGGAATAGAGTACTCTGGGGCTGGTTGGAGGACTTGGAGCTGCCCGGATCTCTCGCACTCCTGAAGCTATGTCTGTGATTTTTCATTCTCCAGAGGCAAGAGCCCAAGTATTGTTCTCTATACAGCGACCTACGCTGGTTTACAGAATGTCACAAACCGTGAGTAATACTTGTGGGTAGTGCAGATGTTTTGTTTTGCTTCTGATGGAAAACAGAGGGCAGAATTATTCATAGACATAAGTGACTTCTGTTAATCTATGGATGACTCACAGTGCTTTTCTCACCGGACTGATAGGTCATAGTTAACACAACCCCACAGTTAACACACCTTGCTCAAATCCACCATTTTAGCCCCTTCCATAGAACTTTGCAGCTTCATGGCTTCATTGATCCACACACAAAGGCCTGTTTCTTCACTTTCTTGTCTCACTTCTCAACCCCATTTATATCACAGAGGTAATATGAAATGAAGGTTTAAATTGCTAACACTGACTTATCTGCAGAAAGCAGGCTGTGGTACATTTAACTTGTACTTTAAAAGTATTATAAATAATTAAAAACTCCAATTGCTTGAGTAAGTGAAGAAAATTTATCTGAATGCAAATTATCTCTGTTCATCACTGTTTGTTCCCTTGCTCTCGTTTGCAAAACTTCTCATGGACATAACTGTGAATTAATAAGACAACATACACTTTAGCATCAAATTAACCACTTTGAAATATGATGTGCTCGCTCACTACTGTGAAAGTGCAAGGGGTCAGGTTTTTTTTTAGCTTTTCTTTGCTGATGAGGTCTTTACTTAAAATTATTAACTGGTTGGTGTATTTCACCCTATGCTATTCATATGCAATATTATTTGAATACTAACACAGAATATAAAATAGCAGCATCCATGGATAATAAAAACACTATGACTGAAGATGTAAAATGTGTTCACAATTAGCTGCAAATGTTCACATTGACTGTAATGGAAGAGTAGCTGACTCTGGAGGACATAGTGGTTATGTCTACCTTGCGTGAGAGACATGGCCTGCAAATTAGATTTGTTATCTGTACAGGCACCAAGTTTGCAAGCATGGCCCAGGTGCAAGTGGAGGTGTCCTCTTGCTAGGATTCACATGTGCCTCACCTCCCTGGCAGAGAAATGTGGCATCAGTATGGCAATGTAATGTAAGGCACGCCTGGGCAAGGTGTCTGGAAAGCCCTAGGGTGAACACGTAACATGATTCTGGCTGTTCTGGAGCTTCTTCTGGGTAGATGATGAGTACAAACCAAAGGCTGTGTTCTGTGCTGGTCCCCAACATGCAGAAATGTCCATCTATACTAGAGACACAAAGCGATTTCTCTCAGCTGAACAAAGACTAAATGCCCACTCTGGCTTCCGCTATCTTGCAGAAAGGTACTCCTGGAGCTGCCATGAGCAACAAGCCGTGTTTCAGTGGCTGCAATAAAACCTCCAGGTTGATAATTTTTTTATTCACAGATCTAAAGTCTCACAGAATCTCTCTCCCTGCTGCAAGATGGGACCAACTGTGTGAAGCTCTTTTTTATGGTAATTTGACCTCTTAGTTGCTCTTAGAGAAGCACACTTGTCCATTCTTATGTACTGTTAAAAATGTGATTTCATAGTCAGGAGTCCTCATGAAGGGTCCTGCTCATTGTTTTCCTTTGGACACTGCAATTTCCCACCTTATGAATGAGCTGGTTTGTCGCAATTCCCAGGTTAGATGCTTTCTCTATAAATAGTCCACGTCTTCCAGTTGTGCAGTTTCTCTTCAGACTATATCTTTCTTTGAGGAGCACATACTGGATGTGTTTATAGTGTCCTTGAACAGTGCCCCAAAGCTGAGCTCCTCATTAGTCTTGCGACGAGACAGAGGGAAATCTTCCAAGTGTGGTTCCCAAATACAACCAGAGCTTACTCTCCAGAGCCAATGGGACACCATTTGCTCCACTATATCAAATCAGGAAACTGGCACACTCTCCCAGGCTGGGTGTATGGAAAAAACCCGAGCAAGGATTGTGGTACGTCAAGCTGCTCCTAAAACAGGCCTTGACAATTGGTTCAGATGTGAATGTAAAAAGCTCTAGTGAACAGAGTGGCTGCCCAAGCATGTGCTGCCTTGATACCTCCAGCGATGACCACTGGGCTTATCTTGTCATATGCTCCCTTCTCCTCCTCAGTCTCTTCATCATCTCAGTGCATTTTTGGCTACTGAAACACCCATGAACTGTATATCCTCTATAAAAAATATTCTCAGCCCCTTCAGGGGGTTCTCCACTCACTCAGAAGGGCTTGGGTTCAGATCTCCAAGCCTGTTCTCCAGGTTTCTCCAGAGCAAAGAAGTATTGCTTCTGGCTTGGCAGGCATCTGGGGCATCATCATCATCATCAAATAGTTTGGGTTGGAAGTGACCTTCAAAGACCATCAAGTCCCAACCTCCTGCCATGGGCAGGGACACCCTCTTGTAGACCAGGTTACTCAAAGCCCCATCCAACCTGGCCTTGAACACTTCCAGGGAGAGGGCATCCACAATTTCTCTGGGACAGCTTTTCCTGTGCCAGTGTCTCCCCACCTTCACAATAAAGAATTTCTGCCTAATATCTTAACTAAAACTACCCCACTTGCCCTATAACTACATGGCCTTCTCATGATATAAATCTACCTTTTGGGCAATACTTCTCAAGTTTGAGAAATTACATTTAAATACTCTACGTTATGACTCATTGATCTTTTTTTGTTGTGTTTGATTTTGGTTGTACTAAGGTTATGAGGAGCCAGGGGAAGAGGTGAGTAGTACAGAGGATGTAATGTTTCTTTCCTTTGCTGAACACCATGTAGTGCCAAAATATTCCTAAAAGTTATAGTTGCACCAGAGCAGTCTTATTCCGAGAGAATTAGTTTTATACTTGATAGTCCTTTAAAGTTCCTAAATTGATTCAAGCTTTTTTATTAATTTTTTCCATGCAGTCAAGAAGCAAAGTCTGTATCTGAGCTGCCTCTGTAAATCCAGTTGTTTGTGCAACTCCTTAGTCACTGGTGAGATTGATTTGCAGAGCTGATAGACAAAGGTGGGTGTTGTAAGCCAGGAAGAACAAGCGCAAATTAGACAAGGTTACAGTCACAAATGCCTTGTTTTCTGCATTCTAAGAGGGGTGTGGTGAAGACCATGTTTACATTTAGAGGTGTTTGGAGTGCTGATTTTATGCTGAGGGAACACTACTATGAAATAGCTAAGGAGAAACACGTTTCATCCTGAAACTGCTGCTAACAGAGAGCTCCTTCCTGTGGCAGCCATTTATCACTGAATCTCCACAGAGACCCAGAGGATTATGTACACTGGAAGGGATCTCGCCATGGCATCAAGTCTGACACTCTGCTCCAGACAGGGACTGCTTGGAGAAGCCTGCTCAGGGTGGTGAAAGTATTGACACAGTACCTGCTGGAGACATGGAAGGGATTTCCTCAACTCCAGCTGATGCTACTTTGGGCCACAGTTCCCCTTTATGTTTCTGATACATTATCCTTCAGACTAAGCTCGGCGAAGCATTCTGATGAGGAGTAAAGATGGAATAGCTGCTGATGGGGAGGGAAAACACGTGCTGCACCTTGTAATGCAACAGCCACTGATGTGCCATACCTGGGCAGCTTTTCCAAGGCAAGGGGATGGGACTGAGCCACCCAAGAAGCAGTGCCATGGAATGGCTCCAGGCAGTCAGGGTGCGAGATTTGCTCCTCTCACCTCTGGATGCAAACAGCACATTAATACTGGTGCTGCTGAAGAACTGGCAGCAACTAAAGTAATTTTCTCTCAACTATTTAATAGGAAAACAAGTGGTCTACGTACCATGCTGAATGGGCTTTATGCCTCTGCCTCATTAGACTCCCACCACTGCCTGCTGATGCATGGTACTCCTCCACAGAAACTTTTAAGAGGCTATGAACTGCTGATGACTCAAAAAAAACCCAAAACATTTTAAAAATCTGCCTTCAAAAAAGTAGTCTTGCTGTAAGTGCTTTTAAATCTCTTGGGCAGATTATCTTCAAAGCTTGAGTATTAATGAGTAGTACATTTATAAAAATCTTAAACTGACTACAAGTTTAAATGTTCATGAAGACCTTTCAGTAGAAATTGTCTCCTTCCGAAGTGGGGAAGATATTAGAGATACAAGGTCATATGGCTGTAAATAGTAAGAAATCTGATTTTTAACCTATTTTCAATTCACACATACTAGAGAAGCTTGTAAGAGAAACTTCAAAAGGAAAGGGAAATAAACGATTTATTAGCCTTACTCTTTATCTCTGCATCTGGGCAGGGGTCATCTTATTTACTTTTTTGTCTCATGCACTGTTACCACCCCTCCCATGTACTGTGGGCTTTGGGGAGGAGCTGTCATCTTATGCATGTTTGCACAGCACAGTGGGCTAAGCCCCCAGAAACCACCAAAATAGGAAACAACTGACACAGTGGTATCAGCCTTCCCAAAGGCTAAAAACTTGAGATAGCTGTTGCCAGAATTGCCCAGAACTGAGTGCTTTGATTCAGTTTTCAGCAAATAGTTAAATTTGCAGGTGTTTTAAATGAGTCAGAAGAATCACGCTCCAGCAATGGCTCTTTTCTTCCTAATGAGGCAGTATTAAGGTGACTACCTTAAATGAGATGCATGTATGGACTGCATAGTTGTAAAACGAGTACTATAAAGGTAGAACTATAAAGGTAGACATAAAGGAAAGGAAAAACTGGTCTGAATTTACCAACTTCCATTTGAACCAAACACTTACTGAGAAAGCATCAATACTAGGCTGAAAAAGTCACCACATCTTCATTAGAGTTCCCTTCATCTATTTTTTGATACATCCAGTGGTGTAGCAGTCTGCATTTGAGCTAGTAACCCTGAGTTCCCCTTATACTCAGAGGGAAGACAGAAGCATGCTCAGAGTGCAGTGTATTTCACCTGCTTGAAATACCTTGTGATGAAACAAATAATGCCCCAGAGGATGCTGCTTCTCTTCACTGGCCATCCAATTTTTCTCTGCAGCATCAACAGAAAACCGAGTTCTAGAGCTGCCCAAAGCAGATACACCTCAGAACATTTCCTTTTGCACTCTGTGAGGAAGATGACAGAAAGGAAGACATCTAAAAGGCTTCTCTCTATATTAAAATGAAGGAGGTTCCAGCCTAAAAGGCAAAGAAGAATCTAGGATAAAGGACAGAGCTAGATCCTGGACAGTAGAGGTGATTTCCTCTGTCCTTACCTGCTACCAAAAAAAAAAAAAAAAAAAAAAAAAAAAAAAAAAAAAAAAAAAAAAATAAAAAAAGGAATGAGCAAAATCAAAAGGTGCAACCAGAGAAGAGAAGCAATAAACATGCTAAAAAATGTTAACACTATCTGATCACTCATGATAGAGGGAGCTGAGGAAAATGCATTTTTCCAAACTGATGTCTCTAAAGTCTGCTAAATGGTAAATGGCACACCTGGAATTTCTGTTTATTATTATTATTACTGGAATTCATTGCTGCAAGAGACTGTAAAGTTTTTCTTATCTCACAGTGACACTGCTGATGTCAAATGGTGAAAGAATGGAGTTCTTTGCACTTACAAATTTGTTCTACAATTTGCTATTACTGCTCAAACTTAACAACAATTTATCCTTCTAATGCTGCAGGCAGCTGAAGATGCATTCAAATGAAGTAACACTGTTAGTTTACTCACTGTTTTTCCAGTGAATGTTGTTTCCTTTTGCATGTGTAATACAGCTGAAGATTTCAGGTGTCTTCTAATTATACAGCAAAATGTGTAGCACCAGATAGTGTGTGAGAAGAAAGGAAATACTTTGAAAAACATTTTTGTCCACTAACACTTCTACTGTTTTCCATCAGGAATGATATTGGACCCTTTCTGACCCTTATATAAAAACAATTTTCATTGGACTGTTATGCCTGGAAAGAAATAATACTTGACTCTTTCAGCAAAAGGAAAGACCATCAAAATGTAGTAAGAGTTTTACCTGTCTTCTCAGGAAAAGTTTCCAAGAGAACAGCATTTTGCAAGGATGGGATTAGGGTATAAGCAATAGGTTTCCCTGCTTACAGAAGGAACACAGACGAGATTTTGCACATAGATTTTGCACTCTTCCACTTGTTTGTGGCTTACACTGCCTCACCATCCTCTGCAGGCAAGGCAAAAGCTCAGCAAATGAAGAAGCCTGTATCTAGTTGAGAAACCATCCATGGGGACATGTGGAGTGACTGGCGGGGAAGACCCGAGCAATACAGTCAGATCCCAAGGACTGGCCCAGTACAAGGGATGAACATGGCTGACTCCATCTCCTTCTTATTGCATCCTTTGAGTGTAGGGCTTCCTGTTCCCAAGATAAATGATAAAGTAATTATTTGCTTCTTCAATGCACACTTAATTTCCCTTTTCTGAATCACAGTTCAAGTCCCTTTTAGCTGTACCCTTGATATCAGCACAGCAGTCTAATAAGACAGTCCTAACTTTAAAACAAACTACATCAATACTGCAGAATGGATAGGATTCAGTTTACATGCTGGACACATATGCAAGTATGTATGTACTTTGCAAAGAAGCACTGGAAGTTAATTACTTTTTTTAACTCATGGGCATATATTTCAATTGTTATTTTTTTCTTAGGAGCTTGTTGCTTTTCGGTGCAGCAGTACCGTACCCTACTGTGTTAACAGTATCAGACTACTTGGATTGTCCAGAATGCTCTCAGTTAAGGTTCCTGTGCTGAACATGTCCCAAGGGCTCCCTCCTCCTGCCAAATCCCAGGAGAGATGGTGTGCCTCAGCTCTTCAGAGGATCTGTTGTCCCATCGTGCTTTGCAGTATGGAGACAGACTGGAATTGCAGTTTAGTCCCTCAGTTCACTAGATAAAAATCATCTCTATGCATAACTCCTGTGCACCACCTAAGGTCCTCTTCTGGACTTGAAATCAGGATGTAAGATGAACATAAATGGCACAGAGATCTGACTTTGGTTGCCTGCAGAGGGGTGAATTTCACCTACTAGGAACAGCTACAGCCAGGTTTCTGAACCCACATGAAGGTGCTGGGAATTTGCACCATTTACTGGCTTGGCTGGGGAATGAAGATGCTCACAGGAAACGTTTGACACTGTTGCAGGAATTTGGCTTATTTTGTACTAGAGAACAGATACGCTATACCTGAATTTCTAAATTTATTGTACTGGCATCAGAGTAACTAGAAACCACAAAATGAAAAAAAAAAAAAATAAAGAGAGTAGACTATGTATAGATATATTTACATCTACATACATCTACATATAGAAGCTTCTGTTCATGGGAATTCTATAAGCCACTGCCTGCAATAGCATCCATCCTAAGGGAATTCTAGAGATGATTCTTAAGAGACTGAGGAGATGGGGTTGTGAGGTGAGCCCATCTGTGTCAGCACCTTATCCAGCCATTGCAATGGTCCATGCAGGTGGATCTCAATCCAGCAAGGCGTGCTTGTAACATCTTGGCGATGATACTCTGCTCCCCAGCCCTATAAAAGGTCCAAAAAGTAAGGTGGGTTTTTTAAGAAAGCACTGAAAACATTAAATCACAACTCCAGTGCTGATAATCTAACACAACTACAGATAGTTCACCATTAAAGTTCCCAAGATTTAATGCTTTATCCTAGGGATACTTTTCTTTAGAAAATTTTGCTCCTTTTTAAGGTCATTGTTATCATAATTACCAGGGACTCAATACTATTGAATTAAAAATCTCAGTCACACTTCCAGGTGCTGAGAACAACTGGCATGGAAACGCCTGTTTCCAAGCTTGGCTGCCTGCAAACAGCCCATGGGGAATGGTCCCTGTTGTTTGCACCTCAGGGACATACCCAGGAAAGTCTGGCAGACGGCTGTCTGGCACCAACAAAAAAGCAGGCCAGCCTCTTTCATTAACTAGGAATTAGGAATGGTCCTGGGCACTGCTTCATGTATTGGTAGCAATTCATCCTGTAAGTCTAAGACCATAGAATTTCTAAGTATTTATCTAAGTCTCTGGAAACTTCTAGCCATTCCTATGTACTATACTTAGCCTATGTATAGATATTTTCCACAGGTTTTCTATCCTTGAACATTTCCTCTTTCCCAACAAGGGTTCCTGGCTGGCTGCTGTGGGAAGTCCTGCAGTAATTTCTCCACCTCTCTTGGGGAAGATAAGGGATATGAAGCATCTGAGAGAAGATGGACATGGGGTGCTGACAGGGAGAAAAGAAAACCTGAAATACCCATGCTTCAAGGAGCAGGTTTAAGTTAGGAAAAGGCTTTTCTCCCAGAGAGTGCCTGGGCCCTGGAACAGGCATCTCAGGGCAGTGGTCACAGCACCAAACCTGATGGAGTTCAAGAATCATTCAGACAATGCTCATGGATGTGACTCTAGGGGATAGTCCTGTGCAGGGCCAGGAGCTGGACTCAATGATACTGCTGAGCCCTTTCCAATTCAGCATCTTCTATGAATTGAGCAGGCACAGTGTCTTAGCAGTGCTAAGCAGGCAGCCTGACAGCAACACAAGGCATGTGAGTCACAGCCCGAAGTCTTGCAGCTCACCAGATGTCTGACTGGCAGAACTGAACTCAGATTTCCATAGGGTAATGTGCAAAACATGGTCCCTCTACAGGATGAGTATCTTCATTGGTGGGATGCTGATCAGACACTGAGTCATACCTGTTATTAGGATAGGCAGGCAAGTTGGTATTCTTATCATGAAAAAAGGACATAGAAGTATATTAAGACTGATGGCTGCCAAAGTCACCAAAATGTTAGAGTGCTGAGTGGCTTAGACAACTGAGGCTACCAGAGCAGCCACCTCTTTAGATGATAGCTGGAAAACTAGGATCAACACTAAAACGAGATGTCACTGTAAGTGGTCTGGATAAAATCCATGCTAATTAATGAAGAAAAGGGGAAAAAAAGCAGAAGAGTAAGAGATGGTCCCACCAGAGCCCAAAAAGTACTTCCAAACAGGCAGCATTTTTCTGAACTGCAGAGCATTTATCAGACTAGAAAGAGCCTGTGTTCACAGAACCTTGGATTGATGTTCTGTAAATGTTTGCATAAAATGCCAGCACAGTCAGACATCCGAGATGGTGAAGTCACAAGTACTCAACTGCAGTGAAGATACACAGCCAGGAAGGCAAGTGTCAGAGGAGCTGGCACATCTTGCTGACAGGCAGGACAGAAAATCCAGAGAAAAAGCAATTACAGGATTCAAGCAAAGTGTGCCAGATTTGGGGGAGCCTGGCAGGTGGCTGGCCATCTCCCTCTGCTGGCAACTCCCAAACACTCCCAGTGTGCTGTCTCTGGCTGGAGCACCCCCAGGGGAAATGCCAGGAGGGCAAGGATCCCTGTATATCACTCTTGGGCTGCAGGTAGCCTCTTTCACTCCAGGACTGAGAGGAGCCCAGAGCTGGAGTACTCTTAATGAGGGAATAAAGTGAGTACAACTTTCAAAGCTGCAGTGGTGTCTCCCACAAGTGGTAGGACAAGGATACCAGTTCCCCCATGGGTCCTGCTGTGCTCCTGCCAACACTTCCCATCTCCTGTGGGCAACAGCTCTCTCCAGCCTAGGCCCTATGTCCCAGAGTGCGGAACTTTCAAGTCTGCTGGGCGTTCCCCTTAGCCCCAAGACCCAGGGAAATGTGGGAGGGATTGTGCTGGGTTCAGACCTGAGCTTGGAGAAACTTTCCATCTCTTCCCTTCATCCTTCGGTTGCCTCAGCTGTGGAGAGCTGGCAAGAGCCATCCTGCTTTGGTTATCAGCAGTGCTCAGTGGATGGAAGCTGCTCTCACTGATGATACACCCACATCTGAGCTCCTCTCAGCTGCTCTGTGGGCACACAAAGGGCATCAGGGGGGACAAGACCTGCACCTCTCTCTGACCCATGCCCTGCATACAGAAGATGGCACAGTCCTGGCAAGTTTCTCATGACTTGGTCCCTACTCATCCCTGCCTCCCAGCTGGTAGCTCAAGCATTGGTGGGGTCAGAGGCAGGGTCTCCAGCACTTTGGGCTGTAGGTGACTAGCAGTATCTGCACGCAAGTCAACAGAGAAGCCACAGCACTGCCTGCACACGAGGGCTCTCTTGGACTGTGGCTCTGACAGACAACAGGTCCCTCTGGGCACTGCATCCTCAGCACCCAGGGTCACTCCTGACCCCAGACTGAACACAGGAAGGCTTGCTCCTTGGGAGGGAAATATTTTGGGAAGACTGAATATAGGAAAGGGTATTTGCAGGCCAGGAAGAAAGAGCCTAGATGAGATTTGCATAGCAATTTTCCAGACGTCATGGGAAAGAGTTCAAAATAACTCCTTGCACTGGTCTTCTGGTGCCTGAGGCACAATAATAGCTGCTATTATTTCAACAAAACAAGGTGGTAATATGGCAGCAGCATTATATAGTGCATCAACACCACCATTTCTGCTGCCATGCTGGACATGGAGGCAGATAAAACATCAAAGAGCCTGCCCCTGAATTGCTGAGATAACAAAAATATTGCGTAACTGGCTACACTGCCTTTACAAACAACGTGCCCATTCATGTCTTCCACTAAAGAAAATACTGTTTGTTGGGTTTCTTGCTTTCTTTTTTTGCCCTAATGCTTATGTATGAACAAGATATCAGTTCCCTCCCAAGAACAAAGCAACAGCATGGTCATGGAGATTTTTCTTAGAAGAGGTCACAGGGAACTCTTAATGCTCTTGAAGACTTAAGAAGATGGGTCCCTGAGGATGGCTACAAAAAGTTAGACCAGAAATATATGTAGGACTCAACTCATCGGCTCTGTAAAACTTAAGGAAACTGGACTTGAGCCTCAAGCATTTTTTGGTCTCTTAGATGTGAATTCAGTCATCTCAATTCAGTCATTTGCATAGAAACAAATCTGCAAGACAAAGGCCATTTTAATGGTACCTAGCAGGACCACATGGTCCCTTCTAATGGTGCAACTGCTCTAGTCTGCACACTGAACATTGCTGCCAGCTCTCCCAGCAGCGCTACAGCAAGTTGGTCTAGCTCATCTGGAAACTGTCTCAAAGCACTTGCCATTCTTTGGAAGTTAGATGCTACAATAGGCATGAAAATAAATCCTAAGTGCTAAGAGATCTTGTTCTGGTGAGAAAGCCATTCAGAAGATTTGAGAAAGTCCCACAAAGACTAATGGATTTCCCACAGAGCAGTCAGACTGTGAAATTCAGATATGAAGGACATCAGAACAGTAACGGCGTTGGTGGCCTCCTGTCTCTTCCAAATAACAGGGGGAAGGTCAAATGTTCTTCTGGGTTTTCTGTTCTGCTTGCAAGAAATCCATCTGGTTGGCTGGCTGGCCAGAGTGAATGTCATCAGAAAGTAAGACTATTTATCAGGGATCAGGCAGATGGCAAACAACAACAATTCTGTGCAAGCTTAGTGAGGGATGAAAAAGGACCCTGATTGAGACAATATATACCAGTCTGTGGTACTGGTGGGACTGTAAATTAGCCTAAATACACAAGCACATTCTTTTCAGATCAATGGCTCTATCAAGCTCTATTGAAAACCTGTAACAATAGGAGAGATCACAACTGCCTAAGATATGTGCTACAACATTTGTATGTTGCTAAGCACTTCTGAGTTGAACTTTTTGAACAGTCAGTGGGGGAACATCAACCATGCATTCTCTGCCTATTTTCCACAGAGAGTCTATGGAATACCTAAATTTTGTAATCTAAGAGATTTTCAGATTGACCACAAAGGCTATTGATTTTGAGCACCTTTAAGTTTAAGGCAATACTGGAAAACAGGCAGTATGAATTGCTATTTGAAAGTTGGGTATCTACATCCTCCCTTGGAACGGATTTGATGGGATCTAATTTTGCACCAAAGCTAGCAAGGATGCAAGAGAAAGCATAGAATCCTTACTTTGACAAAGCTCATTCGAATAGTACACATCTTGGTCAGCTCATACACCACTTCGAAACCGTGATTGACTGACTGAGCAAGCAGCTGAGCGAAGAGCTGGTTGTTGAAGATCTTGAGGCTGCAGCCACTGGGGATCTTGCAGACGGTGGCTGGGTGGAAACCATGCTGGTAGTTACAGTTACGGCTTTGCACAAAAATGCTGCTGTCACTGACACATTCAGCATAAACCTCCCCACCGACATAGTAAAGATGAACACCTTGAAAAACAAAATAGAATGTCTGTTATTTCTCACAATTACTTTATGCCAGCAATTATTTTATTGGTTTGTGCAAACAAGTCCAGGATCCTTCTAGGATCTTTGTTTCTCAGTGCAGGTTGCTTTACTTTTACCCAACAGCATAGTACTTTATGACAAAATACACATACATAAACATCAAACACATGTCAACCATACCCTAAACATCCATCAAAACTATCCAAGAACTCAAAAATCACTATTGCATTACACAGCTAAATGTATTTTCGCTGTTAAGCAAACACGCACTGGCCAAGATCCACTTCACCACATGCTGTTGTTTTACTACAAGATTCTACTGTCATACATTTAAAACACAGCATGGTGTATCCTTAAAGTAGCTTTTCTGTATTTTTTTTTATCTGCCACATTAGAACCATGTATTTGCATTTACATGATGTGACTTACTCATCAGATCCTGTTCCAAGTGACCTTTAGCAAGAAAATGACTGATTTTCTTCTGTACTTTTCAGTGCCCAAGTGACTTACCAATACTAACTCAAATTTTGACTGTGACTTGGGGAAATTAAGGTGTAAGCCCTTCTATTCCTTCAAAGACTCTGATCCACCAAGGATATCTGCTTGCATGAAAACATACCTGAATTGTTGGGAGAATTTATTTTAGCCTAATTGAGCAACCTTGATGCTGGGGATCAATTGTAAGATGATAACTGTGTAGATGCCTTCTCTAGCTGATAGATGGAGAGAGGCACTGTGACCAGATGATTCACTCCATCTGCTACAGAGTTCAGGCTCTGTGCAGGTGCTGAAAAGGCTCTCCCATTCCCTGCCCCTGCTGGCACACCTGATTTCATGCTGGCAGCAACAGCTGAGGATTGGGCTGCTGTCCAGGCTGAGAAACTGAACCAGCTAATAAACTTCAAAATAAGCAACACAAACTTATTTTCAGTGAGATCTTGTGAGATCTTCATCAGTGCAAGTGTGGCAATGGGGACCCTGACTGCTTGAACATGAGCATGAAGCCACAACCCGAAGGGGGCCAAGTCATTCTGTGGAAATGTCCAGGTAGTCACCCTTCCCATGGTTAGATTAGGGGAAATGAACCCCTTTTCATGACCAAAAGAGGTGGAAGAATTCAGTTCTTTGTTCTTGCAAAAAACACCACTAAATAAAATTAAAATCCTCCTCTCTAATGCTAGGTATGCTCTTCAAACACACACAAATGTTCACAGACCCTCAGTAGACTGCCTGCGAAGTTACTGGTAGCTGTGCTTTAATAATGCAGCTGTAATTAGTTTTATTCCTGGTGTCTTTCATACAAACAAAGACTGGTTACATATTCCCAGTATGTTCATCATTCTGCAGTCATAACAACAAGGGGAGCAGCACATCCTTAGGACAAAACCAACCCAAGAAGTGGGAATGGCACAGGGGAAAGCAGGTTGAGTGGGAAAAGAATCTGGGAAAAATACACTCTCCCAGTCTTCCAGAGTGACTCAGATGGGAAGCTTAAAGTCTGTCTTCAAGCCATCACTTGACTTCTGAGCACCCACAAGATCTGAAATGAGCTGCAAGTGGCAGGGGTGTGGCTCGGAGCACACACTGGTACTGCACTGGGAACAGCAGTGACAGGAAAGCATCAGCTCCAAATGCACCAGGAGCTGTGAGGTGCTGCACATCGTGACTGTTACCAGTTGACCTTCCTTCCCAGGGAAATGGATAAAAGGGAAGGATAGAAAGGGCCTTGACGGAGCCCATGTAGCTTTCTGAAATAATTTGAAGTGAGAACAGAGGATAAGGAGAGGAGAATAAGAATAAAAAAGTGCACTACGTTTCAAATCTTCAGGTGTAGCTACTGATTTAAGGTCACCACAGGGGTGAAAGCAAAGGTGAAAAATTTTAAAGGCTGGGTTTTCAAAGTATATTAAGTAACCCATTTTCGGGAAAAAAAAAAAGAATGCTTTCAAAGGCATTGCCAAAACATTGTGCTACAATAACAAAGACATCAATGTGACTTCTAAAAGCAGAGGTTACAAATTGTTTTTTCTTTGGAACTTTTTAAAAGCAATAAATATATCATTAATCAGTGTGTATTCCTATTATTCTAGTATTCATTCACCAGAGGAAAGCGCGCTAAAGGAAACCAAGCAGCTAAATACATATGGTCTAATTTGTAGACCACCAAATCAAAGCTCCGTATGTTTTAGTGGTATTTCTTGGTCCCTGCAGAAACTGAGAAATCAGCAGTGTCCAAGCATCCACATCTTTTTGACACTGATCAAAAGTTCTTTTTTTGTCCTTGAAATCTGACTGCTGAAACAGGTCCAATTGCTTGTAGATGTTGCATTGTGTTCTGGATTGGTTTTAGCTTTGATGTGGTATTTCCAGGAAATGGTTTCACGCTGATACACTAGATGACAATTCAATCACATATCCTTATCCTACTGAGCTAATCTTGTTTACTCACTCTTTTTTTCTCCTGTGTTAACATGTGACAATTGTATCCATTTCAGCAGCTTTCATCTGTCCACCATGTCTTTGAACTATGTGCTTCTGGAGCTGCTCTGCGCTCTTCTGCAGGCCTGCACTGGTGCCACTTGTATTCCACTTGTATATGTTTTTTTAGGATTTGCATAAACAGGGAAGAGCAGTAAAATGAAGGATCTCTGATATATTAAGTTCCTCTCTGGGCAACCTGCTCCCTTCCCTTGGGCACATTCCTAGTGTAGGACTTTAAAGAACTTTTAATCCATTAGGACAGATCTTCACATTTAAATGGATGAAGACCATACACATTTACCTAACTTTATTTCTGTTCTGTTTCTTTGTCTTTTGGGGCAGAAAGTCACAAGTTGCAACATTGCCAAATGACAACTGTGTTCTTTTGTCATTCTTCTTTTAGGGCCAGGTTCAGCTTTGATCTACATCCCTCTGACAGCTTACACTGATAGGATGTAAAGATTTGCTTTATTTTCTAAGTAAGTTAGAACTAGATGTACAACACATTTGCACTCTGCACAATGAACCACTATGGCACACACTTGTAGCATCTGCAGCATAAGCGTTTTCCATTCCAGGGAAAAGTGCAAGAGCTTAGCACAACATTGCTTGCTCCAGCCCCCAGGTTCACTGCTGTCTGCAAAAACTGTATTACATTTGTCTCAGAGCTTCCTCGTATTCAGTCATTCAACACTAGACTATCAAGAGCCAATTAAAATATTGCTCTAGGCCTGGGAAATGAGGTGAGGTTGACAAGATAATAGGAGTGGAACAATTAGAGTTAATTAGCCCAGTGGGAAATGCATTCCCAGGCAGCTACTGGTGAGAGGCTGGGTTGGCAAGATAATGAGTCTAGACTGGATATACCAGAACAGGCAAAGCTTCATCTGCATAGAGAAGTGGCTGGCACAGGGCTTCTGACTCACCACCACAAACAACAGTAAGTTCTGGGAGAATATCAAACCCTACAGAACCCTGGGGAGCCGGGACGGAGTGTGTGTGGCCGTGCATGTCCAGGTGTGGTCTCCTCATGCTTTGCACCAGCAGCATGTCACACTGCATGCTGAGAGTGTATGTACACCAGAGGTGGAGCACACAGAGCTGCACCATCAACCACTGGTGGGAGAACACAAACCTTAGTTTCACCAGTGAAAAGCTGACAAAGCAGGGAATCGGACTTGCGGGGGGGCAGGGGGGAAAGCTACAAACACAATTCTACCAGAGTTCTTCAGCTAAGTAACTCAACTACTAAGTGTTTCATCCATCTCCCTTTGTTATTTGGTGGGAGGAGAAGCAGCCCTGAGGCACCAGCAATTATCCTTTTAGTGGCATTTCAATGGCAATATTCCCAGTTGCCAGAAGCTCTAATAAATAAAATGAAAATACATACTGCTAAATTAGAACACACAACTATAAACAACATTTTTCTCTTTGCTGGCCAAGTAAATAGCCTTTGTAAGGAGTTACTCTGCTGATTGTTATCCAGTCAGAAAAGAATCCTCCGCTTTTCTTCTATTTCAGAAGTAATGTCAGAGGTTTGATTTTAAGGCAAGCACATCTGATGGATTAGCCAGGTTTGTTAATGCAATGCATGGATCTTCTGAGCACTGAATATTATTCCTGAGGAGAGGGGATTTCCTCTTACCTTTTCCTATGTGTCTTCTGGTGTTTTCTATAGTAGAATTGCGGTTTACATTTGAGAGCAGACCCAGGCAGAACCTGTTTTTGTTATTTGAAGGATCTGTAAATCCATCTATAAGGATACTTCGAGAGGAGGCCTGGAAAGTCTCCCCTACCCGATTGTTGAGTTCATAGTAGGCAACTGAGCACCAGTGTTGCGGTTCCTCATAACAAACAGGCCGAAAATCTGTAGGAAATAAAGTTAGGCAGCTGATCAGGTTTCATCAATACTTTTTAAACAATCTTTCTCCGTTTTCTTTCATTCTCTCCCACTCATAGCCCCCTATCTCTTCATCTAAACAGTAACTTATGTCATACTTTATCCCAACAGCATCTTCCATTGCTTCTTGATTTTATGACTGAAGTCCCAAACATGCAAAAGGTTGGTGCACCAGCCTTAACTCTAAGCCTCTGAGGAGCCACACTTCTTAAAAGTGGAAACTGCACTGCCTTAAATCAAACACAGTGACATTCCTTGCCGAACTGGGGCCCAAACCATACACTGAAAATAGTAAGGGATACATCTGCTCTCCACACCAGCAAGAGATAGGGATGACAGATGGGCTCAAAGCAAGTCAAAACTGAGCCAAGTTTTTGGTATTAGGCCTTCAGCCCAATACCAAACTCTGTAGTTCAGAAGTAATAAATCATTCCAATTTTTGCACGTTTTCAGGCTTTCCGCTTCCATGTGAGACTGTAAGCAGAAATGTCAGCAAGGTCATTTCTTTAGGATCTATCCCTGCCCTGGTTTTCTAAATCAGAGACAGAGAAGTACTCAAAAATGTAACAGAATCTCTGAGCCTCATTTGTCCTACAGGAATTAGTAGGAAACTTTATCCTGCCTGCTCACCACAGGCATGTGAGCCCGCCTGCCCCCAGAGCACCTCTGTGCATAACCTCTAATAAACTTCTAACTAATATTCACTAGGATAGTGATCAAGGATGGTAGGCTGTGATAAAGAGTTTAAACTAGCTTGACAATTTATTTAAAAGTATTGGTGTCTGATAACTTGTTATTATCTGACCATTCTGTGTCCCCATCCATAATTAGCACTATCCCCTTATATTCCTTCTGCTCCAGTTCCATGCTACATACACACTCCTCACTGTTTCAGAAGGCTGGCAATAATTTTTTAATGTGCAGGGGTGTGCAGCGTTCAGTCCTCATTCTAGAAACGACATTTAGGAACACAATATGATGGACAAAAAGAACAATGGTGATTTTTCTTTTAGTAGCAGGTAGCTAAAGCAAAAGCCAGCAGAGGAACTCCACTTCACCTTCCTACTCTGCAGCAATGGGCTCTGAATGGTGGGGGCATAAGTACTAGCCCAAAGGTAGCAGAGGCCATGCTGGAGAGGTCATCAAGTTGCTTTGAGGGGTGCAAGCAGGACCCCAGACCCTTGTTTGACTATTAATGACTCTCCCACTAAAAAATTCTTATAAGATGACAAAGACTTTGGTCCTCTGTCAAAATACCTTTGTACTCTATTAGAACATGTCCTTTTCTAGCCAGCCAGTAACGTAACATTAATACAAAGATGGCAGTAAAAAGGTCCCTACCATAAGGCTTTAAAGTACTTGAAACCTAAAGCTGAAGGTGATAAAGAAATGAGTTCTGATATTGATAATTCTTTTGTGTGTTATATTGCCCCACCAGCCTTGATTTGGTATGTTTATCTTTACAATGTAGATAACAGTGTTTGCTTTCATTAGCAGCTTTTTAACTGTAATAGTCCATGGATGTAAATAAGGTCTAAACTCTAACTTTGCACATAATTCATGGAAATATTACATCAACCTATCCTGCAAGCTGATGGATGGGTCTAGAACACAACCTTACTGCAAAACTGCCTGAAACATACTACAGATCACTAAACCTTCTTGTGCAAATAACAATTTTTTTTCCTTAACAGTTTTTACTTAAAGAATAGTACAAATGGTTATTTACTTTCAGCTTCTCCGTCGGCAGATTTACCTCCATTGGGCAAAGACAGCACTAGTTGACTTTCAGCTATTGCATCCATTGACCGTCCATTGTGGATTCCTTGAGGTTCTCTTGCATGGTAGGGCGGAGGTGGAGTTTCCACTACAAAAAGAAAGAAAAAAGAAAGGAAAAAGAAAGGAAGAAAGACATCTAAGTCAGTATGTTGGTAAATTCCTCCTGGTTTTGTTCCTGGTGAATATTTCACTACTTCAGCATTGTTTGGCTTGAGAAGACTGGAAAAAGCACAAATCTGACTCTGACTTCCCTTCAGTCTCTAGATTAAGACCATTGCATATTCAGGAAAAATGGGAATGAAAAGCTGTCATGCTGGACATGCAGCGCTTGAGAGGAATGGTCATAACAGTGCCTCAGGCCTAGATCTGTGAAAAATCAAGTTCTCTGTTAACACCAGTTGTTACCCTAAGGAAGTAATGCAGTTTCATCCATTATTTTCAGAATTCTCTTGTCAATTTAAAACTTGAGGAGGATGATTTAAGAGCAGAAGCTAACTTTATTTGATCCTCTGTGAGAAAGCTCTCTTTCTTCATAATTTGTAAAAGAAACCTATTGAAAGCTATAGAAATCAGACCTGGAAAAACACCCTTCAGACTTGTTCTTTTTTTCCTCTGTCCTACAAGGGCAGTCTGTCCCTCTCCTGGTTTGTTTAGTCTCCCATCAAAGAGTAACAGATGCCATGAAAACATTGGGAGTAAAAGCATCAAGTCACAGCTGCTCAATTCCTGATTTGTTTCATTTACAGCAACATGAGCTAGAAAACAGAAGGTGGATCTATAGTGGGGATTATACAGAAAGGCTGGAGGCCTTAGAAAGCCAAATTAAAAAGGACTTCTTTTTCATATTATAAAATATGAAATATATGTCAAAATTCAGTGCATAAGCACTAAGAATGTGTAGTTTTGTCTAATTTGAACAGAAACTCAATGGGCTTATATGCAAATTATAGCCATATACAAGCTCACAGGACCAAGGGCCTCTTTAAGAAAGATTTAACTTGGTTCCAGACTGAAATTCCCTCTTGTGTTTAGGGTCTGTTGGCTGGCCCTCAAAACAGAGTTACTTGACCCAGAGTGGATAACTGAACTGTCTCGTGAGATAACCACTGAATCTCCCAAGTAAGCCATGTTATTCTATTCTATTCCAGCACTGTTCAGGACCTAGGAATTTCATACACTATATGATATTTCTAACTCTTAGATGACATAAACCTCCAACAAAAAATAGTAAAACAAAATCAAGAAATAGTGGAAGAGAAAATAAGTTACAGAAAGGAATATAATCACAGAATCACATGGTTATATGGATATTTTTCACATCTCCTCCTAAACTAGTCACATTTAGGTCTCCTTATACCCACTAAGGAAAAACAGCAACCTGCAGACACAGTGTATTGGACATATACAAGAAGATGCAATGAATCTTATTCTAGGAGTGTCTGTTTTCCTCCACTGATTACAGGAAGAGTATAGGCAATTCCATGAGATGCAGGAACCTGTATTGTTGACATCTATATTTGGTCACAGCAATCCCTCTCAAGGTTCTTAATGTAACTCTAGTTTGCTTTAGATAGCCTTCCATCCCTGATTGTTACACAGGCAAATTATGCTTATCAGTATGCCATGTGCTGTGATATACTGAAGCTCAGGTTGAGCCACTTCCATTATTAAGTAGCTTTACAAGGCCCTAAGTTCAGTTAAATGCACGAGTCAGAGTCATTACACAGCTGGAATGGGCCTGATTTACCTGTCAGGACCAGCTCCACTGAATCTAGCTTACTTAAACAGAGGTGAAAGAAAAATATTGCAGTAGATAAACAAGTCTTACTACTTGATGAAATGTTTCAGTGTTGCTAAATATGATTTAATCAGAAATACAGATCTAGAGAAGAAATGAATGAACACACATTCAATGAATGAAGAGAGAAGGAAAAACATCACACTGTGTTGAAAGTATTCAGCTTAAAAGGAGGTTCAAATGGTACAAATAACTTGCAAAATAAACATCTTTCTTGCACTTAAAATGAAATAGGCGTATCATTAAGGATCTAAATTTAAATGCTTCATGGTTGAGACACTAAAATCTTAAATTACAAGATTCTGACCTGAATTCATCTTTGTGAGAAAGCAGACATAATTTAAACTATTTGAAAGTTGAATGCTGATGTGAATGTGAACCATGTTTTGATATTAAAACTAGCTCTTAGCTGTGTTGCATTAATAGCAAAAGCACAGTTAAATTTTCAGGTAATTACAGCTGTACAGTCACGAGTTCACAACACAAATAATCTGAGTGACATAAACCTGTTAATCTCAGAACTGTGGAACATCTTCCAAAGTCAGAAGAACTTGCCTGGTGACTTCTCCAAGTGTTGGGGCAGATTGTTAAACACCTTAACTTTCTGAAAGTCAGTGGGATTGCCATAAACTTAAAAAAAAATATGCAACAATTTTCCTATTTTATCCTGTCTCTTGGAGTTTCTAAAGGTTCCTGCCCTGACCATCCTAGGTCCCTAACTTAGTGCTCTTTTCCATGAATTTTACCAGAAGGTTGGATGGGCAGCTTTGGACAGAAGATGGCCTGGCACACCTGCTTCTCTCCTCGGTTTCTCCCTCACAGTAATCATGACATCTCACTCAGGCACTTCTAGGAGAGGGATGACTACAGTTCTCAATATCTAGAGCATCTGCCAGAAGGCCTGAGAGACAATATGCAAGTCACAAGAAATCACATTCCAAGTCCATTCTATCCAACAGTTCAATATGAAGCTACAGCCTGGGGGGAGCACAGAATTGTAACCTGACCCCAGGCCCTGGCAAAACCCTCAAATGCCTCAGTCAGGGTGTCCCAAAGCCCATTCTTACCCGTGAGCTGGTAGGGACTTCCTGGTCCAGAAGAGCTTTCTGGTGAGTTGGGGTAGCTGATGCTGTTAGGCGACTGAGAGAACATGTGGCTGGGGGATGATGGAAAAGGGGTGCATTGAGGATGCTGGAAAGAATCCGGATAAGTGGCATTGTGTGGCATCAGGGGCTCGCTGTGCAGAGAAGTGTTTCGGAACTTGGCAAGGAGGCTGAGGTGAGGGTTAAACTCACTGTGTCTTGGAACGAGTACAGGAGGTAGGACTGAAAACAAAAACAACAGAAAAAATGGTTAAAGCTGTATTCTTGAAACTATATCTTGTTGTAAGTTAAAAACAGTCATATTCCATGCTGCTCAAATATTGCTGTCTGCATACAAGTCATTGAAGAGCAACAAATCTGTCCAAACTCAAGAATCAAAAAGCTGAACTCTTGGACATTTTTTTCCAGATCTGCAGCCAGTTACAGCAGCTCCACATGCAAAATAAGGAATCTTGACTTGAGCAAGATACCATAAAATTCACAGGTACGGCATGCAGAAATTCAGGTGGTACATCTCTCCCTTTTAAAATTACCTATTCCTTCTTCAGAAACTGAACATGTCACGATTAATATTTCTAAATATTATCACCAGGATGTGCCAAATTCACAACCAAGTTTAACAACAATTCTTAGTGCTCTGCAATACACTTCATATTTTACTGCCAGTGTGTTACAGATGGGCAAAAGGAAGTACAGACCTGAAGCCAAACACCAGATCTAAAATATGGTCAGGTACCTGAAAATGCTGCTAGACAGACAGTGGGACCTTTAAAAGGAAATGTAAATGGCAATTCAAACATTGTAGCAATATAAATTTAGCTCTTGCAATACAGTTAGAAAAGATCTAGCATATGAAGGCATATGTCAGTGGTTGGTATTTAAGACATGAAAAATGCAGGACAGAAAACTGAAATCCAAATTAACCCATTTAAAAATTAGTCTAGTAGAAGATACTGCCTACCCACAAACTCTCTTCACTTTTATCTCACATTGTCAGCGCTGTTAACAGTGCTTTGAGAAACCCAAACTTGATCCAAATTACTTTCAATTCTCGCATATGAGAAGCAAGAGTAGAATTGAGACTCAAAACACTTTGAAAATCCTGACAAGTGAGAAGCCTATGAAGATGCAGTCCCTAGATGCAACACAAGGAGGCTTGCTGAATAATTTTGAATATGAGAGTTCAACCTGAGGCTTTAACTGTGTCTTCCATTGATTGTCCTTTGTTGGGAGAGCAGCACCTACAATGGGTGATTCCTGTACCCCAAGATTCCTCTATTAGTTACTAGCTCACATAGTGCCTAATTATCTTAGTTAAGGCTTTCAATAAGGTAGGGGAGATGAACTCCCAGTTGGTATCATGTAGATCTAAAAGCCATCAAAGAAGATAAGAAGGCAATTTGAGTTATCGTGAGAAGGATGACTTGTCCCAGCACTGGGGACAATTCAGCAGGCTTGTATTGACTGACCTAGTATCCAGAGTTCCTAAAACCCAGCAGCACATCATCTTCCAGTCTGTCCTTACTAGTTTCTGGAAACAAATAGCAATATGCACCCTTGGTTTTCAATGTTGATGGGAATATACAATTTGAACGTGTTTTAACATATTGCTTGGGCCAAAAAACTCTGTCTAGGTAAGGCAAATTCTTTTTAGGTAGGTTAGCTAACAACTTTTAATTACAGCAAATTCTCATTTATCCAGCCTAATGAAAGAGTGGAATAATTGCTATTGAATAAAGCAAATAACATGTAGATAATGCAAAACATGTGCATGAGAAGAGGCTGCAGGAGCTCTGCTTGGAATGCACATCAGCTGCTCAGATTGCTGGGGCATTTACAGTGCCTGGCACCAACAGTGAGTCTACAGCTTCTTGCATGATGTAGCACTGTGATGCAGTAGAGGCAGGGTTAAACAATGTATCTGCCCACCCACTGGAATATACCCCTGGGAATTTGCTAGTCACCCATGACCTGAAGAACTGAGCCCTAAAACTATGTAAAAGATTGGACTGATGGCAGGGAGTTCACTGCAGAAGTTATCTTCTTACCTGCCTAGAAACACAGGCACTGGGACACCTGTTAAGACACTTACACATACATGCTTCTCTGGACCAATGCATTGCTAATCAGCCTCTGGCCAGAACAAGGACTGGTGTTCTGGAGACTACTTTCTTTCCTTCTGCCTCTCATATGCCCCTATTTGTGACATGAAAAGTCTGCTGCCACTTTCTTAAGTCGTTTGGTAGAGAAAGGTATTTCTGCTTTTTTACTGTTCTTTTAGCTTTAAACATCCAGGTAGGACTCATACAGACAACACAAGTACTCACATCTGACATGCACTGCCCAGTCCCCTGTGGATCTCTTCACAGACAGTGGAGAGGAATAAACTCTTTTACTGCTATATAATTTTGGACAAGACCAATACCATCACTGCAGATGTGGTTTTGGTGAGTTGTCTTCCTCCCATACCATGCTCCTGTGAAGAGCTCCAGGCTGTGAGCGGCTGCTCTTTCTGGAGTCTTCCTTTGCTGCTTCTGGAGTTTTCCTCAGCAGCTCCATGAAACTGGTATAATGCTTGTCAGGTCTGCTGCTAATCAGCCAGCTCTGACTGACAGCCTTTGAAAATGAGGAGCTGGAGATCCCTTTGCACCCAGCAGAGGTGCTGAGTAAGGGACAGCTGTGTGCAGCAGCATCGTGCAGTGTTGAGAGGCTGACACCTCACTATGGGTTCCACAGCTAAGGGAGCTGCTTCCTTCAGCCCTGTGAGAACTCAACTCCTTCTCTAAATGAAGCTGAGAATCTGGATGTGTGAACAGTGCTTGCCTGGGAAAGCCTTTGATTTGCCTTGAGTGAGTCAGCAGAAGAATTTTCAAGCCTTGAACTCTTTCCCAGCTCTGACCATGGCACTCTTAATTTCTGCTCTGCTGAACAGTTTTTGCCACCTCATTCACTCTTTCCACTGACTTCTGTGATTGCCTAGAGGGCTCTGTGGTGGGGAGGCATTCAGAGATTTTCTTGTTTGTGCCTAAGAGCACCCCCAGGGCCACATTCTCCTTGTTCTTTTAGTAACATGTCACTCTCTAGGGCTCAACCACTCCGAAGGAAGTGTGACCAGAGGCATAAAACTGAGTAACTATGTTGGGACCTCTCTGTCCTTATAAATTACTTGCATCTTCTCCACTCATTGAGGTCCTTTTCTTCTATCTGCTATAGTCCACCAAGAGCCAAAGGTGGATCTTTCCTTCTATGCATGCTGAAATGTTGGTGATCTTTCTTCAACTGAGGACAAATATGGTCATGTCTTAAACCCTGCCACTGCCTTTCATGCCTTTTTTCCATTCCCTTTAGCTTCAACAGTTCTTGCTGGGAACCTGGCTGTGTCTGTAACTTCAGATGCTAGCAAGCAAACTTATCTGCCTCATTTTAATTTCAGGTACAACCACACTGCGATTTCTCACATATTAATCCATCTCTGCATAGTTTACTACTTTTGGAGACCACTCTCTGGTAAGATCCATTTATTCCCTGTGCCCATGACTACTCCCAAACACACGGTCAACAGTGAAGCCAACAGGTGGTCTTCCACCTGGGTGGTTATCATATCTTAGTCCCACTCAGGCTTCATGAAAGCAGTCAGTCTAACTCAAAAACTCTCCCATTTGCAGCAATGGTGCACCCTCAAATTTGCAACACTTACATATGGATGATCTCATATAAAAACAACAGGGTACATGTTTAGGCAGCTTCTGCTAGCAACAAACCAAACATCTGGGAAGCCCTTTGAAGGCAACAATGAAGGGGAAAGCAGAGCATAGCCACATACCTACCTCCTTCAGATTAGGTGGCCTAACGCCTCTCTGCAGTGGGATGTTGCACACATAGAGGAAATATTTTCTGCTCTTTTTCCTACATGGCACCTTCTATTCAGCAGACCTGAGAAAAAATCTGCCAGGAATACCTGTAGCAGCAATAAAAGCCACGTGTAATCTGTGCAGTATCAGAGCCTAAAATGGGACTGGGCAGCCTGAGGACTCAGCAGAGGTAATGAAACCCCTGAATCTCTGACCAGATTTCAAAACTCTAGTAACAGAGAGAGGTCTAGGGATTTGCCAGGCTGTCAAAGAAAGAGTGAGGCCCTCCTATCTTTGACACAACTTATTTGTTCTGGATTAAAGTTAATGGATCTGGTCATAGAGTGATTGACTCAGCAAGAAAGCCTGCAGTGATGGAAAATGATCCCCAAAAGGATGGACATTTGTATGAAAATAATACTGGTATGCAGACTATAAAAAATACAGTGTTGAATTATTCAGTGGGTGGATTCTTTAGCTCCAGAGGATGAGACTCAGAGAATATCATATAAGCCTAAGATCACCAGCAGCCAAGATGTAGATTTCCTGCAGTTAAAAGAGGACAATTTAAAGAGACCGGCACCTAAATCAACCACTCCCAGCCTTTTTTGTGATGATCTCACTGCTGCCACTTTCTCATGAAACTCATTTGTTCTCTTGCCTTGCCAATACCTCCTTGCAGCACTGCTTTCTAACTGGGGCTGCATTGCACCACCTGCAGTGGTGCAAGTTCCCCCTCCTGCTGCTGCCCCAGAACACCTGAGTGGGTTGCACTCTTTGCTATACTGTACAAATATATATTATAGTTGTGAGCTTCAGCTTCTGAGTTGTCCCTGTAAGCAGAGTTGTAGGGGTGAATACTACAGCCTGAGAACAATTCCTGGGTCCTGTGGAGAAAAGGCACAGCACAGATTGTATCCTCACAGCTGCACTCACTTTCACCCCCTAAACAAGGTGGCCAAGTCCCAAGTGCTCAAAGTCCCTCCTGTGGGCTAACCCTGCACTCTGAGAGCTGCTAGTCCACACAAGTCCACATGGATCAAAGCTGTTCTGGGATCATGTTACCAACTGAGCAGTACCCAGACCTACACCTTGGCCCCTTCCACTTTACTAGCAGAGGAACCGCCAGTCTGCTGCACAGACAAACAAGAGACACATGTTCACAGCTGAAAGCTTCTGAGTTTCAGGATCAGAACAACAAGCTTTGGCAGCCATTTATCAGCTGCTGGAATATTCCATTAGCAGTGTTTGTTAGCTGGCACTGAACAGATGAGAAAACCAGGGCTGAAATCAGCACCGTTTAATGCTGTCAGCTACTGCACTGAGGAGACTCCATTAACTGCACCAAAGTTACACCAGAAGAAATGAGAAGACACTGAAGACTGCAGCCTGCAAATAAAGAAGTGCAATAAACAAAAAATGGGATATTTTATGAGCATCTTTTCTTAAATTATTGAAGAGTTTACTTTAGCGAGGCGTGAGATCAGCTCTTTCCACTGAAAACTGTTGACAACAAGTACCACTCAGTTCAGCTGTAAAATATAAAAGTTTTGACAGTGTTTACAGCAGATTGGATACAACTTCACAGTGACAGCCCTGCTGCACTGGAAGGATTACCAGAAGAGGAAGCAGGCCCTGGTGTTTAACAAATGTTAACAAATGTCTTTCCCTTATTTCATCTGTGTGAAAAAAAACATCCCACAGTTCACTTATCTGATTTTAATGTCACCTCAGAGTAAAGTTCATGCCAGACAAGGAGTAATCTCAGAATAAAAAGTATACACTTACCAACTGTATCTATTAGTAAATTAAATTACCATGATTTTTGGTAACAAGGGAGAGCTAGGTTAGACATTAGAAATCATTTTGAATTGTAAGGATAGCAAAGCAATAGATTCACTTGCCTGGGGAGGTTGTAGAGCCTTTATCACACGGGATTTTTAGAGCTCATTAGGAAAAGACCTGTCAGGATCATACCTTGTAATTTTGTTTGGTTTGGGAGTCTGGGCAGAGGAAAACAGGATGACTACTCAAGACCTTTGCCAGCCCTGCTTTCTAACATCCCTATAGAAGTCAACACTGAACACTACAATTTTTAAACAGCTGTTTCACTGACATAAAGCCCAATTAAATGATCTTTCAGTGAGGTTATAAGTTTTTAGCGCATTCTAAAGAGTGGAATCATCTTATCAGTGGAAAATTTCAAAGTTTTATGGGAACCTGGTGGATTTATTTCACATAAACTCTCCATTTAAATCCCACTTAAGGCAGGCCACCAGGTATTTCAGGAAGAATCAACTGACCTGGTATCATATTCATTACAAAATATGCCATCTTACTGCAACTCCAATCTTTAAAGAGAGCTAATGTCCTGGGGGTTAATGAGTCAACTGTGTGGTTTGGGGGGGTTTTCAGTGAGACCATAAATTGCACCACGGTGGTGAGGCTGGTGCCCAGACTTCATGCAAACGGCCACCAGTTCAGCTGTGGAGGATTCAGCACCCACGTCCATGGAGAGAGAGCTGCTTTCAGCACCTTGGACAAGATCCGAATGCCTTCAGGGGTCTGATGGGATGCAGACCCCAAGGGGAGAGGGGCTCCTTACTCCCTCTAGTCCTGCCTGCCAGAGCTATGATAGCACCAGGCAGGGTAAGACCCAAGATCCTTCCATCAGATGGAGCCCGCCTTGTCACATTCAGAGCACAGCTGAAGGATGCACCAAGACTAGACCTGCCAGAGCAAGAGCTAACACAGAGATGCGATTCATTTGCAGATGACATAATTACCTGGGGTTTCCACCCGCCGGTAATGGTAGGGGTTGATGCACACTTCCTTCTGTTTCGAGCCAAAAGGGAACTCACAGCATTCCAGTGGTTTCAACTCATGGTGAGACTGTAAATCAGGCCAGCGCCACACTCTGCAGTATATGACATGGGGAAGCCCCTTGCGGTGAGACACCTGCAGCCGCCCATCCAAGGAGCGCGGGATTGTCACGCATTTACTGGGCTGACCTGGGCAGCTCAGAGCCCTCTCCAGTTCTTCCATGGCTCCTTTTTTCTTCTTTAACTTCTTCACCAAGGAATCAACAGCTTTTTCTGCCCACTTTTCTTCTTCATCTCCTTGTTTCCAGCCCAGCAGCCTTTTCACTGCGGGGCTGGTGAAGGAGAACAAGGAACTGATAGGGGTGCTGGAGTGCATAAGAATCAGAGATTATGCACGAGTGTCAACAGAAGCACAAACTGCTCTAGTGCCTTGCAAGGCCTGCTCCGAGTTTCCACAGTACTGTGATGGACACTTCCTTCAAGGAAAGGTTCTCTCACAGGTACGTTTCTGTCGTCTTAGGCACTGGTTACAAGTAGTCCAACAGGGTGGGTCTCAGAACTTTCCAAACATCAAAAAACTGCTGATGAAGCCTGGAACAGCAACACAATACACGGTTAGGCTTCAGACACTATTTCCATTGTTCCTTCATAAAATATTTTGAAAGAGAAATTATTCAAATGTGTAGTTAATTTTCAGTGGTTTTGTTTTTGGTTTTTGATGTTTATTTTGGGCCCAAGCCTCTCCTCCCCACTATCCACCCCACTCATTTTAGAGTTGGACCATGGAAATTGTTAAGTATCCAGTCACTTCAATTTGTGTTTAGAGCTTAGTGCAGCAGGCAAATGGTTGCAGGACTAAGATTATTTTTAGTACAAAAGAAAATTTACCCTCTTTTTTATATGCTGGTAGCTGTAGGTTCAGCTCAATCATATTCTAAAAAAATAAATCTGTAACATGAAATTTTATGGAAGCAATGAGTAGAATACTGTTCTGATTTCAACTCCCTCTCCACCACTCCAATCCCACTGTACTGTCAAGAGTGTGAAATGTTAACTGAAAAATTAATTTTTACTACTCCTAGATTTCATTTAAGGCTTTTGAAAGACTTAATAGTATTCTCTAAACTTATTTATATTTTCTTACATAGAAGAGAAAAAAACTTTTTTGCCTATACAGTCTGTTTCTCTCTCTGCAACAGCCCTTAGCTTTCTGGATGCAACTCACAGACTTTTGGACACAGTTTGTGCTAGATGGATCCTGAGTTATTTTTGCTAGGAGTTGCTACATCTGACAAAGTTCAACAGAAAGAGTTTATTTCTTGAGGGCTTTTCCTTTTTTTTTTTTTTCTTCATATAGCTGGAGCCAGTCTAATTTTAGCTGAAAATTACATATTTCCACTGACTGGAACTCTGAGGAAAAATGTCCTTGTACATCAAGCTATTTACTGCTTTAAATATATTTCATGGACCTCCTGTGCACAGCTAGTCCAAAGGTCTGAACTACACAGAGGGCTTAAGAGGGCATTTACAACAGGAGATGGGAGCAGCTTCTAGAAAAGCAGCTCCATGACTGCCCTAGTCCACCCTTGTGGACCTTTTTACCCTCACCAATAAAGGCCTGCTCACAGTCCCCAGAACCACTTAGACGCAGCCACTGAGGAGCCAGATGTTGCCCAGCACAGGGAATGGCAGAGATTCACAAACCATATTTTTGTGCAGTTTCCTTAAATGTACAGATCTTGTAAGAGTTCATAGGGCACCTGGGGACATTGTGTGCAGGCACAGGTACAACACAGTCAGACTGGAGGTCATTCCCAAAGACTGGTTCCTTGGCATACTCAGATACCCTTGGCGCCACGCAGCTCTGGAGCATGCTGCAGTGTGAGCACACATGGCCCAAGGCAGCACAGCCTCTTGGACAGGTTGTGATGTTTACCAAGTGCTGCCTAGAGCTGTTTTTCTCCCAGCTATTCTATTTTGTTCTCATGCCCATCCCTATGCCCCACTGCATTACCCTTTGAGATGTCCGTCACCCTGAGAAATGCAGATACATGGAAAAACAACAAGCTTTTTCCTTTCCTCCACAACAGCAGCAAGGGTGGGGGAAGGGGCTCAAAGTCCCAAAAGCCTTCCACTTGACTAGGAGGATGGAAGCACTTGGCCCCACAGAGGAGAAATTATGAAAACAACTCTTGGGGAGCAGCAGCTGCTCTTCCCAAAGGAAAGGACTTTCATATGCCAAGCACCATGAAAATATACACAGAGAAACTACAAAACTGGAAGATAGAACAGGTACACCTTGCTTCAGGCACCCACAAGAGCACTGAGCTCTGGCTTATGCAATTTTTACATTATCAACCTTTGAGTGTGTCCATTTGTCCTCGACTGTCAAGAGATGCTCTAGGCAAAGCAGGGCAGAAACCTCCTTGCTCATGCCCTTCATCAAAGATCAATTCCACAGAACTGTGGAAACCTGTCCCACCATACAAAAAGAAACTTCAGATTTCAGTCTTTTTCCCTGCTCTGTATTAGTAAAAGTCCAATGACCTGGCATATTTAACTGGACAGTTACTAATGCCTGTAGACAAATTCAAAGTCTATTCCAAAGACTTAGAGGGTACATGTGAGAATGAAGTAAAATCAAAGTGATTTATCACAGGAAAAAAAAAAAATAACCCCTTCAATCTGTCTGTAAAACATAATGTAGCTAAAATTTAGGCAGGCAGGCTCCAGCCTTTGCAGAAGCAGGCTCAGCCTACAGAGCCCAGCACCATCCAGACATTCTGTCTAGTGGAGGTGACTGTCCTTTGCTGTCCTGTTGAGAACCTGTGGAGGATCCACCATCACACTGCAGTCATTGCCTGGTGGCAACAAACCCCATCTTCACATGAGAAAATAAACCAATGCCGGGATCACTGTAGATCAACCCTGAATGCAGCAACAGGAAGCAATGAAAGCCTGGGATGAAAACCCACTGGACCAGGAGCAGTGTAGAAGTCCCTGCTCTATGCTGAGAGGGAAAATGGCTCACACTTCTTATCTGAGGGGGTCTGCTGGGCATCGGCATGTGTGAACAAATGTTCCTGATAAGTTAATGCAACATTACAATCATCAGATGTGAAAACATACATGTTCACATAAAAGTATTGTCCCGAGATTTTCTTTTCCATTTTGACCAAGGTTTTAAATAAACACATTAATCTCGTTCAGTCAAATTAAATAACTCAACAGTGACATCAGTATGAGTCTGAGCACTATTGTTGCTCGTGGGAGAGTCGCCAAGATTATGTGTATAAAAGCAAAAGCTGTGTTTTGCAGACCATGTGATGTAGTCTCAGATAAGTACATTGCACAATTTCCTACTCTGCTCCCCCCAGTTTCTTCTAAAATCTTTTATCCCCCAAATTCAACTGACATATAAAATATAAATGGTATTAAATAAACTAAACAGCTTTCAAATAATATTATCAGAACATCCTAGTTTAATGTTATTAAATTACTTAATACTGCACACTATTCAGCAGACTAAATCCTGTGTTGCTACGCTTAGATTCTCCATTGCGAAATAGTGAGGCAGCCACTGTGCTCCAGGGCTGCAACGACAGAGATATCAATTCACAATTTAATTTTGAAAGTCTTTCAGGACAGCAGTTGCTTAAGCCATACACCTTTGGTAACAGGTGACTTGCCTACCCAACATGAATGTTTCAAAACCACACCTGATGTATTTGCTGTGCTGATGAGCCACTGTGTTTCCTGACATTCGAGGAAGCTGAGAGTGGCAGTGGGGGGGAAAGTATTACAGTTTTGACCCATTTTCCCAGCACATGTCCACGATACGATGACGGAAGTTCTGGTCTGGTCAGCTCTATCTCCCTCAGTGACAATATGATGCGCTACCATGAGGATGAGTCAGGCATCATTCAGAATACATTCCTAGAACAATTCCCTCTTCTGGGACTACAAGGAAGGATTTGTCTATCTGTCAGCTAAGTGACTGGTTAACATTAAACATGGTCAGTCTTCCATGCTGTAAATCTTTATTCCCTCACTGAGTTTAGCCTAAGATCTGAAGCTTGATTTAGGGAAGAGGAAGAAGACATATGGGATGCGAGCATGGAGCCACTCTTGTGTTTCTGTGGCCTGCAGGAGAAGGTGGGACTGGAAACATCAGCTCAGTTTACTGGCTCCATTCTCCCTAAACATAGGGTTTTCTACTACTGCTGTGGCACAATACTGGTGGGAAACACCTCTGGGCACAGGAACTTTATTACCTGTAGCATGCTACTACTATCTGGAATGGCTTTGGTCTGTGCCAGCAGCACTCCCCCACACCACACTTGTGCACAATTCAAAAGAGAGGAAAGAACAGGGGTCACTCCTAACAATAAGGCAGCATAGAGCCACCATGTTTTGCAGGGTGAGACCATTGCACAGAAGTAAGCCTCAAAGGTAAGAACAGCATAAGGCATGTTTAATTTATTAGTATAGAAGCAGTCTTTCAGTAGAATATACTTGGCCACATAAACATGTCCAAATTTTTGATGCTCATATCTCACCTATTCATCCTCAAGCCCCTAAATACGTATTTGAGAAAAAAAAAAGTGTGTCTATGGCATGAACCATTCCACCTAAAGGTAAATATCTAGGGGAAAAAAAAAAAAAAAAAAAAAAAGCAAAATCAGGCACTGCATAAAGCTAATGCTGTGTGAGATGAGGCACCTCAAGTCTGAGTGACTGCAAGGCTAAGAGCCAGAAAAATAGCCATGAAGCGAAAGGGACTAGGATATTTTCTCCTCCTATGCTTATTTTTCACCTTCCAGGGTAGAAATAGCCTGTAGGTTCTCTGGTCAACAGGAGAAATGTGTTGCTCCAGGAGCTTCACTTCAGTAACTTCTGCTGTGGTAGCGCCTGACATGCCAGGAGCAGAGGAAGGCCCACCATAATTGTGGGCTTACAATTTCCTAACTGGAGCCAGGTCCTGATGAAGTCAATAAGAGGGGTTCCAGAGCTCATGGAAATTAAACATGCCCTCCTCTGTGTCTCGTGCCAGCATGCTGACATCTTCACTATGGAAAGATTTTGTAAAGTTGAGATTTTACCTAATGTAAAAAGGATCCATTGTGTCAGGGAAGACTCACATCACAGCTCAGCAGAATGCCTGTGCAGTCCAACATGCTGATGAAGTTTCCTCTAATTCGGTTGTCACAGAATCACAGAGCCATAGATGATCCTGAGTTGAAAGGGACACTCTAGGGTCATCAAAGCCAACTCCTGGCCCTGCACAGGACAACCCCAAGATTCACACCATGTGCCTCAGAGTGTTGTCCAAACACTTGTACTCTGTCAGGTTGGTGCTGTGACCACTTCCCTGGGGAACCTGTTCCAGTGCCCAACCACCCTCTGGGAGAAGATACTTTTCCTGATCCAACCTAAACCTCCCCTGACACAGCTTCATACCATTCCCTCAGGCTGGGGGAATTTTGCCCCCATAGGCACAGCAGGGAAATCGTAACAGTCCGTGTTAAATTTCACTCTAAGCTTTCTGCAGAAATCAAAAAGGAACACTTCCATGGATGTTAGCAAGAACAGACTTAGGACACCACTGTGTAAAAGCAAAGTGTCCAGCCTCCTCAAAAGCATATCTGTGTACATTTATGTAAACACAGGTGTGGGCAGATGTGTAGATGCTTCTGGTCTCAGCATAAAGCTTCAATTTGCTGCCTCCACTCCAGCACTTGCCTGGGCAGACTGCATGGTGAGAGGCATGGCTCTCTGTCTCGGGAATGCCTGACATCATCAGTCTCGGTGTCACTGCAACAGCTAAGTAAGGCCACAGAGGGAGATTTCTCAGAGGGTCGTCTAGACATAAGCTGTGCAGTTCTTGGAGATGCATGTGGCTGGAAAAGAGAGCAGTGAGACAATTATAGCTGGAAGTCTGACACTCAGTGACTAAATCACAACAGAACTGGAAGGGAGATAATTGTTTCAGTTGATCAATGTGAAGAGGAATGCAGTGAACATGCTCTTGGTTAGTTATTTTTACCTAGCATTGATTCAATTACTTCTACCTACTATGAAAGAGAGAAACATGTGAGTTTTCTTAAATTAAATGATTCTTGGTATGTTTTAAATGCGCCCAGCTGGCAGCAGCCTGCACACACCCAGGGCTGGCAAAAAACCTCCCAAGTCAAATAATCACTGCCACTTGCTATGGGGATCTTCTACACGTCATCAGGGAAAAGGGTTTTCAAACAAACAAACAAAAGTGTGTAAAAACATGTGGGTCTCAAACAAGTGGTGAGCCTCACCAACCCTGCCTTGGGCCTCATGCCCCAACCCTTTTTGGTTTCCTTGCCCACACAGCAACCTGGAGCTGGGCAGCAGAGGTTTCACATGTGCGCTCATTCCAGGAGAGCAGTGTGAAAGCACACACCTGAGCGGCACAGTACAGTGATCAGCTCATTGCTCAGCAACTGTGGCCACATGTTATTTTTGAAGCATGCAAATCAGTTGTTCTACTCATGGCACCCGCAACTGGGATCCCCCAAAGCTTCTGGTTGTCCTTGGGACCCACCAGACAAGGGTGCTGTTATGAATCTATCTGAAACCACTGTCTTTTACATAGACAAGAAAATGCAGTGAATGTATTATTCATTACAATGTTACCAACTTCTTCCACAACCACAGAACGTAACACCTAGGGGTTTAATTTAGGATGTAAAGAAGATAGTTTGTTTGGGTTTTTTTCTTAATCAAGAAATTAAATTTCTTCCCAGTTTGACCCAGGACTGCTCCAACTAAAAACAGATGTAATGATAAGAGGTGGGGTGTTTGAGGCTCAAATTTATCCATGTTTCGCAAAACCCTGGCAACATCTTGTTTATTTGTATAAGCTTAAATGAATAATGCAAGCTTTTGAAACTCATTTTCTTGAATCTTTTTCAAGTTTGCTCAGAAGCCCCTTCTACAGTGAACTTTATGTGCAGGTATCAATATCACAAAGAAAATCTCACAGCACCTCATGCTTCTCCAGCCACTTGTTTATGCTGCGGAGCCTTCACCTAAACTCACTGCCTCCCAAATAAAGTAAGAACAAAATTTGATACTAGTGACTAAAAATTTGTAAGATACACATAATTTTTCTGAGCTCATGTAACCACTCAAGTATTACCTCATCTACTCAGCATCTTTTAGCTTCTCTTGACAGGAATAACACATTCTTACTTGATATAAAGAAGTAAATATTCAAGTCTATAAGCTGCACACCTTAACACAGCTATGTGCACTTCCATGGGCCAAACACTTGTGGAACTGTTTCAAAGCATAAATTCTGTTGCAAAAGAAAATTTAAGTACCCAGGTCATGTTTGGTATGCCCATGATGCCTGAATAGGAAGGTACGTACCAATTCATGCTGCGGGACTGCTCTGGATGAGCACACTGGCAGATGCTTCAACAAAGCTTCACTAGTGTGACATAAGATGGGGAGGACAGAGGTGTATGGGCATGGTAACAGTACCCCCATGTGCAAAGGCCGTTGCAGACAGGATAGGGGCAATCTGTCTTTCATGTCCACTTGAAAAATCAGGGAGAACATATGAGTAGAATAGATAGGTGTTGTGATAGTTGCTGCTGGAAGTCTGTGAGTGCATTTTACACTTCAAGAATAACTGTGCTGGCCTTAGGGAGGAAGAAAGGACTGGAAAACCCCTTGAGATGAGTCCTTATTACCCTACATCTCCTACTACAAGCAAGCAAAAGGGCCCCTCTCTTCAGGTGCAGCACTGGGCTAGCATGGCTACGCTGGCTTTGACCCCTGGGCTACTTGCATCCAGCAGCTGAGGATGGCAACCCAAACCAGAGGGCTTGACATTCCCACCAATTTTTGCCTTTGAAAATCTCCCACGATATCTGAAGGCACCCCACAAAATTACCACAACCAAAGTCTATGTAAAAATATTAAACTGGACCAATTTATCACTATTATCTCTCTCCGACTGCTCTTCCTTCCTCGGTATTAATTTTTAAAGGAAACCAGTGACTGTGATGTTTATAAGGAGTGAACTGCACAGCATTCCCTGTCTTGGCCACACTGAAGTTTCCAAGATGCAATCCCACAGGGACACATCCTCTTCTCTGCCTCACACCCTGCTCCCTGCAGGCAGGAAGAAGACCTATTCACCCAGTCCCTGCCTTACCCCTTCCTGAGGCTGTCTTGATCAGACTCAGACTGGCACCTCCAAGGAAGAGCCCCTCTCTCAGCTGCTTTTCTCTAGCAGAGCTGAAGGCTAAGGAGCACTCATGCCGTGGAGGAGCTCTGAGGATGTATTTGTGGGAGAAGGCAGGAGGCATTGGGGTGATGAGGAGGCACATCAACCTGCCCTAGGAAGCCAAAATGTCTTCTCATGGCTCTGGCTATCCCCATTTTATAGCCAGTCGGTCCTGCATTCCTCACATACCCACCATTCCCAGAGAATCTGCAGCAAAGCCTATTGGTGTTTCTAAAAATGGAACAGTTAGAAATACGCAAAAAATAGAAATCCTGCTTTTAAAATAAAAGCTGATTAGTCTCTAATACAAAGCATGCAGCCAAGTGCCTCCAGAACAAACACTTCACAAAGGAAGAAGGGGACTTGAGAAGAATTTCATCTTCAATGCTGGTCTAAAGTTTATAGCCACACTAATCTAATCCTGTAATCCTTGTTATCAGTCACTGGCATTCTTGGAGTCATTCCCAAATACTCATTTTAGGAAAAGGATTTGCTTAGATTTAGATGTTAAGAATGTTGTGAATAAGGATACTTCTGAAGAACAATTACTTCACCAAGGATGTGGCACTCTAGTCTGATGGGAACCTATTCTGGAAGTTTAGTGTCTTAAGTTGTTAGAAGAGAATATGCTTCTGGAGGCCTGGTTGTGCCTTTACAGTGCATACAGGGAAAAAGGATAAAGCAAATGTTCTCCTCATGTCGTATGGTAGCACATCCCACCTCAGGGAGGTCTGTCTGAAGCATTACTCAGTTCTGGTGTTAACACAGCAGACATCTCTCGCAGGTGATTTAGCATCTCACAGCTTGGAAAGTGAAATACAGATCAATCAATCATATGGATCGTGGATAAAATACTCAAAAGGAAGAACTTCCAGAACTGTTTTCCCTCCCGCAGGCCTGGGGAGGAAGCAACATTACTTCTGGCCACCTCTCCTTCTCTCCAGGTGAGACAGTCTGGCCGTCTGCATAGGGGGGATAAATTTCACACACAAAACACTTCCTGCATACATCACACTAACAGTTGTCCACAGAATCACACTGGCATTTCATTGTGTTCAAACCATATCACATTCAAATCTGTTTTTCCTAAAAGGCTTCCACTGTGCATCACTGTGGGAAATTGCTAATGCAATAAGATTGACATATAGGTTCTCCTGCATGAACATCCGCAGTAATCTGTGCTAATTGAGCCCTCAGTGGCTTGTGAAACCCTGCAGGGGGGAGGAAGGGTGGAGCATCCACAGGGCCTACATCTTGGAGAACTGCAGCAAATAACCGTGTGGAGAAGAGGCAAGCACTAGTACTAGTGTGCTTTATCTGTGTAAAGATCTGATTCAGTGGCAGGGATTCCCTTGGTCAAGGAACCAGGATATTTTCTATGAAAAATATCTGGATATGCTTGGACCATCTGAGACTGTCTGAGGGCTAAGAACAAAAGGAGCAAGAACTTGCCTATCTAGTTCCCTCCTGTGGGGAAAAGAAGGAGATAGCTGGCCATTCCCAGTGACTTCAGTGGGTGCTCAGATTATCTGTAAACCTCTCTGCTTATGAGATTAAACAGGCTTCACATGCGTACATTTGAGCCTGGGACTAAAAAAACAAAGGTTGGATTCTCTTTAGCATGCAAAATGACCCATCACGTTAACTACCAACTTCAGAAAACACTGAGCAGAAAGCACAAACCAGTCCCTGAATTTTTAAAATAAATTTTTCACTCTTCTTCAAATCCATCTCAGGATTCCAAGGAATACCCCATCTCTTGATGGCTGTTTCTGCCCTTCCTCTCCCCTCCTAACACTCAGCTCTGGCCCATGCAGCCCCTACAGCCCAAGGCTCCCAAGGAGAACATCGCCAAGAAGCTTGAGGTGGTCCTCTAGGACCATGCAGCAGGACAGGCATGGGAACCGCAGGCTGCAGCCTCCCATGGAAATGGATTTTAGTTTCTCTACTCTAGATGTCTCTGTGAAGGCCTCATACCCTGTGTGAAGTAATTCAAGATCTCTTGATGAAAGAGAAATAAATCAGCTACCTCATATACGCTGCAGGGTGAGAAACTGCACGTTGGCAGCTGGGCCAGGGTAATTTGACAGAGACAAGTAGTTTTGGATAGGCAAGACCAGCAAGTAACCATAAGAGAGTTTTGAAAAGCCACATGAACTGCTTGTGCCTCCAGTCAGTTTTGTGCCTACTGGGCAACATGTGGGACTGCTTCCTGCCACAGACTTCAGGGTAAACAGCCTTCCCTCAGGTGCCTCGATTTCTGCATCTGTTCCACAGGTACCCTGACAGGGGTGGCTTTGTAAAGCATGATCAGCTCTTCTGAGGAGGAATGCTGCAAAAAAATGCTTAAAATAAAAAAAAAAACAAAAACAAAACAAAAAAAAAAAAAAAAAAAAAAACCCAACAAAAAACCCCCCAAAAAACCCAACCAAAAACCCAACCAAAAAAAAAGAAAAAAATTGGGGGGTTTGGGGGTTTTTTGTTTTGGTTGGGGTTTTCTGTGGTGGTTTTGTGTGTTTTGGGTTTTTTTTTTAAGAGAAGGCACAGCAAGAAAACACACATAAAAAAAGATTAAGTATTGTTGAAATGTATTGACCTCAGCTGCAAGGTTATTCACATTTTAAAGGATTCTTCATTAGGTGGGGCTTTGATGCTTGCAGACAAGGCCTACTGGAAAGGGCACCTCCATCACCAGCTCCTGCCTGCTGTTCTGCACAGCACGGCTGCATAACCCAGCACACCACCAGGCTAAGCAAACACAGAACCACCCTTATCAAGAAGTGGCCAATCTGGCTCCCATTGTAGCCAGGTAATGAGGGTGAAAGGAAGCCTGAAGCAGAACAAACTCTAATGACCCACGGGTCTGTTAATTTTCTTTTCTCCTCATTTCTCTCGTTTAATGGACAGTGAGTTTGAAGCCAACAGTCGTGGGGAACTCAGGATGTGGGGAATATTTCCAAAACTTATACAAAGGCCAGGCATGTAGAGAGACTCCAGAACGGGAGATGTTTCAGAAAGAAAAGCAAAAGACGCAGGATTTTGGCAGGGGTCATGGTGACTGGGAGCAGAACGTAGGTGGGAGAAGAGAGCTTGTTGGGAAATGGGAGGTTGCAGTATCAAGCTGGAAGGTTGCCACAGTGTGGACTAATGCTTTGGCAGCTGCAAACAAAAGGAAGGAGGAATGTAAGAAGTAACACGAGGAAAAACTGTCGAGAGATATCTGGAAGTATCATGACCTCTGAGGAAACAGAAGAGGCAAAGATGATGCTAAGTTTGGCAGAGGAAGGATGGCGATTCTACTGACAAGGAAAAAAGAGTGGGAAGAAAGAAAGGTAGAAAGACGTGGGAAAGATAAGGCTTTGCTTCTCCCAATCAGAAACACACCTCGATCTTAATGCTGTCTCAGAAAAACCGAGATCAGTTATCAGATTTACTTCTTCTGCTTTTTCTTTGTTTGTTTTTTTTTTTTAAGTAGGAGTGGCTGCATTAATTGGGAAATCTCCTTCACTCCATGTCCACCTCCACCATGTCCTTGCTGTGCCCTTGTTCAGAGGAACTGAACCTCAAAGAGAACTGCTCAACTTTACATTTGTCTAAGGTGCCAAAACCTGCAAATGGTCCTGTAGAACAATCTGATGTTTCACCTGCTTTAATTAAAATGCAAACATATATTAGTCAGGATTTCTGTCTGGGCTCTGATCCTGCAATCTATTAAATCCACTCATCTGCAAAAAGCACAGCCGGATTTTTTGCTGCTATAATAAATACACAGGACCCAAGTGTTTTTAAGTCACCTTTCCACCTGTAAAATTCCCACAGTATTAGCCATTCAAACACTGCAGACAAAATATAAGATGGAAAATAATTTGGGATATTTTTGAAAAATTAATTTTGTTGCACTGTATTCTAAGCCTAGTGCTTCTTTACAACTGTTCTCAAAGACAGTAATAATACTGCAACGATTATCTCAAATTGTTGTTGCTATTACTATCCCTTGCTGTTCATGTATAGTAACACTATTCTTTATACCTGCCTGCATCAGGAAACCAGGCAGTTGAACAGAACAACCTTTACTAGGTATATTTTTGCTGTGATGATTTCAGTTAAAATATTTATGCATTGTTTGGGGTTTTTTTCTTCCCCAACCCTGTAATTATTATTTGTAAAGGGTATATATTGCACAGAAAATGAAATCTCTCCACACTATCACTGTAGTTTTTGCAGCAGAAAAACTATAGAGCACATTTATATATAGATACAGATGTATTTCTGTTGCCCCTTATTCTTACAAGTTTCTTTGAAACAGGGTGCCCAGTACTGCAGGTGCTGGAATTACTGTTAGTGAGTATCAGCACTGGTGATAAACTCTAGCTAGTGTTTCGGTTAGAGGTCACTTGTAATTAGTAGTCGTTGTCCTTTGAATTTAACAATGGAAAAATAAAACTTTATAGTGACAGATTAGCCTGGCCATCAAAATTACAGCACTTTAGCACTCAGGAGAGAGGATTGCATGACACACTATCTCCCCGTCTGATAACAGCAGATAGCTAAGAATTCAAATGTGAGATGCAGAAAGCCTGTAAAAGAATAAAAGGAGGGAAAGGAGGATTAACTGCCCAGATATTATGTGTTACATTGTTCTGACCCTTCTACACACCTTTTTCAGTGAGCTGGGCCTCATTTTGTACCCACTAAAGCAAAGCTGGGGCACTACTGCCAGGTTCCTTGAGCGTAGCTTTCAAACCCAAGGTGCTACCGAGTTCCTCTACACCCCATCCCCACAGTCTGCAGGTACTTGGCACATGTGTTCATGACTCTAAGTGAAATACTAATTCTCAACTTCTTCACAAAGTTGTGCAGTTGACAGCTTTGCGCATATTCATTTCCATTGCTGAAGGTAAATAAAAGCTATCTCCATCTCTCATCAGTTTACAAATACTGACACGGACTCAATGCATCCATCGGGAAATCTCACGGTTTGCATATATCATATGGATATGATAAAGATTTGTGATAAAATACACTTGACCCTTATTCCAGGCATTTTTGCAGAATTACTGTTTATCACATTATGAGCGAGTTAATAGAGTGAAGAAGAAAATGTTTCTAATTCCATCACAAAGGACAGACGGGAATGGGGACTACTGCCAAAACCAGTAAATACAAGATATCCTTCTTGATACTGCTGACTTTAAATGTATTTTGGCATGTTTATTTTAGCTACCAAGTCAAATTAACTCAACATTTAAAAAACCAAATAACATACCACAAACATCCCCAACCTCTGCTTTAAAATCTAACAGGAAGCAAAGATGAACCAGCCAGACACTGGTACTTATCAAATCTGAAAGAAGGGAGTTGTCTGGCTGGAATAAAACGGATGAGGTTTGTTTGAGTGATGACATTTGTCCTACCGTTGCTGAGGAGAATAATTTTGCAGCACTTTCTTCATCTTGTGCTCTTGAAGATGGGAAGATTAGTCCTACTACACAAATACTTGCACATATAAAGAGGCACATTTCCACACATTGGAGATGCTGAAGAGTACTAAAACTTGCGTTATCTGCAGTGTCCTTCCCAAACCACTGCAAACTTTAAAACATTCCCAAGCCATGCACATCATTTCCCACTTCTACCAAGGGAGAGCTCCTTCACTAAATAGTTGGCCATTCTGAGCTGAAATATTTCTTTACTAATTTATAAGATGCAAGTAATTAACAGTGGGGGTGCATGTCTCTGAATGCACACGTGTCCATGTGTGTGTAATTTATTTTTATTCCCACTAATGCCTCTTTTAAAGCAGACCTGGCTAGCATCAAATAAATTTACCCATAAAATCGAAGTAGGAAAACACAGTTACCAAACAGTATCCGAATTGTTACCAATGAGCCGAACTCTAAATTCGCCCCGGTTAGAGCTGGGCACGGAGATAAAATTACAGTGACTTATAATTTGCCATATCGAGGGCTATTGTTTTTGGAAATGCTGGCTACTTAATAACACGTAACGTTCTAACTTAGGAGCCAAAAGACAAAAAGCCAATCAGAGTCACCGTTCGTAGCTGGAATAAAAAATCCGAATCCCAGCAATTCTGTTCCGTTTTACCCGGGAGCGTGTCCAGGAGCGGGATTTCTTGAACAGAAAATAACCTCTGAAAGGAAAAGTATTTCCAAACGTGTTATATGGGGGGGTGTTGTTTTTTCTTTTTTTTTTTTTTTTTTTTTTTTTTTTTTTTTTTTTTTTTTCCCTTCCCTCTCCTACTTAAACGAGAAAGAAAGAAATCCTGACAGCGGGAAGACTTGTCAGCGTTTAGCCATCCATAAAAATGTTTTTTCCCCGCGCTCCTCCTTTCGCTCGCCGTCCTGGCGTCGGTCTGTCTCATCTCGCTGCTCTGCGGCCCCAGCCCCCGCCCGCACACCGCCCCAGCCCAGCGGGGCCGGGGCCGCCAGCCGGGGGGACACCGGCCCGGGGCGCCGCCGCCGCTGCCCCGCCGGGCGCACGGAGAGATGCTGCGGCCGCCGCCCCGACACCGCTCGGGGAAGGATGCGGGACAGCCCCGGCGCCAAGTTTGGGGAGACAGCAGCGGCACTGTCGCCCGTCCCCTCTGCTTCCCCCCTCCGCCCTTCCCGGGACGCTTCCCGGGAGCCGCGGCTCTTACCTGCCACGGGCGCGGGCTGGGGTCTCGGCGCGCCGCGGGCGGGAGCGGGGCTGCAGCTGCGCGGCGGCGGCGGCGGCGGGGCCAGGGCGCAGCGGCAGCGGCAGCGGCAGCAGCAGCCCCGGCCGGCGTCAGTCAGGCGGGAGCCGCCAGGCTGTATTAGTGCGCCGGGCTGGACCGCGGCCAGCAGCGCCGCGGCCGCTGGCCCGCCCCTCGGCCCCCCGCCCCCGCCGCCCCCCCGGCCGCGCTCACACACACACGGCCGCACACACCCGCTCACAGTACACACACGGCCGCACACACCCGCTCACAGTACACACACGGTCGCGCACAAGCGCACATCCACACACTGGCACACGCTCGCACCCTTGCACCGCTCACACACACACACACACACACGCACATCCACACAGATACAGATACACACGGACACTGTCGCGCTCACGAACTCACGCCCGCGGTGAGTTACACGCACACACTCACACTCACACCATGCACCTCCCCGCGCCCACCGCACGCCGCCCCGAGCCGGGCTCACCCCTCCGCACACGCCGAGTTCAGCCCCTCCGGCATACGGAGCTCACCCCCAAGCACAGGCACACACGAACCACCCCCGCGGAACCCGCCCTTCGCACAGCCCCCGCAGCCGCTCGGGGGCCGACGTTCCGCCGGCCCGGGATGCCCACGGAGGGGGTGCCGCGATCCCTGCCCTGCCCTGTGCTGCCCTGCCCGGCGAGGCGTTTGAGTGTGACCGCCGGGCCGCCCCAGGACAGGTCCTTCGCCCAGTGTCCCCGCAGCCGGCCCTTCCCCATGGTCCTCGCCAGCCTCCGGGCCCCCGAGAATGGACACAGTGGCCAAGCGGGGCGCGGGCCAACTTCAACCACGTCCTGCGTTGCTACGACTGCTGCTGACCCGGTTTTTGGGCACAGGGGGACAAACGCCGGCTGCGGCAAAGATTTGGAATCAACGTCGTCCCTCTGGGACGGCTGGACAGCTGCGGCGGGTTTGGGGATCAGACTGCGCCTTCCCACGCTGTGCGGGGGTCCCGTCATTTCTCGGAGTGGTCAGAGAACAGCAAACTGCAGCTGGCACTGATGAGCAGATGCACTTCCTGCTCCAGAGATTACCTATTAAACCCTCTTATTCCCTAGAAGTAAGCATCTCTAGCTATGTAGCGTATTGCATTAGCCGTAATAAGGCAGGGCTGAAAGAAGGGAAGTCAAGTGGCTTCAAGGACACTAGACATAAAAGCTACTCATGAAATTTGGGCTCCAGGCAGTGCTAGGAAGAGGCACTGTCTGAACCTGACCCTGGCTGCATTGAGGGATTCCAGTTAAATTGCACTGTGCCTTTAGAGGTCAATCAATAAATATGATTAAAGATACCATCCTGCTGACATTTTCACCAAAATTTTTTACATTGTAAAACATGACAGCAAAGCTAATGTTGTTTGAGTAGACATCAAAAAGCCACAATGCAATTACAGCTCCGCAGCTGTTTTATCCAAGCATGCGTGCGTGAGGGCTGTGGTGCAATAGGGAGATACAATGTAATGCCCCAAAATATGTTTCCCGCTTTGGACTAAATCGTCTTCGAAGACCAGTGGCTTCCCCACTGCTTTTTGGGCTTCTCCTACATGAGACTTCTCGACAGATGAGTGGCAGGAGAGATGCTGTTAATTTAAAATCACTGTAAATATTAATAAAATGCCAATCACACGTTCTCACTCGGTGTACTTTCAGATTTTATGTGCACAATGCTGTAAATTTTTAACTAGAGACATCACACTGCAAATGTATACATGGGCAGTTGTGGGGGGTAGGGTGTCGGCAGAGGTGTGGTGTGTAATTTACTGAGGCACGACCAAGTTCTGCTGGGTCGCACTGCATCTCTTTCAGCTGTTGAAACCTCTGGTTTCTCATGCCTCTGCTCAGTTTCTGCTACAAAAAAAAGGGGTGGCAGGACAAGGTGGGTACTCCTGCCACTCTGGTGCACAGCCTGCTGTGCTATCTCCAGTTTATCTTGATTGGTGGGGTACATTAAAATATACCAGTACTGCTACTGGAGTGATCCCAACCCGGGGGAGGTGCTGGTGGTAGGACATAGCAGCAGAGCTGCTCCCTAGATTGAGCAGTCAGTTCCTAAAACTTTACTTTGATTGTGGCTTCCAGTTAAATAGGCGTAAATTATCTGTGAAATTGCTTAATTGCATTCCTATTTGTGTGGTGGTGGTTTTAACTGTGCCTTATTGAAAAAAAGTATAGCTAACAGAAGCCACATGGCTCAGATACACATATGTACATACATACATACACATATATATGTACATACATATATATATATATTACTAGAGTTTGATACATTATATATATTATATATAATATATATATTACAATATATTATATTGTTGCAGGCAACAATTTTTTTGCAAGCAGTTGTACTTCAGATCATGTGGCATGCACACATACGTGTTTTATTACAAGAGCTGAATATATGCTGGTGCTACCTGTGACTGCTAAACCTTTGGAACAATGAATCTCCTCAAGAGCAGTGCTCATATGTTCCACCTGTCCTTTCCACTCTCTCCACACACACTTTCAGAGCGCAAATCCCTGAGCCCAAATCTTCTACTGCAAGGCTTTCAAAGCCGATGTCCTCTTTGTAAGGCTCTGCTCTTCCTGCTAGGGCGACTCATCACCTGTCACTCCTCTGCACTGCCTGGGCTCTGCTAATTCCATTTCTCATTTGCCATTATCTCTCTCTAGTGCCTCATTTCCCATCCTGCCCTTTGTAAAATCCCTCCCTTAGCCTGCACACGATGTAACTTTCCTTCTCAAATCCCCTCCTGCAGAACATGGACCAACCTTTTTTACTCATAAAGCAAAACCTTATCAGAGTATTCTTCTTATTTTGGTCTGTATTTTGTCTTTTTGTACTGGATAACTCTGTAAAGAAAATCATCAGTATAAGGTTATATAGAAAATGGTAAAGATTGGATGTAGCTGTAAAAAGGACGGAAAGGTGCTAACGCCTTTTAGCACTGATACTGTGTAAAACATAGAATAACGTGAAATTTCCACTTGGAGGGAACTGCAAGCTCCTGAGAACTGTAAAAATACTGACTCCCTGTACTGCTCCAGGGCTCCAGCGAAATACTGGCACTGTCCACCACTGAACAAGGAACAGCTGTTACAACAGCAGTCGTGTGCCGTGCCATGGAGATCCCTCAAACAGCTCCAAGAGTGCTGCTGCAATCACTAGAAGACTCCTAGCCACAGTGTCTTGGATTTATTGTGTGAGTTACATTTTCCTCAAGGGTTTTCTCCAGGCAAAGACACAGCAGGCACTTGCCTCTGGCAGCAGATTTTTGGGAACAGCAACGTAATTGTGGTTCTGCTGCCCGCTTTGCCTGTGCCAGAGCCCTGGAAAGTGAGGACTGTTCCTGTATTGCAGGGTGGAGTCAGACATGCTGGACAGCATCACCAGGAAGAAGCTAACTATTCAAGCAGCAGCAGTCACCATCTCACTCTCTCCGAGGGTGCCCGAACTACAAGCCCAAACCCTGACAAAATGCCTAGCTCCACACCTTTTATTCCCCTTCCCAGGATAAGGCTGGACCAGGGCCAACTCCTTATCCTCGGGTTTGACTGATATTTCTTATGCTGTCTGGAAGCTTGGAGCTTACTCTCTTCTTATTCACAGGCAGTTTGGATACCTCAGTATCCTAACTAAGGTCCCAACAGTTTGGACACAAGTGTATCAGCTTTAAAAGTAAACACTTGAACCACCAGGGAGTCTTCCTTCATGCATCTTTTCCATCATATGCAGGATGAAACATTTGCTTTTACAAATATGTTTTGTGCTACTTATATCAATTTCCTGCACGTTATGGTTTAAGATGCTAATTCTCAGAAGAAATACAGCTGGAAAAAGCAGCTGTAATCTTGTGTGACATGTTGGTGAATGCAGCATTGCAGAGACTGTGCTGGGCAGCTGGGTCATCTGTTCCGAAACAGAAAAGTCATTACAATAGCTCATCTCACTGCTCTTTGCTTCAGACTCTGCAAGTGAAGCTGTAAATCCAGAGAGGCAGAAGAAGGAGGAAGGCATGCAGGTTTAGAGGTACATACCTAAAGGAAGAGAAGGAAGAAAGGGCATCAGCAGTAGAGTGGATGGAGTAATAAGGACCACCTGAGAAGACTGAAAATCAATAGTTCAGAAATACTGGGAGACACTGAGCAGGCTGAGTGGCTTCATGTACTGTCACCAGGATGGGGATCCTGTCTCCTTTGGGTCAGATGACTTGTAAGATCTGAAATTCATCGTTTAGTTTCATGGCACTTTTCATCCAGAGCTGAAAGAGGTGTCAAGAAGTGAATGAGCATACTCTGGTATGGACAAATGAACTTATTCTCGGTACCTTTCAATTACCAGAAGAAAAAGACTCTGCAAAATATTTGGACTGGCCAGGTTACTGCAGTTTTCATAAGTGGAAAGGATAATTTCCTATCCTGTACCATAACAAGATTTTTGTTAGTGTATGTATGTAAGTACTGGCAAAAGTAACTGCACAAGAATGAAACCATATTTGTGATTAAAGATTCTGCGGGCAATTTCTGCTCTGAGCTAGAACTCCATAAATTCTAAGGAATTTCAGGGAATTTGTCTTCATCTTATTATACCAAATATTCACAGGGTCCCTTCTTTTTTTCCTTTGCTTTGATCCACTTACAATGACTTGGCTTTAATTCTCCAAAGCTTTTAGTGCACTGAGATCCAGCTACCTGTCTTGTTATTTGTGCTGAGTTTGTTCTCTGCTGAGAGATAAGACTTGAGATGCTCAGAACAATATGATTGTTGAGGTGTCTTTTTATTCCAAGAGATGTGGATCAGCCCCAGACTAGGTGAGATTAGTTGGAAGAACAAGGTCTTCCAGTTGACAGAGTCAGAGTCTGTTACTTTCTCCTCAAAACTACGAGACCATGTGGAGGAAGAGGACAGAAACAAGCTACTTCCACTTCGTCCTTTAGCATAGCAATGTTGATAACTTAGTAAAGCTTAGAAGGCAAACTCTGGAAGGATTCTGTTTCCACCCTTTTTAGCCATCACTGCTGAAACCTGTGATAAATCACCTCCCTGATGTTTGCTTGACCTGGATGAAATATTTATGTGCCTCTGGCTCATCTGGCACTGATTCAAGAACTGCTGTAATGCCCTGCCTTCACTTCACCTTCTGAACTTCACACCTAATGTTGAGAAGAATCAGATGAACTCTCAGCTATTTTATCTAAGTCCATTCTTTATCTTACTAACCTGAGCAGTTCTCTTGTTGCTGAGGACTTGCTTGGGTGAAAAGAAAGAGTATGGGAAAGAAAAAAATGTGCAAAAATTCTTTGGCAGTAAAAATGAACCACTGTCCTTTGACTTCACATACATACAGAGGTACCAGGATTTCCTTGAACTTTGGCATCAGAGCCAACAGCTATGGTTGAGCTAGAGCAAATCTTCTGGAGAAAGAGATTTTGAAATCATTAGTGATGGAAAACCCATTACAAGTCTTGCTAAGTTGTTCCATGGTCAGGCTTATCCCTGCCTGTAAAGAAAAATGGCTTTCTTTGCTTTTAATTTTTCTAGCTTCAGCTACTAGCAGTTTGATCTTGTGTCTTTACACATGAGACTAAAAGTTCATTATTTCTGCATGTCTGTTCCTTTACAGCCCATGCTTATGCTACCTTTTCCCTCATACACTAGGCAGCAGGCCTTAAATATCAGGTGATTGAATCATCTTAAGAATTGCTGGGCTCCACTTTGAGTCCTTTCCAAATTTTCAACATTTTTTGAGTAGTGGACATCAAGAACCCAGGCTTCTCCAGCACTACTAGACATTAGGGGACATATACAGAGAAGAGTTGACCTTGTATGTCTCTATTTCAACCTATGGAGATCACACCAGTATTTAATAATTTCAGCTCTTGCTGAGATGAAGTCCAAGATTTATTTAGGTTTTAGGTTAGACTCCCCATCCTCTCATACCCTGACCTGCAAACATTCTTCACTCCAGCATGTCACCTTACAGACAGGAACAGAGTGTGCAGAAGTGTGCTGTTTTCTTCAGGCTTACAAGCAAGTATTGGAATAACTTCCCATTGCTGAGGGAGAAACCCCACCTCTGAAGAACAGTTTAGGCAAAAATCTGTCAGAATAGCTGGTTCTTTCTTGGAAATGGGGAGGGATGGAATGATTTTGAGGTCCTCACCTGCCCTACTGAAATCTAATTACATATTCTCTTCATTTTTTTTTTCTTTTCCTTTTTCAACAATGCCATAATTTGTGTCATTGGCAGAGTTCTCAGTAACAACTTCATAGATTGTTCTGCTCCATTATTAAAAACATAGTTAAATACTGTTAGGTCAAGAACGTACTTCTTTGAGCCCTCATTAAAAATCCATCAAACTGATAAAATTTTCCCCATTTATGGTGACGTTTTCTGACCTAAGAAGTAGTCAGTTTTTAATCAACTTAAAATAATACAAATTCAATACAGCTTACATTAATTTCTTAATTAAAGTGTCAGGTAGAGTGAAGCTAAATACAACTGAAAAGTCTGTAATATCAAACTCATTTCCTTGACCAGGTAATCTTTTAATTCAGTTTTAACTTCGCCAGATATATTTATTGAGTGGTGGTACATATGTTGACCTCCTGTTGTCCTCTCTTAATTCTACAGTGACCATGACCTGTTTTTAACTGTTCATTGTTTTACCTAGAATTGTTTTTAACTCTGAAAGACCTCTAATCACCCCACATATTCCATATATCTATTCCATATATCTATTCCATATATCTATTCCATATATCTATTCCATATATCAAAATGCTAACATAATAATAGCTATCTTCTGCTTTAATGTTCCTAACCTTTCAAAATCTGTTGAAGTAGCATGTGTTTGTCACAGAGCTCATTAGTGCTCACATTTAAAATCCTCGAGAACAAGGTGTTAGATGCTGAATTTTTAAGACCAAAAAATTCAGTAAGCAGAACTTCTCTCAAGAAGCTATTGACCATATGATTCAAAATGTTTTAAGTCAGGGTTTGCTTTTTAACATCATCTTCAATTATTGTTAAAATAGAAAATAAGTTATTACCTTGCAGTGTAAGTAATTTAACTCTTTTTTTCCCACATAGTTATTGAAATCTTTAAATTATTATTCTCAGTTCTATAACTTCTACTTAGTACTGAACAAATAATTGTTTGAATAACTTCTGGAATACTTAACTCCTTTCTTACTGTTACTTTTGTTATCCATGGATTTATACTCCTTTTTTTTTCCCCAGTATGATTCTTCTTCTAAAATCTCTATTTCCTTTTTTTCTTGTGTGTTTTATAGAACATATTTGCATTCATACTCATTCAGGCTCTGTCTGTTCTCTGTTAACCAGAATAGCCTCCGTTCTCAGTTGGATTGTGGTTTCGAAAGCATCTCCTAGAATGTTTTAAGCAGTTCCTAATTATTATTCCCTTTCTATTTATTTTCTTTCTTGTCAGCTGATTTAGCTTCAAACTGCTTTCAGCTTTGTAAGACTGAATTTATGGTTTTGGTTTGTGGTGGGGTTTTTTTGTTTGTTTGTTTTGTTTTGTTGTTTTTGTTTTTCTGTGGAAGTTTTGGGTTTTTTGGGGTTTTTTTCAAGAACATGTATAGCTGTCTGACCTGTCTCCTGATCACACATCACACAATGCAATTGTCATGATACCTTGTAATTAAGCAATCTCTATAGGGAAATCTCTGTATTTCAGTGATAGCCAGTCAAGGCTTAGTCCGACATATATTCCTTCCATGTTAGTTGCTAAATTTTTAAGGCCAGGGAACAGAGTGAACAGAACTTTTCAGAAGAAACTATTGACCTGACAGAGCATCATTCCTGACCCTTTCTGGAAGCAGATTTAAAGTAAGTATATAGAGATTTTTTTTTCTCTTGGCCACGTTGTCAATGAAGAAGAGATATGAAGAAGATTTTGGAAATATTGAGTGGGATCATCTTGATGTGTTAATTTCAGTTCTAATGTGACTCCTTCTGTTTGAAACTCAGTTTGAACAGTTTCATAGCGCTTTACAAGTACCTTAAAGGAGACTGTAGCAAGGTGGGAGTTGGCCTCTTCTCCCAGGCAAAACTAGTGATAGAGTGGTTAAGCATTGGAACAGGGTCCCCAGGCAATGGTGGAGTCACCATCCCTGGCAGCGTTCAAAACCTGAGAAAACGTGGCACATTGTGATGTGATCTAGTGGGCATGGTGCTATTCAGTTGGAGGTTGAATTTGGTGGTTTTGGAGGTCTTTTCCAATCTTATTGGAAACTTTGTCTTGTATTTATCTGTCACAGTGCAGCAGTTATCCCTAAAATGCCCTTGTGTGTTCTGTTTACTTAGAAGGTATGGTTACTTGGATTTTTACATGCTTAAATGGTTTCTTCATATTCTTGCTCCAGGAAGGGAAAAAAAATGGTCACAACAACAACAGGACAGTAATTCCCCCCACTCCCTCCCCCACTTTTTTTTTTTATGAACTTAAAAACTCATTAAAAAATTTCTCAAAACAGAGACTGCAAATATGTGTTTCACTTTTGGAGAAAGGCCATCTTGGGAGGTCATTTGAAACTCTTATCACTAAATGGTGTCCTCAGCCTTCCCTCTCCAGATGAAAACATGAAAAGATGTTAAAAATTAATGTTGATGGCAAACATCTCCTTAAAAATATTTTATTTTAAAACACTCCCATGGTTTAAAGAAAGACAGTATATGTGCTTGCCAGGGGAGAAAAAAAGACATCTTTAAAAAGTAGACTATTTAAAACTCAAAATATAAAAAAGAGGAAAAAACCCCTCCGTGATATCTGACAGACAAGAACATTGTACTGATAGACATATCTTATTTGTTCAGTGTTGGCATTAAAGCAGGATGCAGTGAGTAGAAGGGAAAATGCCATCTGTATTAGGAAATTCAAAGTATTTTAATTAAAAACTTAATTTATATGGATATGATTTATCTGCATTTTTATTATCTGGCAGAAGGAAAAAAAAAACCCTCACAAACTTATAGTTGCTTCAAGCAATAGGGGTCAAGCAGCGCATCATTTACCCTGTGTTTGCTTTAAAACAAGTTGAGTACTGACTGGATATTTTGCTTAGGAGTTCCAAGAAGGAGACCACTGCACTCCAATCCACTCCTTGCAAATATGTTGTTGTCTTGGAGATCATGAAGTTATTGACACTCCATAGGACAAGTAGGAACAGTGCTTGGAGGTCTGTGCCTTTCAAAGGGAGATGCATTTGATTGTTTGCATAATTCCTATGCACTGATTTAAAGTTGACTGCAGTACATAGGAAATACCAGCACCATTTTCATTAAGTTATAGATCAAGTAGTTATTAAATAAGGATTGCAAGACTAAGCATGTGATAAATTCACTCGCCTGGGAAACACCTGGCACCAAATACCAGGCCTCACATTTAATCAAGTTATCAGGGAAGCTGAGATACATGAAGATCTGTTTTACACAGCATCTGTTCAGTGACTATTAGACATCTGAAATGTACAAATCCAAAAGAATATTTTTATGCCTACAAACATTTTTAACCCAGTCAATGCCTAGGATGAAATACTTTGAGATTGTTCTTTAGTCTTACATTTTCTAGTTTTACCATGAAAAACCCCAAACAAACCAAAAGAGAAATAAGGGGAGAAGAAGCTATTTCTTATGGAGGAAAGCAGATCAACACTTAAAGATTTGCCACTAAAGCATAACCCTAGGTCTATCACTGTATGAACTTCAGAGAGAAAAGTATTTATTCCTTAATTCATAAAGCAACTACTTATTTTCCAGTGTCTTACCACATTTGAATTACAGAGACAGTGTACAGGACATGGTGCATATACTGTTGCCCTTTCATGATGCCTTTTCATCTTTTTCCATGCTCCAGATCATATTCCAGAAAAATTTCATCATTCCTTTCACAGAAACATCTGTCCAACTGTAAAATAAACCCTTTTTTTTGTTGTTGTTGTTGTTGTTTTGTGGCTTCCATCACAAGACTTAAAGGCACCATATTTTACAATCTAACACATTTGGATTCAGTGAAACTCTATGTTACTGCACACTAATGTAATAATGAGAAATGTAATTAAAGTCACTGCTATAATAACATCTTATCGGAATGCACAATGAAGATAAACTTGCTTATTCCAGAGACAGAGGGCTTATTGCATAGGAAGCAGTTTGTTCTGATGGATTCTTTGATCTGCAACCGGTATCTCTGTTAACTGGAGTAGTGAGGAAGGGCTTGGTACATATTGCCACATTTTCCTTTGGCTGCCAAAGGAAGGAGAATTAAAATAAAGGGGGCTTCAAGATCAAAGAAATGGAAAAAATTACACTGCGCAGTCAAGAGGCTGAGGGAAAAAGTTTTCAAAAATATCTTCATTAGTAAATATTTAGAAGGCACAGATGCTGTATAAACACCTCATTTAGCTACAGAGTTCAGCAGGACAATTACTGTATGAAAAAATCAAAAGATTCAAAGAAAAATAAAACTAGGTTGGTGGCTAGTATGTAAACTGTGCATAGAAATACCACAACTATGCACAAGGTATCAGGTTTTCTTCATAAAGGGTGAGAAATTACTCTGACTCATGTCTCCATATTTTGTACACAAATGAGACTGGATGGCAACTGAAAGCCTCAGAGAAGGCTCAGAAGTCAATCTCTGGGAACTGGGTGAGATAGTTCCAGCAAACTGGCCCTTGGCACTGTGTATCTCAGACTGGGTTGCCCAACTAGCTCCAGTCTCTTCCAAAGGAAGCACTAACAAGCACAAGGAAAGAGAGAAGAAAAGGAGTGATTTTTTTCATTCTGCACAAGGCTTGCAAAAGCTGGAGCACATTAATTGTTTATTCCAAATACTTAAACACTCAGTGCAAGGGTCCATGTTTGCAGAGTCCAAGTGGAAATGACTCAGCATGCAAAAAAAGAGAAAGAGCAGGCTGTCCTGTTGTAATTCACATAATTAAAATATTCTGCCTAAATGCATTACATCTCTCCACACACATCAAAGGCTTGTGTTTCCTCAAACTCTCCATTTACATTTAGGGAAGCCAGAGTTCTTAAGCTCTTAAGAGAGAGAAAATATGATGTGGTCTTAGCATCTCTGCCTTGGTGTGCATAACAAATCATAATACACTGTAAAATACCAGGTCCCAGGCAAAGATGGCCGATTTTCAATACATACTGCAGCACTACCACTGCTCTGTTACCCTTTGCTGTATTAAGGGCTCTGTGTCTAATTCAGTTTGTACATCAGCCTGTATCGACATGAGTCTGCCTGTGGGCCCATCAGCAGCCGAGCAGTGCTGGAAAACTAGGTTGCAGGTCTTAAGGAGTCAGCAGGAATTTATATCCTAGCTGGCATATTTTTAAAGGTTCTTTGGCTTACTTGCTTTTTGAAGGTTGTGTGGGGAAGTCCTGGGAAACAGAGGTCTGCCTAGAGGAATGGCACCTGTGATGTGGTTGGGCCAGAGCCTACTGTGCCACTGTTGGTATTTGGATAGGGCTGCCCTTTTCCTCTGTGGCTTTAGATAACATTGATGAAGGCTTCATCAATATATGTGAGATATTTGCTCTCTGGCCTGGCAGCCTCCCTGTGATGAAAAATGCAGGTGGAGAGGCAGCAGTTTAGGGAAATAAGGACTCAGCAATCCCCATTTGGAAAGCAGTAGCTGTGGGCTTTGGGCCAGAATTTAAAAGTGACGGTCATTTCAGAGGTGTCCTGAAAGCAAAGAGGAGCCAGCAGTAATCCTTGTGTGGGCTGCTTGCACTGGGACTGATTGAACTGTCAGTGCAGCCTTGTGGGGCTTTGCTGGGAAGACACATTGACAGGGAAGATGAGGGGCAGGCACTTAGTGCATATTGTATCCTCTTGTGTCATGCCCTGGAGACAAGTGATGTAAGTTGAATGATCAAAAGTTTTAGAAGAAAAAGTGGTTGCTATTTTTTCCCTTTATAGCCCAGCTGGGCCTACAGCTGGGATGGTTTTAGGTCAAGGACGATAATGTGAAGAGAGTGAGGGTAGGGGCCAGGGTGTGGTGGTGCTACTCTCCAGTCTCTGAGTGTCAGGTCAGATCTTTTCCTTGGCTTAGGGGGCTGTGTTCTGGCTGACTATGTGATGGACAGTGTCAGGACTCTTTTGGTGGGGGCAGCCACTCCAAAAGCTGAAGCCTGTCACCTGGCCCACATCCTTCTTGGCTGAAGCAACATCTCCCTTCAGATTTCTTTAATGTAATATTGTATTACCAGTGGGTTGGGGCTATTTACTGGGGTATTGTACTGTGTATCTTGTGAGGGCAAGACTTAGGACTGACCACTATAAACAACTACAACATAGTTCAGGGGATGAAGAAATAAGAATATTTTAGAAAAATTTTCTTGTTTAGTATTTTCCCATGATACTCGCAATCTGGTTTTCTCTAGCAGCAGTAACCAATCATTCTGTGGCATTTAGTCATACTACAAAACATCAGTTTCCCGATTAATTTTCCCTCTTAGAAGAGTTGGGGAATAGATCTCATATCCACAATGTGGGTGTATAATCCCTTTTTTTTACAGCTTTGATAAATTTGAGTAGTTCTTCTTACCCGCCTTCGCCCCTCAGTTGAAAGCTGTTGGGCATAAGAGGTGGTGTTTGGTACTCGTAGGAGAGTGAGCACCAGACCATCATCTGCGGAAGGTAGGAAGTAGGAGCTGTGTCATCAAAGCAACATAAGGGCTACAACAAAATGGAGCAGACAGGATTGGGATCCTGCTTAGCTTAAAGGAGTTTAATCTGTGGTACCTCCTTTCTGAAACAGTCACTGAGCCAGTGGAAAGTGCCAGCATGAGGCCTCTGAAATCTACTGGGCCACTGTTCAGCTAGGCTTGCAGGACTCCTGAGGACACAGACAAAGTGGAGAGGTACACACCCTCCCTTTTAACAGAAAAATGTGTTTGAGAATGGGAAGTCTTGGTTCTTGTCCATGTGCTGGAAACTGCTTCACAACACTTGCCTGGGAAGCAATTGAATAAAATGCCTCTGCAGCACTGGAAACACGACTCCTCTCTCAAGGGGATATTTAAACTTTTCATTGGAAAAGATTTAAACTTGCCATTTGACATATTTTGTCAGCAATGATTTTATTACTCATTGGCTATTAATCATGGGCCTTACTGTGGCATTCATATTTCAAGTCATTAGCCTTTTATTTTCTGGCAAAAATGTAGTAGATCTGTAAGACTGACTGTTCCCTGCTGTTGAGAAAGCCATGGCATCATAAAACTTGAGAAGCCTTGCTCTAATGTAATCAATCTACCAAATGACAGCTATATTTGAAATATAGTGTGCATATAATGCCTCACAATGGAAAGCAAAATACTGGTAGCATTGCCACGTTGTGGCTCCACACCAGGAATTTGGTGAGTTTATTGTGTGAAACTACTTCCATGCTGCAAACGCTTCTTTCTGCAGGTCTGTTCCCTCAAACTTGGTGGTGCTTATCAAACACCAAATGGTGTTGCCACATAGCATTTTGATGTCAGGTTTTCATTCTAGCAAAATGACAACCACATCTTGTTTTTTTGTTCGTTTTAATTACATTATCTCTCAGACATAAAAGATACTGTTTGCCACTGACTTTACATCCAGTGAATGTTTCCTTTAAATTTTTTTGCTGTGTTAAGCAAAGACCTGTGAAACCTGAATCAATTTATTTTGAAGTTCTTTACAGTGATACCAACTACAAAGACAATGGCCATCTTAGGAGCATTGCATACTTTCATCTGTCCTCTTCTTTGAGAATGAAGAATTAATCTCTACAGAACACAGTCACATTTAGTATGGGATTCAACCCCTAGTGAATATAAAGGCAGATTAATCTGGGGTAAAAATGTTGACGAGACTGCAACAGCAACATGGAAAGAAGAAACCTTTTGTAGAGCTAGGAATTTCCTAAGAAACTTTTAAGGTACTCGTAAATTATTATCTAGGTACAGCTGAGAGCATCAGTCTACATCCCTGCTGAATTTTCCTAACTCTTAAATATATGACTGAATGCAGCAGTGGCTTTATGAATGACTGTTCTGCAAGTTTTTTCCCCAAACATCAAACATCTTGCTTGATGGAAAAATAAAAGCTGTTGCACATTGCTCTAACTTGTGCAGTGATCTTATCCATTAGATTTGCACTTAGAAGCAAAGACAGTATTCTCCCCAAAGTAATCACAGTGCATAATAAAGCTTCTTTAAAGTGGGGAGTGTAATTGCCTGCTGTTGACTGCACACCTACAGAACTATAAGCCTAATGCTCGCATTGATAGAGAACATCTCAGGAGGAGAGGAGCTAAAACTCCAGGATTTTTAGTGCAGCCTACAGGCAGGGTAATTGGGGTCCCAGGTAACTGACAAAATGACTTCATATTCCCTGTGAATGTTTGCTGTTCACAGCAAGGAGTTTCTATTCCAACATATTAAAATCTTTTGTCCTACCATTCTGGAGAATTCAGTAGAGGTTTTTTGAGGGTAATCAAATTATCATGCCCATCTTCCAGATTAGGGCTAGACTGATTTACTGTATAATCTTGAGTAAATAAGGAGTAGCCAGGAATAGAAAGAATGCTTCATTATTTTACAACCCAGAGAAATCATTACATGTGAAATTAGATTCCTGTAACCATGTAGGTCTGTTCAAGGCACTCCTGAAATTCCTTTGTGATGGGCAAGGGTGCACACAGCAAGATCACTCTTCCCTCACTACTTTCTCCAAAACCTTTCAGTATTGGAGGCAGAGCATCCATGGTTTCAGGTGATGGAGTGGGCCTTACACTGAATTTTCCTTCCTTCAGTCTTCTCAGTGTAAGACAAAAGACCATTCTCTCACCTCTGAATGACTGTTCAGGAGTACCCATGCAGTGACCCTGAATTTGGGACTTTATCATGATCCTCTTTTACCTTCTGGAAAAGGGAATGGCCAGGATATGAAATTAGCTTTCCTAGTTCTCACATGAGGCTTAGGAAGACACTGGCAAGTATGTGACAGACATCTAGACACGTAGACAAAATGGTGAGTAACATATCCACTCTGCAGTATTTCTGTAGGATCTGACAAATCACAGCATTCCTTATTCTTTGTTTAATACTTAAAGATGAATGACTCTATTAAGTTGTCTAGCTGTATTTATTCATTTTGGTAAACAGACTTTTTTTATAATTAATTAATTTGATAAGTGAACTGAAAAGGTACAGATTTCTTCTGCCATGAGATTACTGTATGTAGATATGAATGTGGGTGCAAGAATTTCAGAGGTGTCATGGAAATTGAGGCAATACATGAAAACATGAGTAGTGCATGCAGAAATTTCTTAAAGATAATATATTCTTGTGCAGTCAACCATTCTTTTTCCTAGCTTTCTAGCAAATACTAGAGTGAAATTGCTTGCTGTCTCCTTTATGAAAATAATTTTTGTATTTGTCCTTTTTGTAGTCTCCTTGCAGTACTCCTGCAGAGAATGCACTATTTTTTGTTCTATTCCAGTTCTTATGAAGCATTTTATTGAGAAAATAAATTGTTAAGAATGGTAAAATTAGACATAACATCAGAAAACATTTTTGTGGGACCACAATTTTGCTGTTTGATTGAAAACCAGTAAAGGCTGTTCTAACCTCATCTGTGTTTCATCTTTTATTATCACAAAACCTTCTACCAGGGCAAAACTTAGCCAGACTTGTAAAACAACCTAAGGGAGAGCTGACACAGTGGATTACTACTTTCAAAATGTATGACTTGGATTAAAAACTGGAAGATGGCCATGGATACAGTTTTGGTTTTTTGGCAGCAAGATGTGGAAGTTATCAGCAGTTCTGTTGTTGAGACCTTAAATGGCAGACCTAGTCAGCCAAAAGGAGTTAGAAATTCTTTGTGGTTTTGATCTTTTTCCTAGTTTGACAGCAGATGATTGAGAGTATCCAGTGGGTAGTCTATGACAGCCCATGCAACTAAGGCTTTAGTGTGGCTACAGGGTAAAGTCTGTCCTTGACTAATTAGCTAAACCTTTCTCTACTCTACAAAGACAGGAAGACAAGGATTAGTCCCACATGTGGAAGGCTGCTTTCGAGAGACTAGGCAAAGTGAATTTGCCAAAACTGTTTGCAGAACTCCATGATTCTTCATCATCCTGTGTTTCTAGTTCTTCTTGTGATCTCCAGTCCAAACACTGACACTCAATATTTCCCTTTGTTTTGTAATGGGATCTTTATACAGCTCCAGAATGAACCCCAGATGAAACACCAAAACATGGCAAAAACCAGATGGGAATGGCAGAATTCACGTCACCTCGTTCTTCAAGAATATTGCACAGAATGTGCCAGCAACAAAGCCTTGGATTCAGTCTAGATACTGAAATTCGTTTTGCTAAAACAACAAATTGATGAAAATCCAATGGAGGGAAGTGATCTTGACAGCAGAGCATAAGAACCAAGGAAGGGAGAGCCTGATTGATGCAAAGGGATGCACCTGAGGGGGAGTTAAGGTCATGTAGGTAAGAAGGATCACCTGTGGCTAAGCCATTTTGGAAGGATGTTTGTTTGGTTTGCAGCTGTTTCTTGAACACTGAAGACTGTTCTGGTACTTGAAGACTAAGCCCAGCAAGTGGGACTGGAAAAGTTTTGTTTGTTCCTTTTTTACACCAGCGAAATATCTAATTATGCAGCCAGGGCAGTTGAACAGATCCATGAATGAAAAGTTAAGTAGATTAAAAAACATCAAGGGAAATGGAGGCTAGTTAGCCCTTTCTTTTCTGATGAATCTCTTAAATGAAATCATATTCTAGCATACCCCTCTCAACTATGATCTCACAACTATTACTAATGCTTGGTCATATGAAAATATAATTTCTTTCCAAGTAAGAAACAAAGGTTTGTCTGTAGCTTCTCCCCTGAGCCTCGATGACCCCTTGGGCTTGTGTGCTCAAGACTCCCTTACGTGCTGTTGGATAATGCAATAGGCACGACTTGGTAGCATCCCATTCTTAACCTCTTAATCTCTATCCTAAAGAAGCAGATAACTTATGGTCCAGCTGGCAGGGAGCAGCCTCCAGCAGTGCTGGAACACTACTTTAATTCATGCCCCTTGAGCTATTACAGACATGCCACTGCATCCCTGAGAAACACACACGGATCATAAATAAGGTTAGATGTTATTTTAAGTAATAAACACTAAGATACAGAAATTTCATTGCAGCCTTCTGTCTTCGTCTGTCTCTTTGTTTTGACTATTTTTAGTTTGCAGTCAGCATTATGACTGTGAACTCAAGGAATACTTGGACAATAGGTACATAAATAATTATGGATAGGTCTCCAGAGCCTTAAACATTAGCAGAGAATTCAAGTTAAATACTAGCTGGTAATATTCCATGGCTTGGAAATACAAGCTGTACTTATACATATTGCTCTAATTTTATTTCCTGGGGTGAAAACCTAACCTGGACATTGGTGGTGGTAGAAGGGTCTGCACAGAAGCTTCGAGAATTTAATTGTATTACTGAACACAATTCTGCAGAGCAAACTGGTGCCATCTTCTATGTTTGTCTCCTTATACTTTACAGCAGTGAACTCTGAGTACTTTACATAGACTAAAACAGATAAAACCTGTGCGATTACTCATTTAAGAGTTACCCTGCCTTGTAATAATGCTTCAGTGTTGCTGAAACCTGTTACAGGTATTAGCTGCTAGAGCTGTCACAGAAAACATATTGCACATCCACAGACATGCCTGAGAGTAAAAGGAAAGACTTTTTGTTTTCCCAATTGGTATTTAAAATGTGAGCTAAAAAAAACCAGCTTGCAAGGATAAAAACTAAGTTTGTATCAAGGAATATTGCATGGTTATTGTTTTGAGTTGTGATTAAAAAAAAAAAAAATTGTGTAAGCTACTGAACATTTTCTAGTAACTTGATTTGTTTGCATGTGTTTTGCAAAGACTAATTTTGTTGCCTTTTGAAAAAATCTCTTGTGAAGTGTTAATAAAGTGGTGCAGAAAAGGTTTTTATGCAGAGATATAAAAATGCTTTTTTTTTTTTAATTGAAATCTATATTTACAAAAGCACTGCCTATGAATACATTGATGTTGATATGAATGTTGTAGAATTACCATGTAGATTTTCTCTTTTCTTTTCACAGTCTGTGAGAATACTTTGTTTTGAGTCTTTGGAGAGCTGGGTCAGGACAGTGAGTGATATAGAAGACTGCAAATGGAGCCCTGCAAATGCAAGGCTAGAAGGAAATAGTTAAGACTCCACTAAAATACAGATAGATGTATCTCTGCAACTCTACACAGAGAAGCTTATGAGGACAAGTTAGGCAGAGCACTGGTTTGAATGATAGCCTTAGTGATCAGGGAGATTCTTTACTTATATCCAAAGAACTTCTCTACACAGTCTCTGCAATTAAGCAGGCCTGTATCAAATGAGAATCCATCAGCTTTTTTCCTACTAGGAATGACTGAAACATTCTACTCAAACCTCCCATTTCACGTTGTGTCACTTTGTAAAATCAAGTGGGGTCTCTGGAACACATCAAAAGCCAAAGTCAGATCTTTCTTGATGGAGCTCAGTAATTCAAGGTTTCATTTTGAGAGGACAAAAAGACCTCAGGTCTTGTACAGGCTTAAAAAAGGAGGAATTTTAATTTACTTTTCCTGCCCTTGGAAAGTGTACCAACCTCCAGGTGGCGAGTCAGTCTACAAGCTTGTGGTAAGTTCACAGCTACCAAAAGGGAAGCCCTGCTTTGGCTGCTGCTCCCTCTGCCTGCTGGACCACACAGGGAGTCATTTTAGATCATTGAAATGGTAGAAAACTATCCCAGAAGAAAGTCAAAAAAAAAAGCAGACATGTAGAAGATGGCATCCTGCCATTCTAGTGAGCTGAACCATCTTGAGGGAGACTCTAAGCGGCCCCAGAACAGGTGTAGAGAGGGAGCAGGAATACTTCTCTTTATGGCTCTGCGCAACTAAACCAGTACATCAGTTTCTGAAATGGAACCCAGGAGAATCTTTCCCTGATTCTGGGATCATTGTGCAACAGCTGAAGTGTACTGGGCCTGAAGGAACACACAGGAGAGGAGAGCAAAAATCTAAACCCAAGCGTGAGTCAAAAACACGCTTTTTTAGAGAATGTGTGTGGTAAGTCCTGGTGTCCCGTTACTACCTGTGTCTTGTATTTAATCTGCAAGTAACTGCCTAGGAGCTGAGTATGCTACCCAGAAGACTTCTGACTGCTACATGAGAGACAGAAGGCAAAGTCAACCATCTTTCTCAGCTAAAGTAAATCTTCCATTTCACTATGGCTTTCAACCTCAGCCCCAGTTCATTCTCCTTTTCTATTTTTCCCCATTCACTTTCCATCCCAGCTGGCTCCTTCTTTTATTCTGGTTCAGCAGTTATCCCCAGTGCAAGGAAATGCATCAGGCTACACCCATAGAACCAACCATTGTAGGTCCCTTCCAACTCAGAATATTCTCTTATTCTGTGAATCCACTGTAGTAGGTGTCCTGAAGAGCTGGTATTTTATTCTAGTAATGGCAATGAAGAGTCATGATTGATTCTGCAGAAGTGACAGATTAGTATCTGGACAAGGTAAGAGAATAAAGCCTGTGAAGTCAAACTGACACATTTTTTTAGAATTTATTCCAGCACTTTATAGAAAACTGAGGTAACCCTATCAGAAACAAAACTCAAGTCAGTATTACAGAAAGAGTAAGAAAAATCACCAGTGAATTCACATATGAAAGTACAACCATACATTGTTCATTCTTTAAAGCTCTTCAAATTTGTACAAGTTTCAGAAAGACAGAAGAGCTTAGTTTGTTGGCAATTCACAGCTACTTTGAAAGCACAAATGTAACTGTTACTGTACTGTAATGCACTGTGACATTAATATGAAAGAGTCAAGACCCCTCCCTCCCTCTCTGATCTCATCTGAAGCATGACAACATCAAGCTGATATTACTAATGCACAGGTCCCCAGTGAACAATTCTGCATGCTCTGAGCTTTCCATACCCTTTTCACTACAGATATGTAGATATCAAGGACTCCTAGCCTTGAGCATACAGTATACATGTATGAGCAAAACATATTTATGAAAGACTTGTTAAAATTAAATGTGTTTTTCCTTGGACCTTCTACAGTCTGCAAAAGATCTGCAGTTTGATCTCAGGAAAACTATTTCAGCTTCAGAGAAAAACATCTGGAATGTCAAGGGACTACTGAAAGTCCTGAGAACTACTTTATGAACATTACTGTTACAACTCAGTAAAATCCATTAATGTTTCCCATAACATTGAATCTAAACATGCATCAGTGTGAATCATGAATGATAATTCCAAGTTGCAATATGGCCTAAAATTTCCAGATATAACAGAAACAAATGGTTGTGGTCATTCACAAGGGAACATTGCACAGTGAAGAACAGAGTGCCTCTTTTTAATATGTATAAGGAGATTCCAGATGTATGATGAGACAAAAGCAGATATATTTACTTGAATGAATTTATAAGACATGTTAAAGCTACTATTTAATAAAATAAAAACCTGATTACCACGTAAGAAAATGTTTTTGGAAATGCATTCTTTTTTCAAAATGTAGAATTTCTCTGCTGACAATCTTATAAAACACATACATGCTGCAAAAAATGAAAAATACGAGAGGAGCAATGAAGAATTACCTCAGCTTTCACTACCACTTCACTTGATTGAAACTGTTCTCGTGTTCCATTAAGCATAATAATATATTTGGAAAATGTAAATAACCTAATTACATTTTTTTTCTTCAAGCTTCCAGGCACCAGTCATATATCGCAGTCGTATAAAAAGAAGATCCCTGCCCATCTGCAGCCAGCTCCAAAAGGGAACTAACTTAGAACCTGTGATTAATGAAGAAGAAAATCAAAATGACATTGTTAGAAGAAAAAATGAGCACTGGCAAGGCACATTTTAAGCAGTCATGAACCTCCACATTCTCAGCACACTCAGCCCCACAGCCTAGATCTTAATACAAAATTTGTATTTTGAAGGCAATTGTGTTATAGTAATTATATTATGCCATAGGTGGGACACTCTGGTGTGCAAGAAGCACTGTAATTCCATGTATGTGACAAGATGCAGAGTGCTCTCCATGACAAGGCTTTGTTTGAGTAAATAAGAACCTGAATACCAATAATTAAGTAAATGATTTATCTAGCAGCTTTGGAGAAGAGGAACACCAGCTTGTCAATAATGTGAAGGTGCCAATCTTCAGGCCCGGCAAAGAACCCAGACTACAAAACCATGCCTTCTGCCATCTCTGATAATATTTGTGTTAGGTGCAATGTACATATGGAACTGCACTGAAAGGAAACATTTCTGGTAAACTTCGCTCAGGACATTCTCTACTTGCACCTTTTATTATTACTTACAGTTCATTATCATTTCTATTGTTCAGGGGTTGTGCTCAGGAAACTAAAAAACAACAATAAGGGCAAAAAAATAGAGGAACTAGCATTTGATGGGGGTAAAGTGAACAAAAGCAAGCAGGACCTCTAAAGCTGTCTCTGTACTGAAGAAATATGCATGGAGCTATACCAGCTATACTTCCTGGTAACTCAGTGGTAGAGGCCTCCCTACAGGTCTGAAACAGTATCACATCTTAAGAAGAGAGGTGCTCTAGAGAAAGCCTTAATAGCTGAGAATTTTGGAAGGCAAGATCCAGTGAAATGGAATTGAATCAGTAAGCGATGATGGTCAGACTCCCTGCACAGTGTTTTACAATTGCACTAATTCATTAACACCTTACAGCAAGAGGACATAACAAAGTAGTGTTTTGTCCTAGCAGTGTAATTCCTTACTTTTATCTCCAGTGGGACTGCAGAGTTTCTCTGCCATGCTACCCTTTCACCTACTCTTTCCATACCAAGCCATGGCAGTAGGCTGGCAAAGACATGAAATTCAAAATTCATATGGAAAGAAGACTGTGTGCTATCAAAACTCGGTAAACAGGACAATAATCTTGGATCTGTTATCCTGGATTGATGTGTCAGCATCTTGTAGAAACATGAACTATCTCCCTACCTTCTATTTCAGTCCAGTTGACAGCAACTTCTGCTATAGGTATTTTCAAGCGCTGGGCTATATAAAGAAGTTCCACATCAAATGCCCTGAAGAAGAACAGGAAATACCAAATATAATCACAAATACTCCCAGAAGAATGACAGTGGAAATGTTAATTAAATGACTGTTCAGTTATGCAATTGATACCAATGCTCTATGGGTCAGATACACATGGATAGGAAATTAATTCTCCTGACTAAACATCTCAGAACATATAACAGTAATACAGACAACAATAACAGTACTTCACAGTGTCCTGTTTTTGAAGGTACAGATCACGCTGTGTTCAGTCAACTGCTTGCTTTTCATTCAGTCACAATCAAAATTTTAACATTTTTGAAGACCATGAAAACTGAGCAGTCAAATGTACAGTGTCACTTCACATCTCCAGTAGTTTCATCAAAGAGGACATCTACCTGCTGTGGCTTTATGCTGATCTGATGGGTGCTACTTTTACTTTCTCAGTCAAAGAACTCAAGGAAGCAGCACAGAAGTGAGAAATTATGTTACCGTGCACAACAGAATCCAAACATCAGTTTAGTGAACACTTAATGCACAACACAAAAAACCCTCTTGAGAGACTTGTCTTTTTTGCTGGCTCAAATTTTTGCAGGTTGTACAGCAAAATGAATTGGGACAGTGATCCTGCTCTGTCAGGTGCTCCTTCCTGCTCACTTTGTCCAGAACACATCTTAATCCTCTCAGTTTTCTGCACAGAGAATTGTCTGTGTGTTTCATTCCTGTAAGCGCATTTTCAGGTGGGCCTTCTGGCTTTGAAACACCAGACTTTTAATATTCAAAAAGTAGTTTGGCAGCTTTTAACACTTAGAAATCAGCATATGAAACTGCCAGTAGCTACTATTGACTGGGTTGAACACATATCACAATTATGAAGATTCTGGTGATTTATCTTAAACTCTTGTTGCTAATGTCAAGACAGTTTTCTTTTGAAATGAAAGAAAATCTTTTGCCACATTTTGGACGAAATGTATGCAATTAAAAAAAAATCCATTCATGCTTAAAGGGTTTCTTGAATTCATGTCTTTGGTAATTCCATTTAACACTAGAGAAAAGATGGAAAGAACAGACAAGGCAATCAAGAGCAGGCAGAAGACACACTTTAGCAGGTTGCTTGCCTAGTTCAGATGATACTTCCTTCTACTTCAAGCAACCTTGTTTTAAGCAGTGCATTTCTGTAAAACTCTTAATAAATGCAAGGACAACAGCAGTCCCCTTTGAAATGTGCACAGGTCTGACACACACAGGTATGTTCCCACTGAAGGATAGACCACAGCAGGCTGGCTTGCTGGTGGAATCAGAGGCACACACACACAGAGACCTGAACTCACGCTCTCCGTGTCCATGACAGGAGAACCACTGATTGCACACAGGACAGCATTAAAACAAGCAAAGGCAGCACAGACACATGTAGTCTACAGAGACCACAGCTGTTGTGCATAGGGAATTTAGAGCTACTTTGCAAATCTGATTTTTTTCAGGCCTTCGCATTGTCACCAAAAAAGTTACAAGAATAATTTTTTTTTTTTTTTTACCTCAGTGAACGAAATCTGCTCCAAGCAGCCCAGTCACTTCATTCATTGCTTTCTTTACATGAGGGTTGAATATTATTTTATTAATCACACCATGGCCTCTTCTACTGAAGAGGTATTATTAAATTTTTTGGTGACATTTCACATTTGTAAGCCAAAAACCCAATGTATTCACCTTTGCATGCTTATGAATCATGTGTATTAAGACTAAATCTAATTTTGTAATACTTACTACTTAAATGACTAAAAATCTTAAGAGACTCAGAATAATTGCCTGATGAATTAGACTGTATGAGCTGCTCTAAAAGTATTACATAAACTATTAGCCTAGTGAACTAATAGTTATTTGCAGTAATTCCTGAGGACAACTGATTACTGGAATGTCAGCACATACATCACAGAACAACAACATTAAATAGTTCTGTGAACTACAGGGCTCAAAATAAGAGATTAAAAGCACAGGAATTAATCAGGTTGAACACTAATATCGTTACATGTGGTTGCCATTTGGGTAACAGTGAACATATCCTGAAATTAAAAAAACCCAACTATTCAAAGCTGAAAGGAGAATAACTTCAGTGGACTGAACACCACTGGGTTAGTGTTTTTCACCCCTTTTCCCCACCGCCTTTCAGTATACCAGAGTGGTTAGTCAGGGAATACAGACTGCAGTGTGCTCAATACCCTGACAGCAGTACAGCCATACTGCAGACCACCAGATCCGGGTGGTACAGGAGAACCTTACAGAAGCTTCCACAGCCAGGATTAAGCTTGGGTGTGTTAGATGGAGCCTACCCTAGAGGAGATCAAAGCCACACCAGTGGATGAGCTGTAAGTGCAATTCATGTGATTTGCCACAAAGCCATTTGTGAGCAGTTAAGCTGTGACAAAACTGCTCCTAGAAACAGCAAGGTACTGTATTATTCACACCCAGTACTTCATTCTGCTGCCTCTTGGGAAGCGGACACACAGCTCAGAATACCTGCATTTGTCTCCAGCCTGAAAGAAATCAGGTTCCAATCTAAGTACCCAGAATTAGATAGCCAAAAATCTAGGGTGTGAACAATTTCCCCATCTATTTCTAACAGTGCCTCCATGATGTGCTAATTACCACAAACATGTAATGTAAAGTAAAGAAATGTGGTTGTGTTTTAGTTAAGTTACAATTTAAGACAATGCTGGCTAAAATTCATTTGAAGTTGGTAGGTGTTTAATTGAATTCAGTCTTTTTTAATGGAATCCTTAAGATGCTTGAGCTTAAAAATTATTCCCTATTTTAAAATTGCACTAGGACTCTTTTTTTTCTGGTCCAATATTATGTGTTAAAAAAAAACATAATCAGGTCTTCAGTTACAACGTTTTAACTGGAATTTATGGGTTTTGTACATCCAAAATATGTTTTTCCAGTAAACTCTTAAAGGCAAAGAAAAGAGCCAGTGGTAAAGAGGTCTAACAAAGAAACAGGATGCCAAGGGAGTTAGATTGCCAGAACTGCCCTAGCTAAACTTGGGCTTTTGAAAGTCCACATGTCAGCCAAGAGCATGACTTGTACAAGACACAGTTAAAACAGCAAAACAGACACAGTTAAAACAGCAAAAATATTTTTGCATTGTCTAGACACTCATAAACAATTCTACTTGCCATGCACATAACCAGGGGAAATAAATTCATTCCACTGCTTGTGTTGGTCTACAGTGGCACAGAAGAGGGAAAAAAAATCCCTGTAGCAATATGAATGCTTATTTTCCTGTAATTTTTATAGAGCAACTCATATTCAGAGATTACTGACAAACTGGAGAAACAAACATTATTTTTTTTATATTGATCTTTCCCAGTTTTAAATGTGAAACAGTATGCCTTGCTCAGTGCACAAAGCAATTTTTATAGATAAAAGTAAGCAACATTTGATCACTTCATTGATTTGCTGGCTTGTACAAGGCCATCATAAATTGCCACTTCACAAAATATGTCAAACAAACTGGGACTAGAACTACATTTTGAATTTCCCCTCTTTCTGTCATAAAGGTAGGACTGTAATTGCTATGTATAGTTCTCCTAAGCATAGACATTTTTTGGCTGGAAGAAAATTTATCTTTTGTTGTTGTTGTTGTTGTCAGAAGAAATCAATGACCAAATTTAGGATAGGAAAACTTGGCCAGCAAGACTATTTAATTTTCCAGTATTTCTCCTGTGCATCAAAATTTAATAGTTACTTTTTTCAAGTCAAGACTGTAGATGCAGAACTAGACCTTCTTTTGTAGCCTGAAGTGAGTAATTCCAACTGTCTCTGTTATGCTTTTATAGTATCTCTTTTAATTTTCTTTTAAGTTTTAAATTAAAAAATCTACTCCATCCATTTCTGAAAAACTGATTAGCTGTGTAATCAAATTCAGAATCTAAAACACAAAGCATACGCTCCCTGTTCAAAAGGCTGCTTTGATTTCAAACTAATGTCAAAACTTCGCTATTTAGAAAGTAAATTTCAAGAATGCTTCGTTTATATTCATATATACACAGCCAAAGGATAGTTAAACAAAAAAGACAATGAGAACAATCACCAAAAAAAGCCAGTATAGGATGTAAGCATTATTTCTTAGTATCAAATATATAAACAGTTTGTAGAATCTATTAGATTTCAAATGCCTTCCAAAATTTAGGGATAGATTAAAAATATTCTAGGAAATACCTTGGTCTCTCTTTAAAGAGTATTATGTGATCCTTACTGCCATAATGATAAGACAGTATTTTTCCTTGTATGCTTCAGTTTCAAGATTTCCTAAATATAAGGACCTATTAGTCAAATTCAGCACAGCAAGAAGAAAATTTGGTCTGTTTTCTAGTAATTTTAATATTAAAGAGGTGATATTCACATCAGTGTCCAATGGAATGGAAAAAGCATGGTGAAAGCATAAAGATGTGAAGGTCTAAGCAGGTGGGAATAATTAGATAACTGATTTTATAGTAATTTTATATTAACTTCATGAGTAAACATGCTATGCATCAATTTTAGTGTATTTTTCCATAAGCATTCACTTAGCACTGTAGTATCCTCACAAATCCAAGCCCAACTAAGCTTGAGCAGACAGGACAGACAATTTGGTTTGTGCAGAAGTCTGGTGTAGAAGTTTTACATTTCCTAATTTGCTAATTTGAGTTTTTTGGTTTGTTCTTTTTAAACTTAAAAGTAATAAAGACTTTGTTAACAAAAAAAAAAAAAAAAAAAAAGAAGAATCAGAATGAAACCTTCAAAACGCTTCTTCTCCCCCCACCAACTGTTCACTTTCTCACTGCCAACTTAAGAGACGAAACCTGAGATTTTCAGTCTGTTTACCATTCCTATAATAATAATTTCTTAATTCACTAAGGGAGAAAAATTCATTCCCTTCAGCAGCTCACCACATGTTCCAGGTGCCGCAGCTGGGGAGTCCTGGGCAGGCTCAAGGACCAGGTACTTAACTCAGATGGCTTTTATCCTAATAAACCCAGCACCTTCCTCTGTTATTCCCAGCACATCTGAGCACTGACCACAAGGAACGGAACATTTCTTCAAGTACCTAACAGACCTGCAACCACTCCAATTGTGGGATTTTAAGATTCAAAGAGAATCAAATCATTTCCTTAGATGTAAAGTAGTCCCAGTGCAGTGATGCAGAAGTGGAAATAAATGCAGATTTCAGAGCCTCTTATCCAGGACCAAGATAGTGGTTTCTCTGCTACCCCTTGCTGGTGGTTTCAGTATGAACAAGCTGCTCTGTGACCCAGCTGAGGACTCCACATTGTTCCAGGTCAGCAGAAATTCAATACAAACTACTGTTTCTTACCCTTCTGTCTCCACAATCATGATGTGTACAGAACCTCTATGGCACAATGTCTAACTAGTTTGTATTTTCTTTTTTACATGTTATGCAATAGAAAGCTATCAGGAGCCAGATTTGCTTAAAATAAGAAGTTTACGGCATTGAGCTGTCTGAGATTCTTACACAGTTACATATAAAGAAATCTAATACTATGGGAAGAATGTTTGATGTCCCTATATAATTTTCAATTGCAATTATCCCAACTGTTTGTACAACACTGACATTTCATTTAGCACTATAATTTCCCCAAATATATGCACTCTCCCCACATACTTATACCTCCCCATCTCCCAGTTTATTTCCAGATCCTATGAATATTAACTGGGAAAGTGATAATACTTGATTGTGCCATGATATGCTATCTTCCAGTTACACATGTTAAATGACTAGCTCTGGAGCAGAAAAGTAACTTTTGAGACCTTACTATAGGTTTTTTTTCTTCAGCACTGGCCATAATTTGAGTTTCTCTCCTCTAAGAGGGTTTAATTTTCCAAAAACCTTGCCAAAGCATTTTATCTTGAAATCTCTACAATTCTGTCAGATTTGGTTTGAATTAGCCAAAAAAAATATTAAAAAGAAGGTGGGTAAACACAGAGACTGTTGATTGACAGATGTACATAAAAACAGACAATACATTGCTAGTTTGAGCAGTATTAAACCAAATTTAAAAAAATCTACAGCTGTTTTAGGCAAATTTGTGACTTGGAATTATCTGAAGAGCTTCTTTCTTGGAAGAATTTTAGTTGTTCTTTTCTTGACACATAAAACGAGCATTCTTTATCACTAACTAGTACAATTCAGATAAATAAGAAAACACACAGGGGATTAGTTTATGGATTACTGTAGATAAAGAGCAAGAATTGAAGGTTCATTTTCTAGTGGCACATACAAGGCACAATGAACTAAGACATGAGGATCTGGTATGTTCCACACCAACAATGTAATTACTATAAAATGTTAGCAATATCCCTTTTTCATTGCTTCTATTCCTGGATAATTGGGTACAGCACAATTGTTTTTACTCTTTCATTCCTTTGGTGCTAGATAATTGAAGTGGCAGAATAAAGCTTCTTTTTATCTAGAAAACATTTTATATAAACAGTAAGTCCAATTACAAAAAATATCCTTCAGTTTAAAAAAGAATAAAATTTAAGATTGCAGTTTTACAGCTGGAACTGATTGTCCTCATTTATTTTTTTCAGTTTTCTTCTTGAAGAGCTTAATTTATAAATTTAAGGCAATTTTGAAATGTGCACTGCTGGGCCTCACGTATGAGTTTAACTACGTTTTTACAAAATCTATGTATGTGAAATTTATAGATCAAGACTGGGTTTGGAGGTAGCAGCACAAATCATACTTCTGCTAGTTTCCTTTAGGGCAATAAGCAAACCTGTGGGGTGGGAAAGTGATTTTCTGAGTGTTGACTGCACAGTTACAGATCGAATGCAACGATAGCTCTACATTCCACACGAGATTACTGTGCCCAAACAACGATCTTTGCAACTGCAGTCTGGATGGGCAGTAAAGCTGTCAAAGCTCAGGCTAAAACTATAGACATTGGAATTGACTAGGACTGTAGGATTGCATATATTTGTCTATGGGAACATTGTTCAGCAGTTCGGTTCCCTGCCAAGCAGGCGGAAGCCCATGAGAAATTTTCTTGAATGAAGACAATAGTTTGAAGAGTTTTGATTATTCTTATTTAAATGATCCTTTTTAGCAAAAATTGTGGCATAGAAAACGTACAGAAATTATGGTATTTGTGTGAAAACAGTGCTTCAGTCCCATAATAGTAGTCATGGATGTATCACTCACGTACATATGGAACTGTTCTACCTAAATTATAACTAAAGGAGCTCTAAAGCAATTAAAGGACCACACATAATTTTCTATTGTCTAAAATTAATGGTATCTGTCAGTGGTCCTCACATAAAATACTTTAGCTAGAAAATAAGTAAAGAATAAGCATTTGCTTTCACTTTAATCCTCAGCAATTGCAAACATCTCATCAGATATTGATTTTATATGAAATACTTTGGTTAAGCAGTACTGAATTGTAACATATAAAAAATAATACTGGTAAGAGTTTTGAATATGATTAATAGCTCTTAACTTTCCTTATCATAATACCAGCTTCTCTCCATTTCTTACTTTCCTTGCATGGCTCATATCTGTAAAAGGAGAGAGGACTCTCAGAAACTGGGAGTGAATTACAGCACCATGAAAAATTGTTTGAAATTTCTTCTGGAGGTGAAGAAAGAATAGTTATTGGGATTTTCAGTTGTTTGAGGCCTTTTTCCTCTTTTTTGTCTTTCCTAATCAATTACCATTTCCTCTGACAAGGCAAAACCAAAATAGCCTACCTAGGATTACATACAGCTTTTGAAAAAAGAATAAAATTAAATACCCAACTATTTTCCTAAAATGTATCTTAATAAGAACACAGAATTTCTAGCAATTACCAGGATACTTTAACATAACAAGAAATCGAAGCTGCCATGCAGGCAATACTGTAATTGGCTAAACTGAGCAGCTGGGATTTGTATGCAGACATCACATGCTTCATTGTAGCTGCAATATTAAAATTACTTTTTCAAACCCACGTTCCATTATAAAAAAACACCACCAACAAGAAAAGGAACAATTTACCAGCGTTCTATGTGAAGGTTTGAGAAAGTTTGCAAGGCAGCTTCTCTGGTTAGAAGTTTAAACCCGCACTGTGTGTCCCGGATCTCTTTGACACAGAGAAACCACACCAGGAAGTGGAACCCATACATGAGGAGAGTTCGAAAGTAAGAGCGCTGTGGACAAAAGGCAAGAAGTTAGGTGGTTTTATTTGAGTGATGAGTGAAGTGCTTTAAGAGTGCTTGTCCTGTCTTATAGGATCAGTAATCCTGTTTTGTGATAGCTTTTGAAGTTTGTAAACTGGTTGTATTTTGCACTGGAAAGAAAATAGAACTTACCAGTTGTTACAGTCAAACAAAATTTTGGCTGAAAGGGAAAGATTTTGATCTAGGGAAAGACTTGACAGTCATGTGTACAGTCTAGTATAGGAGAAATCCAAGTTCCTTTTTCTCCTCTCCCTAGTTCAGAACAGCTTTTCACTCTGGATTATGCCTTATTAAGTAAAGCAGGAACCTGCACCTGGATTTCAAATAATTGGTGGAAGGGACATATTATCTTCTGCATGATTCTTTGGAAGTACACAACAGACCAAGTGAAAACCAGGTCTAAAGTAAAGGCTGCTGTGCATGATATCTCATTTTATATTTCCAGCAATGTTACGGTCATCTCTTTGGTTCTTTTGCTTTCACAGATATATTTTAAACAGAAAAATATCAGAAGTATGGGGAGAAGCGGGAAGCAAAGGATGGACATGCCCTAAAGATTGTGCTTTCATATTAAAAGATAAAAGCCCTGTTCTAATCCTGTCCTAATGCAGCAAGACCTTCAAGAAATATGAATGCACTGAAAAACGTCTGTCCACATTCAGTACTTGACCATGCAATGAAACACTTTTTCTGGTCTCCACTTTACCAGCTACATAATCTCCCTGTAGTAGTTCCTAGTTTCTGATAATGATGAACACTTTTTTTCTTCTGTTTTTTTTTTTTTTTCTGTGAGTATGCTAATATACATGCAGCAATATTTGCAAGAACTCAAAAGAAGAGTGAACCACTCCAATACTATCTCACAGACCTGAAGAAAAAAGTATAGACCTACCACAGGCTGAACATCACCAGTGTAACTTATTTTGAACTTTTGTAACTGCTTTAGTAGTTTTGGATATATTTTAGAATAATTTCAAGTAATAAACATCAGTATAAACAAAGCTTACTCTTGAGAACATTCATCATGATGAGCACATCCAATGACACTAAAAAATGAGCCCAGCAATGTGTCTGTTGCAATACAAGTTCCATGCCTGTGCTTTGTCAATTACTGTCTGCCAAGACATCAGAAAATCAGATGCAGATAAGGCCATGTGCCTGTGCATCACTGTATATTACACAACAGTCACACACAGAACAATACTGTCTGTATGTTCAAAAGTCAAAAATTTTACTATGAGTAATACCAAGGACTTAAACCACTTTCCCATGAATAGAGGCACTCTTCAAACAACTGGCTGCTACTTATCCCTAACTCATTTTAAGCATGTTTCAAGATCTGCAGGCCAAGTTCTTGCACTGGAAGGAAATCAATAATAATGAACTCATCAGTTGCCTTCCATTCCAGCCCCAGTACTGGTTACTAGCTACCAATTCTGTCAGGGTTTAGAAGCTGTGCTTGTGAGATATTCTCAACTATAAAAATTAAATCCATAAATTGGAACACTAACTGAAATGAGTTCAAAGTGCATGAAATCTGGAACACATCATTTGTATGTGAAGGAGGACAACCTGCATGCATGACAAGCTTTTCCTGATTGTTAGCTTCCATTCTTTTACAAATATTGATTATCTAACTGAAAAGCCTGCAGAGCAGAAACAAGTAATGGAAATTTTTGGTTATTAGTATACAGCAGGAAACGGAAACAAACCTTTGCTATTGAGTCCTTCTCTAGATGAGCTCTAGAACCACAGGAAATAGCCATCCCCTTCTGTAAAGGATTATAAATTAAAGTTATTACTTAAGTGAATATTATTTGAATTGGTGGAATCTTGTGTTAAGAAACATAAAATAAAAAAAACTTCAAAGCAGTACACTTCTCTGCTCCACTTCTTCTACTGCGAGGTTTTTGAGCCTAAATCAGTCTTTTAAAATCAAGAGACAACCTAAAGTTTATTACAATTTGCATATGGTGCATGCAAATTGCCTCAATTTATTCAGGTCTGGATTAGCTTTACATTGTTTACTTTATGCATACGACAAATGTGTTTAGAAGCACGGGTAAGTATGCAGCATTCCTAGGAACTAAATGTTATAATGTACATTTTCCTTATATATTGCACAATGGAAGCAATAACAGAATTAAGCACTTGTTGCACTGATGTATCTTCAATCGAATAAAATGCCATGGTATCAGCCAAAAATATAATCTCAAATCAACATGATCAAAACAAAAGGCTTAACACTATTGTCACACTACAACTTCTCAAGTAAAATCTCTCAAACCTACTCTGAGTTCTCTTTTGAGTTCTCCAATGCTGGAGAACCAGCAGCTGCTGCCACCCTGGGTAGGGAGGAGTGTCAGGTCACACTTGCAGACTGCCCCCTCCCACAGGTACAACCTCCACAGCTCTTTCTGGAAGGCTGCACACCTCTTCTGGCACTCTGGGTGGGAAACCAGCTACAAGTACCTCACTCATCTGCATTTAAGCAGAAAATAAACCTCAGTTCTTTCAAGTCAAGCTCCCAAAAGAGAATGACTGTGCAGGCAGGTGTTCTTGTTCCACAGGTTCTTGAATTTCTGTTTACAATAAAAGTTCTTCCAAATACTGTCATTAAACTAAGGACCCTGAGAAAAGAAAGCCTGTATAAAAGAGGGTGGAGTTAAGATGCATCCTTAAAGGTATATAGGATGACATCAGATAAAATGAAAAAAACAAAACAGTTAACAAAGAAAACTAAGTAGGCATCACATGGTATTTATACAGAACAGAACAACTTCAAACAACTTGATGGAAGGATAAACAGCAAAAAGAACGTTCTGTACTGCCTTGAGGTAGGCACAATGGATGTAAAGGAGGTAAGAACTCAGTGAAGGCTCCTTCTTACAGCTCATTCTTGAGGCTTCTAACCTTACACTTAGGTCTTCAGACTTACACCTACATTTTCAACTGGATCTCAAAAAATTTGAAGAGAACTACAAAGGTCTCTCTTGTGTATTAAAGTAAAAGCATGAGAATTTATACTCACAGGCCATGGCTGAAGATTCTTTAGACCTTCTTCTACTTTTTCGATATCTGCAAATTTCGTAGCTCCATCTGCATCAGCCATAAGAATCTTTTTTCCCCGAGAACTAAAGACACCCTGCAAAGAAAAGTCAATAAAAAAATCAACACCATTGAAATCAATTATTTGTCATAAGTTAGGTGCAAGACACTCCAAAACCCTGATGTAGTAACAAGACAGTGCTATCTTACAGATTCCACAGAACAGAGGAGTCTTAGTATTTTGCTGCTAATAATAATTTACCTATTTATACAGTAATAACATCTAGAGACTTCACCCTCTGAGTGCCCACAGTGACAGACAATGCATGAACATGAAAGGCTAACAATCCTTAGGAAAACCGAAATCCAGAAGTCAACAAGTTGCTACAGCCAGCTCTAGATGGGAGCATGAAGAAGCAGTGATTAGCAGTTGCCACTGCACTGGATGACTTCTCTTTGTGAGCTATGGAAAGGAGGATGCAGTGCGAGCTCTTCCTAACACCATTTCTAGGAAATTCAAGATCTATTTTTCACAACTAATTTAAAATTAAGCCTCAAGTGACAGTACCACTGCAAAACATTTGTGATGCATAGGTTTCACAGCTTAATTTTGCCTTATGCTTGGTCAAAAAAATTACATAATTTTTGAAGAGGTCCAGACAGGAAAATAATTAGCAGTGGGTGTGACGAAAGTACTGTTGCAACCAAGCATGTGTGTGTCTGGAAAAGCCTGTCAAGGAAGTAGCTGTACACACATCCACTCTACATTATGCATTGCAAAAGTATATCACATAGAAAACTGTCCTCCTTCTGTTGGAATAACTTCAAATTTGCATCTCTTACAATAGTTCCATATGTTCTAATATAATGTTCTCTCCATTTCCTATAGTTAATCATTTTTCATTAAAAAAAAATTGATAACATACTAAAGATAGAGCTGAGTATACAAAGATATGTCACTGACAACCCATAGATGATACCACCCCTTTTAAGAAAAGCAAGGTGTCATTCATCGTAGGAATACAATACAATTACAATGCCCCTTTTAAATGTGCAACAGTTATTTCAATTTTAGAACATGTTCATTATATGATAATATTTATGTGAAAGCATGAATTGTGCTGTTTTTGACTACTGAATGTGGGTGACAGCAGTGGGCTTCAATAAGCATAAACTTTGCTGGATGATTATTTATCAGCCATGTTAAAAACCACAGCCATGACCTGGAGAGCAAAGTTTGCCAATTTGGCCCCATTTTGTCTACAAAAGCCTGACTAATCTCTAACAGTTTGGGTGGTTTTTGTTTTGGTTTTTTTTTGTTTGTTTGTTTTGTTTTTTTTCCCTTTTATAAATGCAAGCCTGTATCTAAATAGAACTAACATGAATATGAAATTCAAGCATTTTTTCCCACTTTGAATTCTCATATTAAAAACAGGTCTTTGTATTGATCTTTCTGGAAACACAACACTGCTACCAAGATTTAAAATAAACTTATTTTGGAAATAGTTTTTGCTTCAATTTATAGAATCTGAACTCAGTTTTCTCATAATCATTTTGTTAATGCATTGAATTCAAAACGTCTATTAGCACAGCTCTATCTTCTGCATACTTGGACACAGGTAGTTCACACAGAGGAGATGAAAGTATTAATTACCGTCCTGACTGCTCCCCCTTTCCCTTGATTTTTTTCCAAAGATATCACTCGCACTTTGTCACTTCCATATTTCTTGCAGTACTCCTTTGCAACCTGACAGATACACAAAAGACCAGCATAAAACAAAACCAGGAACCAGGAGAGAAGTGTACATTTGCTCACCCTTCAAAAGAAAATAAATTAATAGCACAGAGCTATAACCACTTCAGCCGGCACAAATACATTGCCAGTGTTCACTGGAGTCTGTTTGGGAAAATAAAAAAAACAGTTCACAGTCAGAACAAGAAGACTGAAGAAATTAAGTAATGTTCAATAAGGACAGGATATTTCCCTAAGCAATCTCAACCCCCATCCTACCACCTCCAAAAAACTCAATCCTAATTAAATTTATATCATACTATTACAGACCTTCTCTATTAACACCAATAGTTAATAAAAGAAATACAATTTTCAATGACAGCCACCTATTTCTCACTTGTCTTGCTATTTGTGGTTTTGAAGAGAAATTCATATTGATCTAAAATCCTATTCACTCTGCAAGGATCTGAACATTTTGGTAGATGCTGTGGGGAAGAGAAAGCTTGAGTTTTCTCCTGATTTTTTTCTGAAGGTTGTCTTGAGTCCTTTTAAGTCCAGAGGCCTGCAGCCATTGTATGCTCAGTTAAAAGAAATGGTAGAAAGAACGCACAGCAGTCCAAAACATGTAACAGGAATGTGGATTTTTAAATGAACAATCCCATGAAGGGAGTGGGAAAGAACAGTGTCAGCTGTAGACTTTTTAGCTTCCTCAAATTCATATTCACATCATCACTGTGCACATGTAGAGTATTTCATGTGAAATTTCTTGAAGTTAGGATTAGAATTCTTAGAAACTCAGCTGCAGGAAAATGGCTGTAAGAGTTGCCAATCAAGAAAACTAGAATTTGCAAAAGAATTATATGTGTATTCATGTACATATGTGCCATCCTGTGCATACAGGACAACAACAGAAATAACTCAGAAATGTGAACTTCAACTGTCAACTGCTTCAAGTACCAAAATATAAATATAAACCACTGTTACATCCCACAAATATACAATAATCCAAACAAAATTCCGTGCCTCTGATTGCACAGAAAGCATTTATTTTTCTTACCTTTGCAGTTTGATCTTTACTACCATCATTAACCACTATAACTTCATAAGTGAATGAAGGATCTTGTTTCTTGAAAATAAAAGCAGAAATAATGTATTTCATCCAATTTCTTAAGTAGGCAGTAGGTCTTTCAAACATCATTACTCTTTTCTCCCTAGCAGTCATTCATAGTTGCCAACAGACATTAATATGATGCAGCAAATTTATTAAGATAGCATAATTAAAGAATTTTGCCATATTTGATGCAGGTACCATTATATTGGCTTGTCATGCTACTCTCTAGAACTGAAAAATCAATTTAGTTGTGGATGATGGAAGCTTAGAAAAACATCACTTTTAAGAAAACCCAAACAAAACAAAATTCACAAACTTTCACAATGAGCTTCTTACCCACAGAACAAATCCTAAAGAAGAACAGATGCTTATGAAACTTGTTGGAACAAACCAAGATTTAGTTTAGAAAGTTAAAGGCATGGTTAATCCTTAGCTCTGTCTTGGCCATATTTCGTGCATATGAAGTTTTTCATCCTATAGTAGCATATTAAATTTTTACTTCATTTAAAAATCCTTTCTGGCACTCTATCTAAAAACAACTGATAAGAGACAGAAGCATTATTTCTATGTGGCCAAGTACTACTGCTTTAATGTACACTAACATAACAAAGTGACTAGAGCACTGACTTGTTATACACAATACACAGAAAAATAATGGATTTTGAGTGCACGAAGAAAATACCTGTCTTTTCTCTAGATAATCCAAAGCTTCATCCATCATTAGTGGTACTAGAGAAAAGGTGAAAGAGGTCAGGTTAGTAGATTATCACCAAAAGCACTGCACAAGCAAGCTGAAAACAGCCACAAAGCAAGGCTGAGCAAATCAACTCTTTCATACAACACTACCTGCAGTAAACAAGCTTAACAGCTGCAAATCAAAGTGCTATTCTTTCTGAATGTAGAAAGAACACTGAAGAAAATCACAGATGTAATAAAAAGACAGGATAAAACCATTTTTACTGAGGAACCAACTTTTCATTTTGAAGTACGTAATTCTCTACTGAACATTAAAGGAAAAAAAAAATCATTCTTTATGACTGACCCTGTAAACCAGAACTGACTTTATCTATTTAAGCAAGCTGTCAGCTTGTGTACTGCCACATCAGCTTTAGAGCTTGATTATTTCTATCACATCTAAAAGCCTTCACTTAATATCAGGAACTCCTATCTACGGCCAAGTCAAACACAAACCTGTGAGATCATCTTTTTTTCTACTTGTCTGAAGCCGCTGTTGTTTAAAGAGTGGGAAGTTCTCAAATCAATTTTAAAAGTATTTTATTACTTCTTGTATTGCAGCATTTTCAGGGGCAATGAACAGCCCTTCTTCCATGGTTCATTAAAATTACAAGGATTCTTACAAGTGCCCCATGCTATTTTTAGCAGTAGAAATCAAGTTACACAATGCCTTAATTTTGAAATTCAATGTACTCGGACTGTTTTCTGGAAACTGTGTCCAAAATCTGATACACAACCTGGCCTGTCAGAATCTACTGCTAACCCAACTGACCTCTGCTTTATTACAGTAACAATAGATAGATTTTTTCTTCTTTTCCTCAAAACAAGAAAAATCTTACACCGGTTTTCCTCATTGTATGAAGGCACAACAACAGAGAGTTCTCTCGTAGCAGGATCATGTATATTTGGTGCAGATCCTTTCCTGCATTCAGCATCTTTGTGTGGCATTGTTTTGGCAGTTACATGAGCGATTGCACAAATCTGTGATGAAAAAGAAAAGAAAAAAGCTGTCAAGCATTCTATTAGAACTTTACCTAGCTGCTAAATGTGCTGCCAGGGGCAACCAAGTATATTTTAGCAATGAGGTGGGTCACTGTTGTGGAATTTCACACAGGATCAAAACCCTCTCATGCCATTTAGTTACTCCCACTCTGACCACTCTCAGCATCATTGGCCTGTTGCTGTTTTTAGCTGCAAAGCATGCAGGTGCTTCCTAAGTCATGGCCCAAGCCCTCTCCCCAAATAACCCTGAGCACACAAGCAAGTGCCACCTTAGATGCCCCACCAAGCCACTGAAATCAATGGCAAGGCTCATGACCAGCCAGCCATATGCGCTTGCAAAAACGAGGCTCTGATTGCTCTGATGCAATCCTAAAAAACGCATGGCTAAAAAACAGCGGTAGGACTTGGGTTCTGGAGCACTTGGTGACAGCACACACAGAATCACTTAGGTTAAAAAGACCTCTGAGATCACCGATGCCCCAACTCCACCGTATCAATTAGACCACTGCACCGAGTGCCAACATCCAGGCTTTCCTCAAACACCTCCAGGGATGCCGCCGCCACCTCCCTGGGCAGGATGCATACGTGGCACTGCGGCCAGGCAGCAGAATTTCGCTTTCAAGGGGGTCGAACTTCTCGACCTCGCAGGGCATATCGGACACGCAGAAACACGGTAACTTCCCAAATGGTTAAAGCGAAGGCGTTACCCGGACATTTCCCAACACGCACTCTAAGGCTGAAACGCTCCGTCCCGGGCCCCTTTGCCAGGCACGGCACCCCACGCCTTGCCAAAACACGTTTCCCGCACAAACCCCCGCACAAGGGCAGCCCCGCCGGCTTCTGCCCGCCCAGCCCGGCCGTCCCTGCCGCCTGCGGGGCGCGGCGGGACCGCGGGACCCCCGGGCCGGGCCGGGACCCCGGGCAGCGTCCCTGCTCCGCTCCGGGGGGCGGGCACAGGGCAGCATCGCGCACCGCCCCCGCCGCGGAGCCCCCCGGGCCCGCCGTGCGCGGCTCTCACCAGGACGAGGAGGAAGGCGGCGAGGGCCGCCAGCGCCAGCGCGGCTGCGGGCGGACAGGGGAAGGGGACTGGGGAGCGGCGGGCACAGAGCATCGCCCGCGGCCGCCGCGGGGGCCCCAGCGCGCCGCAACAGCCACGCGGACAGCGGCCCGCGACGCCCGCAGGTGGTGCCGCTGGGAGCCGAACGGCGCCCCCCGGCGGTCAGGAGCACCGTAGTGCCGCCGCTCCCCGCTCGCCGCCCCTATCGCGGTCCGCCCGCGGGGCGCGGGCGGGCGGGACGACCAGGGGGGCGCCACCTCGGGGCGGGCAGACGGCACGGCCATGGCGGCGGCATTCAAGTAAGTGCTGGGCCCGGCGGCCGGCGGGATCGGAGGAGCAGCGTCCCTCCAACGCCCGGGGACCCTTCAGGGCTTTATCCGGCACCCGCCGGAGCGTTCCCTACAGCGCGGGGACCATTAAGGGCTTTATCCGGTCACCGCCGGATCCGCCATCCGTAGGGATGGGGTCCCCCCGGTGCTGCGGGGGCTGTGGAGGCCCCGACGAGGGCGGGAAAGCCGGGCCCCTGAGCGAGCCCGAGGCTTGCCAGACGGGAAAAGTCCGGCAAAAAGCGGAGGTCCAGCGAGGCGCGTTAGTACCTGGTACCGAGGTGCAGGGTGGACGAGTTGAAGCTTAGAGATACCCGGCCAGCTGCTGGCCCTGTGCAGAACACCGAGGGATAAGTCGCACGAATGTGCCTGAGAAGCGTTATACGCGCACTTCTTGGACTATGGCAGCTTTGGTTGCTGTCACCTCGCCCTGGGACGGCCAGTTCTAGTGCCAAATCACTTCTAGGTGCCAATCTTTTCCTACTCCCAACCCAAACCTCCCCGAGACAAGCTGATAGCATTATAAGGAAGTTTTTTAAAAAACTGGAGGGCACTCACTGGATTCCCTTATAACACTCTTTAGAATAATGAAATGTTGGGCCAGGGGGATATTCCAGATGCATCCAGTTCCAAGCCCTCTGGCATGGGAAGGGACACTTGTGCTAGGACAGGTTGCGCAGAGCCCCAGCAAGGCCTGGCTTGAAACATGTCCAGGAACGGGGCCATCCCAAGCATATCTGGATAGCTTCCAGCATCTTGATTATACTGTGTATTTGGCTTAAATGCTATCAAACAGTGCTGTTACATGTACTGGAAGACTACAGACCTTGTGTTGGATTTATTAGGTAGTAGTACAGGACCAACAGGTGTGGAGCCAAAGGAGCCAATTCGTCCGGGCATTATGTGGTGAATGCCTTCTGTATGTAGTTTGCATGAAAAATTGAATCCATTTATCTTTTTACACCGCATGCCAGAAGTGCTGTTTAAACAACTGTGAATGCTTTGTTTAATATGACAAGCCTTTTTCATAATAGCTTTTTTTGTACCTTTATGTTCTGCTTAATAATACTAAACACAAAATACTGTTTCTAGGTAGGATTAATAATACAGCATAGTTATTTCATCGAGACTGCAGAAGCATATTTGTACTTTTGTACTCAAAGATTTAAGGAAAACAATATTTAAAATTGTAACAATTTAGAGGATCTGGAAATGCGTCCGTGAAATAACAGATTTACAATGTAGTAAAATTTCTTTCTGCGTTCGTTGAAGACGTTTATACTCCCTCTGTTCACTAACACTTTTGATTAACAATAAGGACTATGACCTGGAAAAGCTAGCATGTTTTTGTAAGTGTATGGGCAATGCATTACCTGATCTTTTTGATGATCTTTTTTTCCGTTGTATTTTGTTTTAACCTGTGTTTGTTACTCTCAGGAGCTTGACATTTCAATTCTCTTTCTATTTGTTCTAGAATGTTTGAACCACTGGAATATTACCGGAGGTTTTTGGTGAGTGACACCGAGCTGCTCATAAATTCTTGTAGGGATTGTTTCTTGGTGGTTCTGCCTCTTCTACTTGTCTATAGGAAATCTGAAATATCGGGAAATGGAAACTGAAAAAAACCCCAGAATCTGTATGTTGCAGGCAAAAATTATTAGGGCTTTTCAGACCCTGTTTTTCTTCATTCTGTGGTGCGTGATGTGTTCATCTGATGGTCCAATGTGGTATGTCTTCTCTTGAAGGAGTTCAGGTTAATTTGAACAAGATGGTGATGCGGCTAATACAAAATTATGTCAACCCAGGCTTTAGAGCTACACAAATTAGTAATAGAGGCTATTTTGTTAAACATGCACATATACTAGGAGGAAAAACAACTGGACTTTTGTGTTCCCTTAAATTAGTTATATGAAGTTGGATTGACTTAGAACTGGGTCCAGACATTGCAGTCAGTTGTGGTTCTCTAATTCATACAAACAGTTGCTTTTGAAAGCTTTGAACTGGGGTGAGTAACAATTCAGATTTAAAATGATGGATAGTGTGTCAGTTTCTAAATAAGGGTCTGTGTGTACAGCTTCGGACTGATGGTATCAAATGTGGTTTCTTGGGGAAGTGTTTCTCTTTGGTTCTTTAGTTGGGACCTAGTTTAAAAGCCCTAAACCTGCAGACTTGGTTAGATCCGAAACTGTCATTTAAGTTACCAATGCGTGTTCATTCTTGCGATGAATACTCTGATTTAGGCCTCCTGTTGTCCTACCCCGAGACAATCAGTCTATTGTTAATTGTCTAACTAAATTGATTCATTGACAAATAAGGGGGTTTCTTTTGAGGCATCAACCACAAGATACAGATCAGTTGATGAATGAGCGTCTTGAGTTTCCTAGCATTTTTGAGAAGATTATTTTTATGACGTACATAGCAACAAAATATTATTGTATTTTTGATAAAGTACGTTCTAATTGAATTTGTTAATTTTTGTTTTAGAAAGAGAAACTGTAGGCTGATGGAAGAGCGTGAGGTGAATTTCGGACAACACTGTACCCTAGGCACGGCTTATGGGAATAATACTACTAATGGGGGCGGTATTTTAATATCAGGTACAGTGGTGACCTTAAGGACTTGCTAATTGGTTTTTTTTTTTGGTGCTTGCATTTGGAAACCAGGAAGCGGAAGGATTTTTCTT